>CAHIKZ030002445.1:2662500-2950000 GCA_903632075.3 Acanthosepion pharaonis | reverse complement strand
ACCCATCATTGTTGTTTCTGTTCCTAATTCTTCCACACCCCTTGTCTTTTAGTAGCATTACTGGTTTGCATGAGATGACATCGATGAAAAAAATAAAATAAATAAAAAAATAAGCAGGTCAAAGAGAAGAAAAATTTTGAACATCAAAATATGAGGAGTGCCACAGGAAACCACTCCACTTTATTTCTCAAGTGATAGTAATTCACAGATTAAAAAAAAACACAATACGTCTTGATTAGATATGGTATTTATATATTTATATATTATAAAAATGATCACATATGATTGATTTGACTTGGTTCGGGTAAATTAATAAAACTCATACGAAATAGATAAATCAATAAATCCGGCGCCTATCGATGAAAAAAGCATTTAATTTACACAAATAATGACTTAAATATAACCTTCTTCTCTATGTGCCAAATATTATTCACAAAGATCGATCATTTCTAAAATATAATCTGTATACAAACGTTTTCTCAGATCTACAAAGTGGACTTGAGATGTCTATTTTCTAGAACAACTTTTTAAGAGAAAAATGACATGCTGAGCAGCTACGACACGGCAAGCATTACTGGCGTTGTTTGCATATATTTGCTGCGGATTTAACATTCGCTTGTCTTGATGATTGCGGGCGCAATGAGTCATCGGTTGCGCAGTAATAGAGACAATTAAGAGCAGTAAAAAAAAGGCCGTTAGCGAGGTAATCTTCCGCGCAAATCTAATCAGCAGCGAATGTATACAAACAACGCTAGTAATGGCTGCCGTGTCGTAACGCGAATGAGTCCGAACTTTTATTGTCAATAACTTCAAAACGGTAATTTCTTTGTTATTTTAGAATTAAGCATATGCATTTACACCTAAATATGACTATTCGGCAAATTTTTATTAGATACTTAGCGCGGGGCTTAAAAGGCAAAATACCCGAGCAGTGTTATTAACTTTTTCAATCTTTTGTCAAGTACCAAGAAACTATGAAACAGTTATTAGAAAAAGACGTTTAGGTGAAGCTTAAAGAAAAACACACAGAAATTAAAAAACAAAATCTTCCTTTTTTTTTTGTTTGTTTGTTTTTTTGGGGGGTGTCTGTCTTTTTTTCTTTCTTTTTTTTATTGTTTTCTGTTCACTGCATAACAGCCACGTACTGGCACTACAAAATCACAAAATGTTCACACTTGAATGATAATAAAATAGTAAAAGCAAAATCGCTTGAAGACTTCCAGCAGCAGCAAAAACAATAATGGGTAGCGTTTGTAACTAGAAAGAAAAATATAATAAAGATTTTGAATTTCCACACTATCTTAAACAAAATACATGGAACGAAATTAGAAAGAGCTATAACTGTTAGTTGATTTGAGAACAACTTTTTAAGAGTAATATTTTATACATTTCAGCCGATAGTAGCACTAACTGTTCGGTCAATGAATGTCGAATGTTTCCTGTATGGAAACGGCTAATCTCTTCATTACCATTTTAAAATAAATGTAAATAGTACGATCATTTTTGGATCAACTTCATATTAAAATAAATGTTCGTAAAATGATGAAAAGACGAGGAATTTTTACGGTGGTGCAGCTAGGTACAAATTAATGGGTCGACACGATAAAGCCATAGTTGAAGCGTAGCTAAAATATTGATCCGAAATGTTCATTGTATACTGTTCCATCTACGAGACTAAAAGGAGAAGCGTTTTATTAACGAAGTAGGGGTTTTTGTTTTTAAAAAATTAACATTCATTGTGTAAGTCCAGTCCGAGTCTGAAAAGAGACATGAAGATCCATGAGGATGACTTTACTCTATTTGATCCAATAGACTCTGTCAAAGTGACAGCCTTTGAATGTCACATGTATTTCAAGTCGTGTAAATACTTACAAGTTGTCAACTAATTCAACGATGTACAATTAATGAGACGACAATCACTCGTAAATTCTACAATCGTACACACACACGTGTGTGTGTGTGTGTGTGACAAAATATAATTTTAAGGTATGCTATATTTGTGCGGTAAATTGCTCAATATCAGGGATAGAGCGTATGTAAATATAAAAGTGGATACTCAAGTCAACACTCAGAGATGACAACCTTTTTCATGCTAAAGGCAATCGTCGGGCAATGACGATTCCGGTTAGCATCAAACAGACTGTCGCCTTTGGGTTCTGACTCTCTTTGCTTTTACTGGTTTTCTTCTTCTACTTCTTCTTCTTCTTCTTCTTCTTCTTATTATTATTATTATTATTATTATTATTATTATTATTTTCTTTTCCTTTTATGGAAAACCTTTTATGTTTTTCCTTTTCCTTTTATGATGTTTCTCCTTGTGGTTTTTCCAAAAATAAATTTGAATAATGAGAAAAAAAAAGTGACGTTCCATAGGCGGAAATTTTTAAATAGAATCGTTCAAAACCATCTTTGTTTCTCACCCGGCAAGATGCTTCCGCATGGAAACAAAAATGCATCTTTGTCGTGAGTAATTGTTTTGTCAATATGTAACAATTCATAATATATATATATATATATATATATATATATATATATATATATATATATATATATATATATGTATTTTAATCATTTAATTCCAAGCAAGGCGATGCAGTCACAAAGACGCAGGGGGTTACCGAGACTAAAGGAAACTGAGAAAATGCTATTAATAGAGAGGACAATACAAGAACGGCTTTGAACAAGACAGACGATGAGTATTTACGTAGCATTTAACTATTTGAATGTCATAGTTGACAGAAAGACCATTCTATGCGTGATAAGTGCGAGAGAAGATACTATTAGAATAGAACTTACGGTTACATCTAGTTATTTTAAAGAGTAGAATGATGAAACCTAGTTTACTGGCCCAGCTGAAAAGGATATCCATATAAAATATCCTAATGTTTAATCATTTGATCAGATTTTGGAAAGTTGCTTAGGCCGAGAACTTTTCAGTACTACTTGGTATATGTACACATATATTCCCAGCATCATTTAAAAAAAAAAAAAAAAAATCATTTTAGTACACTTATCTACAGAAACATTTGTATGCGTGCGGCCCAGGCAGAAAAATAAATATTTATCTTGTAGTGAACAACTGTTTCAGAATATAGCAATTTTTATTTTTTTTATTTTTTTAAGCAAGACTGGGCAAACTACGACCCGCGAGTTTAACGTTAAGATTTTCAGTGGCCCGGAAGAACGCAATTTTTTTTTTTTTTTTTTTTAAAGAAAAAAAAAAAAAAAACAAAAAAATTTCATTAAAAAAAATTGGTTATTTCTTAAGTTAGATATTTCTCAAAATAGTAATCTATTCTAAATAAGAAAAAAAATGAGGAGAAAGACTGGAACCACATACAGCGCCGTTCGATAAAAGTG
This sequence comes from Acanthosepion pharaonis, assembly GCA_903632075.3. Lineage (NCBI taxonomy): Eukaryota > Metazoa > Mollusca > Cephalopoda > Sepiida > Sepiidae > Acanthosepion > Acanthosepion pharaonis. The sequence continues at coordinate 2,946,640 of CAHIKZ030002445.1, read as the reverse complement.
ACTCACCTGATTTTTTTTTACTAAATGTTCTCTTCTCCGATGAAACGAAAGTTGAGCTAAATTCAAAGGATAAGCGATCTAAAATCCGAAGAAGAAGCTTTGAAAGCTCTTTTGAATTTAGCAGTAAGTACTGTCAAGCATCCGTTCAGTATAATGTTCTGGGATGCTTTTCTTTTCATGGAACTGGTTTCTTAAAACCTATTGAAAAGATCCTCAGGAGCGAGCAGTACAAGAGAATTTTACAGTCTTGTCTGCTCCCTTCTGCTGAAAGTGTGCAAATCGACCCCACCAAGCTCATTTTTATGCAGGATAATGCTCCCTGTCACAAATTAAAATTGATGAAGGAATACTTTGAGGAAAAACAGGTGAGTTTTATGACATGGCCACCCCAATCTCCTGACCTCAACCCCATAGAAAACTTATGAAGCATTATAAAGTACTGGCTCTCGAGAAAGCTGTTGAGCAACATGCTCCATAAGTTTTCTATGGGGTCAGGAGATTGGGGCACCCATGTCATAACATTCACCCCCTTTCGTTTCATCGAAGAAGAGAACATTTAGTTAAAAAAAATCAGGTGAGTCACTTTTATCGAACAGCACTGTACATTTTATATCAATCTTGGTCTCGTCAAGTCAACGGTGAGCCGTTATTTTTCCAGTTTAACTCCATAGACGTCGGATAACTCGGCGTGGTGGAATGGTTAACAAGCTTGTCTCGCTAAAACAGTTACGACTGAATAGTGAGTTCGATCCTCATTGGGTGCTCAGCACTTTCGGTCGCGTGCCACATCTAAGCGACGCTTAGAAAATCACTTAGGCACCTTGAGGCGGTGTAATGATTAGCAAGCTTTTTCTCCCTTGAACAATTGCGACTGGTTAGTGAGTTCGATCCTCACTGGGTTCCCCATAGTTTCGACACATCTAAGCTACGCTTGGTAGATCATTATAACTCCATAAACTTCAGTTCTTTCATTTTCTTATGCTCGTACAATACAACGCAGTAACCCTCAACCTATTGAGAACATGAGCATAAAAAAAGATTTCCCAGAAATACATGGCAATTTAGAAATAATAAATAACCCTTTTGTGGCTACTCTACCGCTATTTCTATGGAGAATATTCAAATCAGCTAAATTCTTTAGTTCCCCCAACTCTCACCCTACCAGGAAAGACTCGCTACTCAGCTGACCACCTTTTCTTTTCTTATTCCTTTTGTAAGTGATAAGTTCCACTCGGATAGCTTCTTCAAAGCAACAGAATACCAGTAGGATTCTTTCCCGGCCACTACAATCTTCACCACTTCAGTCTATAGCATTTCAAGTTCAAGATGGGAATAATCAAATTCAAGTTGGATTAATCAAATTCAGAGAAGTAATTGATAGCGGCTCAGATTGAGGAATCGGAGATCCGAGTTCGAATTCCAGTCGAATACATTACATTCCCTTGGGAAAGGTATGAATCTTCTTCTCTCCCCAGCTATTGTTAAATAGCAGAACGGACCAGGTTCTATAGCCTTGGATGGCAACTGGTCTACCGCAGAAAGAAATGGTAACCTACTGCGGGAAAAATATCTGCCTCGTCAGCCATGTATCTTGCGATACATGATCGCCTAAGCGTGTATCACGCATGGCACATAACTGACTGACTAAACAATTTCAAGTTAGACTAATCAATTGCAAATTGAGACTAAACAAGTTGAACTAACCAATTTTCAAATTCAGACTAAACAATTTCAGGTTTTTTAGGATTGAGGTTTCCGGCTCTTTTTAAAATATTTATCATTCTCTTTGCATCTTAGAAGCATTATCGCGTTGCTTGGGATAAGCAACTGGTTAAAAAATGGGGACTTCATAAGTGACGGATTTAAAAAACATTTAGGATTTTTTTTTTTTTTTGCAAAATATACTTTATTTCAAAATACCGTAATTCACACCACCGGGAATATTTTAGCAGAAAAATGTATTTTCTTTTAATTCGTTCTTCTACTCTTAAAACAAATAGAGAAAATATTTTTAAAAAAAAGATTAAAAAAAAAAAAAAATGAACGTGCATGGTGACTCATTTAGTTTTCCGTCATTTATCCAGACATCATAGCGAAAATCTTACAGACACTAAATAGCAAATCCGTTTCGAGAAACAAAGAAAAAAAAAATCAACGATTTGCTGCAAGCTGTTGGTGGTCTTGCTTCTTAGATTTCATCATTATTTTCGCTTGGTATCATTATGTAATCATTTATAGGTGTACAGGTTTCATTCTGAGTTCGCCTAGACATTGAAATGTAAAAGGTGTGTGGGTAGTTGTCCCTCCAACCTGTACACCGACTCAAAACAATTGCCTTTACTGTATAATGCGCAGGATCTTCTTTAAGCAAAATTGTACATCGGCTAAGTGCGCATTATACAGAGAAAGATTCTTCTTCTTTGTATCATGTCCCTTCATGATTAGGGTTATCATGGCCCTCTACAACTTCCTGTCTTTTGAAGTTTTAAACAATGATTATCCTCTGATGCTTCTTCGCCCATGTACCACAACTCTTCCGGGCGTAGACGATGATGGCCCTCCACAATTTCCTAACTATTATAGTTTTAAGCAATGTTTGTCCTCTTAAACTCCTGTGCACCGTGTCCTTCCAAGACGTGGGTGATCATAATTCTCCATAACTTGTTATATTTTGAAGCTTTAAGTAATGATTGTCCTCTATACTAATTCTTCCATATACCATATCCCATCAGGACGTGGGCGATTATGACTCTCCACAACTACCTATTCTCAGTATGTCCTCTTACTCTTCTAAACGCTCTATCCCTTTAGGACGTGGGCATCATGGCTTTCCACTAATTGCTGTCTTTATCTCCTTACTTTCCTTCCCACTCTCTGTTCTTGCATCCTTTTACATATACTCTGAGATAGATTACTCGATATTCCCTCTGCAATTCTTGCCTTCAATATATGTTGTGAGTGTCAAATTCTCTAAGTCCTCTTTCCTTTTTTATTAGAATTTCCTCTGTCTCTTCCTGCAATGTCCTTTTTGTTTTCATTTTCCGTAAATTTTCTTTCTTGCTCAGATGTTCCGTGCATAGAATAATCATTCTATTTCTATTAAAAGTCAGTTAATTAGAGGTAGTGTCTCAATAAAATCACTGTGTAGAATCCACTCCTCTATCAATTCCAAGATAAATCATAGCTATATAAAAAAAAATACAAATACAAGAGATAACAATGTGAAAAGGGTCAAGTCCTTTGGGTCTGGCTTCTTCTCCGGTAAGAAAGGACATGCGCGACAGGTGTCACCTGACCGTCATTCGCAACAAACAGAAAATGGCAATTGGGACTTGAAATATAAGGGAATTATGTCAATGTGGGATATTTAGAAATATCAAGCATGAAATGAACGTTTTAAGCATTAATGTATTTTAAACGTGAAGGAAAAATAATGGGGACTTCATAAGTGACTAACACATAAATAAACTGAAAGAGAAATAAATGTTTAATATATGCATTACGGTAGTATATGCACCAACGGCTCAAATCACGGATAAAAAATTGATAATTTTTATAGCAAGTCAATGCAGCTCGCAGGAAACTGCCATCATCATGCAAAAGTCGGAAATTGAAAAGAATGAAATAGTCGATAAGGACATCCTGTAACGGATAACCCAACGACTGAAAGAAGGAAGATGAGGATATTAGTCCGAAAATAAATAGTTTAAATAGTACAAGCTGTCATCTCCCGGGACTACCTAGAGTTAATTCACTCTTCATCTTCGTCAAAACTTCGTATCATTCCGGTCGACGAACCCACACGTACATCCACGCGTATGAAGCTCTGTTGATGAGCAGTTATTTGTCCACCTTCCACCCTCATACCGGTTTTCTGATATGTGCCTCGTAGATTCTTTGATAAAATCGTCGTTTACAAGATAAGTCGACAAGGAGCGGAAAGAAACGAACTAATCTCTCATCCAGACATTATCCATATATTCAAAATTGTCCTGACCTACTTCCAGCAAGACATATCTGTGGCTTTCATCAGCGCCAAATTCGAAACACATGAATGAATGGTATGTTGCTCTTCCAAGAGTGAAAGAGAAATAGACTGTTAGAAAGTGCTGCTGCAGTTCATTCAATAATCGGTTGGTTTATTTGGACACTTTTTTTTTCATCAATTCACCTCAAGCAACGCGATAATGCCACTAAGAATCTAGGGCTACTGGGAGTGAGAGAGAACGAGAAAACTTTAGAAGGAACCGGAATAAACAATTCTGAACAAGAAACAATAGATGCGATAGGCAACAATAAACTATAGAAGAACTTAAAATTGATCGCTGCATTTAAGTATTGCATTAATATTTGAGCTTGCCTTTTAAAAGTTCAACGATAATTCTTCGGCGGCCATTTTAATGTAAAGACAATTTGATGTACATATGTTCATACCTTTCTTACAACTAATTACTTGTATTTCATGGGTGACTTTCGCTGGATCTATCTATCTATCTGTCTATCTATCTATCTATTCCTGTTTTAAGAAGGGGTGTGAACCGGACGATAGGGGAACTTATTTACTCCTACTGATGAAAAAATACTAAATAAAATTTCAGTGCTTAGGTGGAGACGCTATAAGTATAAAGTTTAAACTTTTAAAGGAACTGGAAATCCAATACTAAACAAGAAACCAGGGATTAGCTTCGACTCCTGACCGGAAGACTGGGGACGAGTATGACTCAGATGATAGGCGAACCTATCTACTCCTATTAAATCTTAAACTTCCGAATCTACTATAACCAGTTAGCTTTACACTTCCAGTTATAACAGAGAAATTACTAAAAATGTATTTCTTGACATGCGCAGACGTTATCAATAATCAAAGCAAAATAAATCAACTACGAGAAATAAATATGTAGTTTGAGTATATATATATATATATATATATATATATATATATATATATATATATATATATATACCTCTCAGTTATTAATACTTAATATTTTAGATAAGAACTTTTAAAAGGGGATCCACAAATATTAATGGTTAAGCTAGTCTACTATCTATCTATCTATCTATCTATCTATCTATCTATCTATATGTCTGTCTGTCTGTCCGTCTGAATTTGGCACAATCTGTCCAAATCTATCTATATATCTATCTACCTCTCAATTATCAATATTTAATATTTAAACAATATTTCATCTCATTAAATGTGTTTTTCAAAAGGAAATACACAGACATTAATGGTTAAACTAGTCTGCCCTAACTCTATCTATCTATCTATCTATCTATCTATCTATCTATCTATCTATCTATCTATCTGTCTGTCTGTCTGTCTGTGTGGCACAATCTTTTCATATCTGTCTATATATCTATGTAATTCTCAATCACAATCTATCTATCTATATATCGATCTAATAAATGCGAATGTCAGTGTGTCACTGTGGCACACTTTTTCAACTTTACTCCTAGAGGTCGTAGCCCAACATATCATACCATTTTGGAATCAGGCCGACTCCGTGAGCAAATTAAAATCATTCCGGACTGGATCTGGACCCGCAATCCTGAAATTTTGGATTCCCAAATTTTCATTACTGCAATTGTTTTCAGATCCGCCATCTTGACTTCTACTGATAAAAACAATTAAGGGGACACAACTCTCTAACTTTCAATAGCTCATGCTCAAATGAAAAAAAATACTGTTCTCAAATTACAATATTTCAAAATAAAATTTTCAATTTTACTCCCAACATATCATATCATTTTGGAATCAGGCCGACTTCTTGAGCAAATTAAAAAAAACATTCCTGAAATTTTGGATTCCCAAATTTTCATTTCTGCGATTGTTTTCGGTGTTTTTTAACGTTATTTTTGCGACGAATCTTTTGTAGGATAATAATTTTTATAACATGAAAATAAATTTGGGAATAATCGAAATTGTCTTTAAATTAAAATGGCTGCAGAAGAATTATCGTTGAACTTTTAAAAGGCAAGATTAAATATTAATGCAATACTTAAATACAGCGATCAATTTTAAGTTCTTCTGTAGTTTATTGTTGCCTATAGCATCAACTCCTCCCTACCTATTGGGATGAAGGACCAATCAAGAGTCCTCCACAGGGGCTAGTTTTAATGCCGTCTGCTAAAAGCGTTTAAAGGTATTCATATTAAGGTTCACAATTATTAATGGTTAAACGATTCAAATCTATTAGCCTGTCTGTTTATTAAAATTTATCTTTTTGTCACAATTTGTTCATATCTATATATTTATTTATCTGTTTTATTACCCAGATATATACTATAATTAGTCTCATACTTAAATGAGAGTCTTCAAAGTGATGTCTAAAATCATTAATGTTTAAGAAGTAAATAGCTTTAATTCGTATATATATATATTGTCATCCACTGACAGACTGTTTCGCTGTATCATCAGTAGGGCTAGACATCTGATTGCTTCAAGCCAGGATCAAAATTCAACTGATTTGACATCAGTCAAATATCCTTATTCCTAGGCTATCGGCGCACATATATTTTTTAAATAACAGGTGGTTATGAATATATATATATATATATATATATATATATATATATATATATATATATATATATATATACGTGTGTGTTTGTGTGCTTCTGTGTGTGTATATATATATATATATATATGTGTGTGTGTGTGTGTGTTTTGTGTGCTTCTGTGTGTGTACATGTATGTATTGTATATTTTAACAAAATCTTTGTTATACATGTTTCATTGAATATAATGGACGAGTAAAATTTTATAAATGTTTTTATTCATTTTTTTTTTATCATATTAGAAACAGTTTTTCTTTTCTTAAGGCAGTGTAGAAAAAGTCCATCGTGATTATAGTTCTATTCGCTTTTCAAGAGGTTCGCTTTTAGTACATATTTTTTACGTGTTTACGTTCTAAGCTCTATTGTACAGAAATAGTAGTAAGTAATTCTCCTCGGTGTTCGATGGCTGTAGTAGTAATTCAATGTTTGTTGCCTTTAAAATACCGCCAATACAAAAAATAAAATGCAGATTTATAACTAGTGAAATTCGAAAATTATTGCGTGGTTCATGAATCATCTTCAGTTGTTTGTGATTTAATTGTTTGTTTATTGTTTTGTTTTTGTTTCTTTAGCAGGGGTCAAGGAAGATTACTGTAAAGGTTTCATCGATGCCCACGGTCAGTGGAATAATGGTTTCTACTGTCCGAGGTGGTCAGCTGACCCTAACCAAGTCTACTGTTGTGGAACCAAGCATGATCGTTATTGCTGTAAACCGCCTGGGCAGGAGTCGATCACGGGTTTCTCTACAGACAGTTTTCTGCGCGAAAACGGCCCCAGCAGCATAGCGTAAGTATAATTAGGCTTTACGCTTGTAAAACTCATCAAGTGATAAAATACCTGTCGTATTTACCGTCGGTGAAAAGTATCATTCCGTGATCTGAGATGAATCAGAATTCTGAGATAGTTCCGTATTTAGCGTCGGTCGCAAATATAATTCCGAGATTTGAGAAAAATCTGAGTTTTAAGATGGCTCTGTCTTTACCATCGATGACAGAAGTCAGTGTTCGTGCATGTGAATAAGCCAGGAATGCAAATGCTGCTTTCTAAGGCAAGCAGATATACGTGGCAGGTCTTCTCAACTTGAAAAACTGGCGTAATCTTCGCGGCTTCATATATGCCGTTGTCGTAAACTGTTGAAATATCAAGATATATGTAGATACATACCCTATGACTATAGTACAATAACGTGCTTATAAAATCTCCGGTGCAAAACTCAACTTTCAGTTGAATCTTATCGATAGTATATTTATAAATTCTACTAAGAGGGTGATACTAGTTATCATAAGGTAAGGAAAAGAAAGACTGGTCTACTGCAGAAAGAAATGGAAAAAATTCTGCCTCGTCAGTCATGTATCGAAAGATACATGATCGCCTAAGCGTGTATCACGCATGGCACACAAGTGACTGAACTACAGTTACTGTTATTTCTCTTTCCAGTACTCATGAGTGTTTCCTTCCTAACTGTTTTGATGTAGTGTGGAATGTCAACATCTTGATTATGTCATTATTTTCTCTTCATATCACATTTTTTTTACTAACGTTCACTCAATACAAGACCCAAGAGCCACTCAAGGTTGAGGGTTACTGTGTGGTGTTGTATTAGCGTAAGGAAGAGCAAGAAGGGGGCTATGCAGGCTGATCGATAAATTTGTATTTTATAGTATTTATATTAAATATATTATTAAATATGGCCAGATCTTTGGTTTCTTCAGTGTAAGCAGCTGCATAAAAAATGAAGAAAAATTGATTTTTTTTTTTTTGACTTTGTAGAAAAGACTTTTTTTTATAATTAAAAAAAAATAAAGTTCTGGTATAATATTATCACTAATGATATTATTATCACTAATGTGTATGTTCAGTTTCTAATTTATTAATTAACATTTTAAAAGAAAAACATATTTCTTCTCCAGAGAAAAAAAAAGAATTATGAAAGTTTATTGTTTCTAAAGCAAAAGATATTTATCCTTATGAACTTCATTATAGAAAAATCGTCAATGGGTCAAAATGCTAAAAACGTTACATTCAACAAAAGATTATGAAATTCAATAAACATTATGTACGTTTTTATGTATGAGAGTGTGTGTGCGTGAACAAGTGAGAACGAAAGAAAATTTTAATAAACGTTATTTTTCTCATGAAATTGGCATAGTGTTCAGAAAGCTAATCGTGCCGCCTGCAACTCGCGGGTCTAAGTTTACTCGTGACTGTCCGATACTTATCATCTTAAAGCACATCTGCACCGGGGTTTATGTAAGTTGTTAACAATAATAAAAGAGATCCCGTAGTCTCACTTATAAAAGTAAATCCTTAAAAACTAAAAAAGTTTCCAACGTATCTGTTTCTTTAATGTACTGAATATTTATTTATTTATTTTGGGCAGAACTCCAAATAAAGCCGCGACCAATTCTTCCTCTGTCGCACCCCAATGTTATTTGGACTGCAACATCACAACTATTGCGGCCTTGACCATCAGTATCAGTGTCCTTCTGACCCTTGTGATGTTGATCCTGTGTTGGGTGTGGCCACGATATATGATGTACCGTAATCGGAAAAGGACTGTGCAAAGTAGGTATAAATTTACATACTATAATAAAATTAATATCACAAATGATTAAAAAAAAAATATATATATGAATGCATGCATGGTTCAGTGGTTACAACATTAGCGTTCTGATCATGAGTCTGAGGTTTTAATCTCACCATAATTAATTTATCGAGTTGATAATGGGGAGCTGGTCCTAGTGCGCGGCGCCGTTGGAAAGTGATTAAAAATCATATTGCGGATTGACTTGTGAGTGTAATTGGGTAAACGAAATTGTTTCGAAGCTGCCGGTGTTTATGCAAGCACAAAGTCAGAAGCCATCGTGACTGAAGGTTCGAGAGATACCAGCCATGTTTAAATACTGATTTCTCTAGATTATACGCTGTGCAAGAAATTGTAACTAAGGTCCGCTCCCCATAGGTGCGGTATTAACTACAGTTGGGATTCATGTGGGTTGAACAAACGCAGACCTTTGCAGCAGGAGAGGTCTGCAGACAGGCATACACTGATACGTGTGGCAAAACATACTACTACTACTGCTACACACACACACACACACACACACACACACACACACACACACATATATATATATATATATATATATATATATATATATATAAGATAAAGAACAAACAGGAAATGTTAATCAATCCAACACGTTTCACTTTTATTAAAGCTGCGGATTACGATCCATATTTGATCTGTATTTGATCACAATTCATATATATATATATATATATATATATATATATATATATATATATATATCCAAGTATAGGATAGGTGTATACGGAATAAATTCCAATAACCAACAATTACTATTCTTAAAAGAGTGCTCAATACAGAGTAGAGCAGATATAATTATTTATTTGAAAATTATAACAGAAATATGTTATAAAATCACTACAAAAATAGCCATTTTGTTTCAAATAATTTAATACTTATTGGTTAGAATAAATTCTATTTTAGTATAAAGCCCAACTTTAAAGCTTTTAATAGCTATTATAACCTTACTTCGTTGTCAAGTTTTTTGAATTCTCGTATACTTGTGTTTTGATTGGTCATTCTAGCTTATGTAACAACGTTTTACCTTGCGAAGGATCGTTACTTAATTTGAAGCCTTTAAAACCATTTATTCTACATTCAACATCATCACTTGATAAGATACTGGAGGTGTTGAAACAAAATGGCTATTTTTGTAGTGATTTTATAACATATTTATGTTATAATTCTTAAATGAATAAATATATATATATATATATATATATATATAAAACACTTTATACATATATAAACACTTTATACATATATAAACACCTTAAACACACACACACACACATATATATATATATATATATATATATATATATATATATATATATATATATATATATATATATATATATATAAAACACCTTAAACACATACAAAACACCTTAAGTCAACTTGCATACTTTTCAGATTCACAGTTTAGTATTATGAATGCCACCCAGGCTTAACTTTGAACGAAGAAAATTCATTCTGGAATGCTACTGGGAGTTCTTGTTGATTGAATTATTTCTTGAAAAAGCTTCAAAAGGTGTATACATTTTTTGACTAACCATGTATATCTATCTATCTATCTATCTATCTATCTATCTATCTATCTATCTATACATACATACACACACACACACACACACATATATATATATATATATATATATATATATGAGAAGATAGGTTCGCCTTTCATCCGGTTCACATACCCTCCGGTCTTTTGAACAGGATTAGAGGTTTATCCCGTGTTTCCTGGTATAGGATTGGGTTTTCGGTTCCTTCTAAATTCTAAACCACTCTATACTCAAGAATCTCTTATTTATCGAATATAATTATTGATTGAAAAGTAAATTTTTTTAAATTAATTTAATCTTTGTATGATTTACAATACATCCTAGGAAAGGGAAGAAATTAATCAATTTGTATGGATTAGAAATAAATTCAGTCTTCGAAGAGGAGAATAAAAAATCATTCACTTGTTCTTGAAAATGATGGCGTCTCTTTCTGTTGGTTTTGTGCTTTGTATCACACAGAATTTCTCTACTTATGTGCCTGCAGGGGAAGCAATGTTTGCTGATACTGCTTATATAGTTGCTAAAAATGTATTATTTGCTTGCATTCTCATCTGATGTAAAAAGGTCTATACAAAGGTGTGCTCTTATCCGAATCCTCGTGTAATATGGAATACGGCAAAACTGGCTTCTTTAATTTGAACTTTATCCAAAAATGTCTGTATCCCTGTTAGTTTTAAAAGAAGCTACTCGTAAAGACATGCGTCCCGGACTCTTGGTCAATTTACCATTTGATATTTTCACTCTGATGTATGCATTGTCATCTAAAAGGCATGCATTAACAAGAAGCGTCTATTTTATATATTATATTAAATATATTATATTTGTATTAATTTTGACAATGTCTGCAAGTGACTTCCGTCACTGTGATGGTATGCTTTCGCCCAAATCTCTAACCCTGCCTTATCTAATTATATGTTTTTTTTTCTTCAGAAATCACGGATGGACTCGGTGTACCTCGGACTTTAATTGCTAATACCAACGGCATGACACTCGTCTACCAACTTCAGCCAATGACATCATCATTGGTCGGCCCTTCGGAAATTCACCAACCGATGCTTCTCGACCGATCGAGCCGAGCCACTGAAACGTCTCTATATGCCGGTAAGCTGAAAGTTCCAGAAATTGGAAAGGACAAAATAAATAAATAAATAAAAATATTATTAATAATAACAGTAAATAAATTACCACGAATTATAATTAAAAAGCATTAATATTAATGGTAAAATTATTTCGAATAATATTTACAAATTGTGAATGCGTGCCTCGTAACTAACTGTTCATTCCGGTATGTGCCTTGACTATATAGACTCAGAACTGGAATTCCCTACCTTCCGGACGAGTGGCACTTGATTCCGAAAGTTTTTATTTATTTATGTTTACTCTATTTCATTTTTCCTACTTGTTGCTGTGAAGTCCGCAGTTGTGGGTTTTACTGTTTACACAGTCAGAAAAGATTCAGTCCCAGAAAAATAATTTCGGGCCCACTTGACTTTGCATGTGTCCTACCTAATCTAACGGGAATCCATTGTGCCACGGTAAAATACATTATTTGACGTATGCTGCGAACATTAATATATACCTTTGTACGCATCGATTAATCCAAAACTAAATTATATTTTGACATATTAGATCGTTGGAGGCTGGTATTTCTCAGAGCAATAGGAGTTACTTGGTTGGTCGTCTCTGTCTCTGGTACAAATAACATGCGACAGGTTGTAGTAGTACCAGCAGCATGAAATAATCACAGACTTGACCTTTTCAGATAGGTTGACATGTCATTCTCGTACGAAACCAACTGAGTCGAAATTCGAACTAGATTCGAAGATTTTATATTCTGTTCTGTGGATACAGACTAACCCTTCACCTTGACCTTTCTTGCAACTATGTGTTTTTCAATTGAAAACTTCATAACGAATGACGAAAGGGCACTGTTAATCGTTTTCAGAGTTACACCAGACCCCGCGGGACACATATATACGATCTATCGCTGAAGATGCTGATAAGATGATCGATTTCTTGTACTGCTTCAGAAAGCACCTGGCTCTTCTTGTCATGCCCTATCTTTACAAGAGCTAAATTAGACTAAAAATGGAATATTACTGCCATATCTGGGCAGGAGGCGCCTAGCTCTCACTTTCCAGTTTTGATGGAGTTTAAAAGCATTTACTTGGTGATGAATTATTTTCCTCTCTGCAAACCCTTTCCCACATGCAAAACGTCGCAAGCCAATGGCCACTCTATGGCTATTTCTAGGACACGCTACATTCACTAATTCCGCCAGTTCGGACCTTCATAACTAAGATGCACCTTGCTACGTACTGATTTTTGGTCAGAATCAGTTTGGAATTTTTAAGTAAAGGGCACTTAACTGTAAAAATTATTTGACAAATACAACGTGACTACCTTTTTATATAATTTTATCTATTCAGTAATCTTAAAATTTTAGGAAAATATTCTAAGTAATCTAATATTTTATTGAATTTTAAATACTTTGGCTTCATAATCTTACTGACAAAGACGCTTGTTGTGGATTTTAAACTATAGTTACTGCACTTATTTTCTAATAATATCGGGTATCGACACCCGTTTTTGCAAAAACCGACACGATTATACATACCCGCCAAAATTCTAAATTCTTTTTAAAATGCCAGGGGTCGCTAAATTGTAGTAAGTTTTTCCATTTATGATTAGTAAATATAGTTTTTATATAATGACAATATCCTGTAACTACTACAAATTAATAAATAATTTCAAAAGAATTAAAACTTTATAAATTATTATAATTAAAATTTTAAAAAATGAAAACAATTCTTGTAAAACTTCATTATTCCTCGAAAAAATTCTCAAGAAAATAATGTGCTATGTTAGTCATAAAAACAATTAAAAGCTTTTCTAATTAAATAATGTCTTAGTTTTATTGCATTGTTTTATTTTACGATTCAGAGCAAATTTTCTGTAACTAGCAGTCCTCTTTGAAAAAAAATTGATAATTTAAATTCTGCAAGGACTTCTCTTTATAACTATTATAAACATAAACCTCTACAAAAATGAATTAGTCATCAAACTTTCATAAATAAAAAAGTATGGCGATAACAGATGTAAAAAATATTTCACCAAGATTTTCTAATACAGAAACATTTATCAAATAATTTGTCAATAAGTCCTGAAAGTTTTATTAAAATTCAACTATTTTCTGATTTTCGCAAGAATTTCCAATCAATGTGTTTTTCAACTCAAAAACATGTCAAAATTGCCCATACTAATTCACAGTTACCCGTTAACATAAGGAAATCAAAATAAATAATAAAAATTTCGGAAGTTCTAAAATGAATTAAAATATAATTTAATAATCAAGAAATCCTTTAGTCCCCCCTCTTAATAATAACAAAGATTTTGAACATATAATTTTATTTTTATTAAGTTTTGGTCAATTTTTCCATCATGTATGCTAATTTTTAGTGCATAATGTGAGCATGTCTGACGGCGATCTAAAAAACGTCAAGACCAACTCCACCTGTGCTTTGTTAAGAGGACATCGCTACATATGTAACGCTACAGTCTTGACACCGAAATAGAATATCAGTTACGTATGGATGTGTAACTGTGCTTAACCTCAGATTATTTATATGGTTGCGTTTGTACGAATTAAAATGCATACACCTGTATGTATGTGACAGTGTCAACAACAAAACACAGAAGAAAATTCCCCCCTCCATCACACACAAATAATCAAACACAAATAAGCATAAATAGATCCACTTTTGAAAAATAAACCAGTCTGATGATCGCAAAAGCGTGAAACTCGAGGTTACCAACTATTATCCATGCAACTTAGTGTATATACATATATATATATATATGTGTGTGTGTGTGTGTGCGTGCGTAAAAATATATAGAAAATAGGATAGAACTCGTTAGGTAAATAATCCAAAGTTCTTTATTATTTTTGTTATTATTTTAAAAAAATAGTGCTCGATACAAAAGTAGAGCATAAATATAATCATTTCTTTAAAAATATGATTCCAACGCTACATAATTTTAATTTTAATTTTAATAATGAATATGCTTATAAAACGCGTAAATTTCAGGAATAAGTTATTCAAAAAAAATTTCGCTTGAAGATGGAACAGAGCTTAGTACTTTAATTCAATTTAAGTCAAATAATTATATTGAAGTTTTCGGCCCTTGTTTTGAAACATGAGAACTCTATGTAGCGTTGGAATCATATTTTTAAATAAATAATTATATATATATATATATATATATATATATATATATATATATATATATATATATATATATTATTGAATATAACATACAATGAATGTCTATTATGTCCAATCAAGAGCCGTTCTAATATTCGGATGTTTGCTTTAATTTCTGGTGAAAATAAAGACAAAAATTGTCCAACATTTGGATATGTTTTTATTAATTTGGCCCTAAGCTTTCGACTTACATGAGCCATCTTCAGAGTGGTTATACAGACATGAAACAAAGATATCGACCGTCAAATATGATATTTTGTTATTTTGACATAGAAGATTGCTATGCGGCGATAACGGTTGCAGAATAGCAGACGCAGACTGTAAATTCAAGATAAGGTTCTATGACGTCATACCACGCGATAGACTGGAGTATTACAACAGAACCTATGTCTTGATGCAATGTAATGTGTTGTGACTAGTTTGAAATGTAATTTTGTTGAGTGTGAGTTGCTTCGTTTTAATGTAAATGTCCTCCAATATGTGAAGGTTCTTTTTGCTGTGTGTATGTGCAATTATTATTGTTATCAACTAATATCTGTCTAATAGTATGTACATGGCTATGTTTTTCTAAGTAATGTTGTTTAATAGAACTAAGATCAGAAAGATGTCAAGTAAGTCTATGGGAATGCGTAGTTGTAGTAAAACCAATATATGTAGTGGGTTTATTACAAGCATGAGAAATACAATGTCTGAACGGGCATGTAAATTGATACACTACATTGGATTTTTGTAGAGGATTTACTTATGTGGCTGTAGGGTTATCACTATGAGTTCAATTGTATATATATATATATATATATATATATATATATATATATATATATATATATATATGTATATGTATGTAAGCAAATATATGGATATAGATCCGACAGTATGAAGAAAAATATACAGAAAAAACAAACAAAAATCTTAATATGCAATTTTTGTTTGTTTTTTCTGTATATTTTTCTTCATACTGTCGGATCTATATCCATATATTTGCTTACATACTGTCTACTGGAAATACAAACCTGAATTTACTTTATAACATGGAAGACTTCAAGCTTGTACGAAAATATAAGAATCTATTGATCAAGTAAGGAAAGGATTTATTATCGAACTGTTTTTAAAATTGTTCCATCGTTCTGATATTTTGAAATCATTTTTTGATTTGCTTTGTAACGTGGAGGACTTCAAGCTTTTATGAAAATATAAGAACCTATTGATCTCTGCGTATTCATATATCAACGGAAGGGATTTCTTGAACTGTTTATATAAAATAGTTCAATCGACTTTTTTAATATTTTAATATTTGGAAATCATCTTCGAATACGTTTTCACAACATCGCCCACGTGACGACGACATGATCATATTTAAACGGAACGCTGATCTTATATAAAAATTTCAGTTATCTGTTTGGATTAGTTGTGCTCTTATGTCCATCGTCTTTTCGTGTTGAATTTTTATATGTTCTAATGTTAATTATGTTTAAATGAAAATGTCCTGAAGATGGTCTAAAATAGACCGAAACGTCCGACGTTGACGTTATATTAACATTAATACAGCATAATTGCATATTAAGATTTTTGTTTGTTTTTCTGTATATTTTTCTTCATATATATATATATATATATATGTGTGTGTGTGTGTGTGTGTGTGTGTGTGTGTGTACATGTGCGTGTGTGCGTGAGAGGGAGAGAGAGAGAGAGAGAGGTGTGGGTGGGTGTTTATAAAAAAAATTATCGGCCTGAATCATTGCCCCAAATTTGATCAAATGGCCAACACATAAAGTAAAACGATAACAAAAACGTATAAGCATGAAACCTATTGAAACTATACTATTTTTATGATAAAAATGGCTCTACTGAATGAAGTAAAAGACATAACTAACACTCGTGTTTCGTCGATTAATGTGTAGAACAAACCGGGCCAACAGGTTCGCTGCAGATCCTGTGGGAGTGTGGACAAGAGTAAGAGGTAGTCGGGATTTTGTGTTCGTATGTTCATAATATCTTAATTTATTACTCAGATGGACACATGCCTGTTGAGAGTTGGGGGGGGTTCTTGCGGTGTAGGAGAAGAATCGTGCATCGGAAGAAAGAAAGAAAGAAAGAAGTGAGAAAATACAAAAAGTGAAAAAAAAAGAAAGAAACAAAGAATTGAGAAAATACAAAAAAACTTGAAAAAAGAAAGAAAGAAAGAAAGAAGAAAATACAAAAAAAATTGAAAAATAAAGAATTGAGAAAATACAAAAAAAATTGAAAAAAGAAAGAAAGAATTGAGAAAATACAAAAAAAATGAAAAAAGAAAGAAAGAAAGAAAGAATTGAGAAAATACAAAAAAAACTTGAAAAATGAAAGAAAGAAAGAAGTGAGAAAATACAAAAAAGTGAACAAAGAAAGAATTGCGAAAATTCAAAAAAAGGATAAGATTAAAGAGAAAGAAAGAAAGAATATACAAAAACGTAGGTAAAAGAAAGACAATTTGGGAAATAAAAGAAAAAGAATCGAGAAAATATAAAAAGAGAGAGAAATAATGAAGAAAAATTGAAAAAATTACAGAAAAGAGGATAACAGAAAGAAAGAAAGAAAGAAAGAAAGAAAGAAAGAAAGAAAGAAAGAAGAAAAATTGTGAACATAAAAGAAAGAAAGCATTGAGAAAATACAAAAAGAGGATAAAATAAAAAAAGAAGAAAAAATGTTAAAATAGAACAAGGAAAGAAAGAAGGAAGGAAAGAATTGAGAAAATACAAATAAGTTAAAAGAAAGAAAGAAAGAAAGAAAGAAAGAAAGAAAGAATCTACTGGAAAGAGAAAAAAATATTATAAAAGATGGTGATGTCAGTTAAGAAGAAAAAAGAATTTAAAAGATGATGCGAAAGGCGATAAAATGAAGTCCAAAGAGCGAGAAGAAAAGTGGACAGAAGCAGAGTAAAGCGGGTGAATATGAGATAAAACAAATGTAAAGAGGGGAAAAAAAGACGAAAATAGATGAAGAGGGGAAGTCGACAATCTCATAAAGTCAGTGGGATGGGAGTATAGTTATGGAATGGTGCTGAGGAACGAAGAGAGAGATGGGACATGGTGTGGTAGCGCCAACTGATTACAGATCTTTGATCGAGATGTGTAAACACATTTGAAGCGCAAAGTTGCTGCGGCCTAATCAGAAAATCCGCCGCGTCCTCTCTCATTCTCCCCAAAGCACTGGCACGTGTTTACGCGCCAAAATTTCGTCTGTTGGTACGTGTGGGAATGCTTTATACTATATACCAAATCTCTAGGTCTTTCGCCCAACAACACAACCGGCCTGTCTTGTTCCACAAATAATCCAACTCCAAGGACTTTTACAGTCTGAAATTTTAACCCAGTTCCAAACGATTTTGCCTGTGAAGTAAGCGAAGATAAAGAACGTTATCTGAAGGTTATATTGGGTGGAGTTGGTGAATGTATGTTGGCTGGTCATAAAGTGTAGATAATATTAAACTGAATTTTTATTGGATAAAGAATTGTCTGGCATTATTAATTTTTGGTTAGTATTCATTTGATCTGAATTTCATTTTTTTTCATCTAAAGTTATATATTATTATTATAAATAATAATAATCCTATTATAACTGTGCTATTCCCTTCTTTCGTTAGTTTGCACGACCTTTACACCCTGCCAATACCTAATAAATAATGGACTATTCCATTTTGATCGCGTGGAAAGAGGAGAAAAGACACTACTTGGTTAAAGTGAGACAATGAATGATAGAAAAACAGAAAGAAAGAAACAAAAAAAAAGGAAGGCAAAAGTTTTTAACGACTGTTTCAGTGAAATGAAAATGTTAATTTCAAATCTTCATTTGTATATATATATATATATATATATATATATATATATATATATATATATATATATATATATATATAAAAAGCGTTCATGCTCAAATTTAACGATGCAATAGGGAAATCTCTACGAATATTTTATTGTCGTAGTACTCATAAGCCAATCTATCATTAACTTAAGAATTAAGATTCATATTAAAATAGTAAAACCAAGAATTTTCATGTAATAATAATTATAATAATAATTATAATTATGATAATAATAATTATAATTATAATAATAATTATAATAATAATAATAATAATTATAATTATAATAATAATAATTATTATTAAATAATAATTATAATTATAATAATTATAATAATAATTATAATAATAATAATTATAATTATGATAATAATAATAATTATAATTATAATAATAATAATAAAAATTATAATTATAATAATTATAATAATAATTATAATTATAATAATAATTATAATAATAATAATAATAATTATAATTATTATAATTATAATGATTATAATAATAATAATAATAATAATAATAATTATAATTATAATTATAATATTTATAATAGTAATAATAATATTTACTGTCACACTCTATCTCTAAAAGAGTTAGAACAGACCCCAAAATAGAGTATTGCAGCTATATCTGGGCTGGGGCTACGCAGACCTCATTGTCCGTCCTTGACAGAGTTCAAAAGCGATTTCGGGGTCTGGTGGCTGGTTAGAAGATTTCGGGGTCTGGTAGCTGATTTTCCACCCTGCAACCCCTTTCCCACAGATGAAACGTTACCAGTCATTCTCGACTCTAATTCTATTTCCATGGCAAATGTGCAGACGAGTTATATTCCCTAGATTTTCCATTTCAGACCTTCACAGCTAAAAACCACCATACCACCTACACAAGATGGACTCCTCGTCATTCATTCGTATTCCATTTGTCAGGAGGAAGTACCATTCAGAACTGTTAGTTTGTGAAACGGATTCCCGAATGGATGCTTCACTGATCACAGCAATCCTAACGAAGTCTAGGATCAATTGTTTTCTATAATATGCACTTCTTAATTCCCTCATTTACGCCATTACATTAACCGTATTCACTAATCCTCTACCTTGAGTGGCTCTTGCGATTTGCATTGAGTGAACAATGGTATAAATATATTTTATTATTATAAAAATATTGAAATATTTTCCAGCTTTCAACCCAGATATTTTAGGGAAATGGTTAGGTGCCCATCTACGCAACGACCCCGCCCGGTCATGGGACCAATAACGATGATGATGATTATCATTGAGTGTTCGTGAGTTTAATCCATGGATCAGGTAGTAAAACATCGGTTCAGCAGAAGCCATCAATAACTGCCATCGTAATGACAAAATAACACAATAATCAACAGATATTACATGTCAACCAAACTCAAAAAACACCTGATGATAGCCAGTGGCTACTTACCGAAACGTTGTGTTTGTAACATTAATAATAATAAAGTGTAACCCGGATATAAGAGACCCGGATATAAGAGAAACCCGGATATAAGAGAGATTTTCTCTGGTCCCAAATTAGAGCCCATACTCACCTAAACAAAATAGACCAAACCCGGATATAAGAGACTTCGTCTCCGGTCCCCACAACTCTCTTATATCCGGATTACACTGTAGTTTGAAATAATTAAGTATACTAATTATAGAAACTTATAACTCAGAGTTACGATTATCTATAGAAATACACTCCTTACCATGGAACAGTGAAACAAGATAACGAAAACCAGTAACGATAAAAGCAAATAGTCATTGCATTTCTATAACTCAACACTAGATATTTCTACCACAAATAATTGTTTAAGCACCAATGAATAAGACGCAGGTGAGAACTGAACTCAGGTTAATCCGAATGCCATTTAGGAAAAACTGGAAGATTTTAACGTCTTTACCAGAGAAGCCATGCGACTCGTCCGAAAAAAAGCAGCTATATTCTAACATGATCAATGAAAAGGATGATGTCTTTAACAGAAAAAAAATTGTGCTGGCTTTACGGGGAGTTGGGGTTCTGTGCCTGCAGCTGGTTGCGGTCTAATGTTTAGGGGAGGGGACATTTAGTAGAAACTCTTCCATCATATAGTATTTTTTGTCAGTAGGAAGAGTAAAAAAAAGTACCTTGTAGTTATGAATGCAAACTATAAAAATAAAGGTTAACTGTAAAAGTGAGAATTTCTCTGGGTTTTATTCCACAAGTCTTCATCGCTAAACTCCCCCCCCCCCATAAGCATCTATTTTCGAGGCGGAGAAACAGAATTTGCATAGTGGCCGAATAAAATTTGACTTTCTTTCTTTCTTTCTTTCTTTCTTTCTTTCTTTCTTTCTTTCTATCTATCTATCTATCTATCTATCTATATATATATATATATATATATATATATATATATATATATATATATATATATCTTCCTTTATTTCTCACTCTCTCTCTGTCTCTCTCTCTATCTATCTATCTATATATATATATATATATATATATATATATATATATATATATATATATATATATATCAGTCTGTTCATATCTATATATATGTGTGTGTGTACTGTATGACTTCTTTAATATTATCTGACTGTTTATATATATGTGTATTTCTCTGTGTGTCACTCATTTCATCTCTCTTCTCTCTCTCTCTCTCTCTCTATATATATATATATATATATATATATATATATATATATATATATATATGTAAGCAAATGTAAATGGATATAGATCCGACAGAATGAAGAAAAATTTGGAAAAAACAAACAAAAAAATCCTTAAATGCAATTATGTTGTTTAAAATGAATGAAATGTCGACGTCTGACGTTTCGGTTTAATAAACCTTTTTCAAGACAATATTCATTAAAATACAATTCAGTTCAATTTGACAAAGACGATGAACATAAACAACAAGTCTTATCCAAAACAGATAACTGAAAATTTTTAAAATGATCAGCTTTCCGTTTAGCATATGACGACAACGTGACCATGATTTTTAAGGATTTTGTTTTTTTTCCAAATTTTTCTTCATATATATATATATATATATATATATATATATATATATATATATATATATATATATAAGCCTTTATATCTGTTAATATATATATAATTCTGCATTGGCGAAAAGCTGTGACACTTAAATTTGAATTTTATTTATTCTAACATTTAAACAGCACAGGCACATGCACACGCGCACGCGCACACAGACAAATTCCCACGTGCATGCATACGCACTTATGTAACGTCATTATTTTTTTTTAAATGACTTATTATTTATATCGTCAAAATAATTTCTCGACTCTTTTCACTATTTCAGTGAGTGAACCCCCTCCGTACCAAGTGGAAGAAACCGTGACCTACAAAGACAAGAAACTGAAAGTTGGACTCAAGAAAAAAAGGTAAAAGTTTCCATGAAATAAAAAAGAAAAAAAAATCGTTTACTTTGAAGAAACAGTGTATAGGCGTGGAGAGGACCGTATTAAAAATTGTGACGAGATGACTTTCGAAAGAAATATATCGGATTCTGCACGCGGATGACTTTTAATATATATTTATTTAAAGTATAGCATAATCAAAGAAGAGAAATAAGTACTTGTTTACAAACAAATAGCTAAAAAATATCGTGTGTGTGGGTATGTGTGTGTTTGAGATATATATATATATATAGAGAGAGAGAGAGAGAGAGAGAGGGAGAGAGAGAAGCACCACATGGCTTGGTTGAAAATTAAGAAGCGATTGTCCATGTACCTACCGCATTTTATAAATCCATACAACGCCACCTATCAGACAAAATGGAGGTAATTCCCATGTGCGCTTGGATATCAGAATTAGAGTGTGCATATCAAAATTTGATGTATTTGTCATTTTATTAGGGTTTTTTTTAATCAATTTTTGTTTCTCTGATAAATAATAGGCACGAAATACAACACTTCTATTTGACGATCGCCCTTTTCTTTAATATGCAAAAAGATGCCAATTAAAATTGGATAATTAGAAACAGATGTATGCAGTAGATTGTGGCCACGCTTTTTGTCTGGTAAAAATCGCCACATGCAATGAAATGCTAAGAAAGAGAGAAGAAATATATTGGTACTCTCAGCTCTCCAAGACCCTTTATAGGCATCAGTGTATCCGTGATATGATGACTGTTACCTTGTTGCTGACATGACCTGTACAAGCTATCATTGTGAGACTTAACTGTGCTTTAAACCAATATGAATCTTTAAACGACTGGAATTGGAACTCGGCTATCCGATTTCCAATCGCAAGCCGTTATCCTTTACACCACCCGCGCATCCAAGCTTACAGCACATGGTATTCCCAAGCAGTCGCACATGTAGATACTAACCAGGCTCAACGTTGCTTAAATTAACGTGTTTCAACGTGATATGGCGGTAAACCTGTACCGGATATAGAAATTCACTGTAGCCTGGTGTATAGCCCTACCATCAAAAGGTGTAACGAATACATTTATAAATAAAACAATGCCTGGTTTTGGAAGGTGTAACTTGTAAAGAAAAATAGTACAAGAAAAAAAAAGAATTATTTTTGTTAGTTTTTTTTTTTTTTGTTATCAGATATATTATTTATTTATTATTCTCTGTTGTTTTTTAGACTGTCTTCAGAGGTGCTTACCAACTTCAACATTGTCCCTACTTTCTATGGTCAAGATCAGAATTTCCAATACGCCCGCGTCTCCAGCTTGTCACAGATGCCCTTAATGTTGCCTCCACAAGGTGACTACCATGAATACACGGAGAAATATCCAGACAAGGTTGCCATCTAAAGTGAAGAAAGAAAAAACAAAACAAAGTGCAAATGTAAAATAAAATTGATACAAAAAAAAACTCATGTTAATCAGTGCTTCCTGCCAGATAACATATTTCGTCTCAAAATGAGATCTGAAACGAGATCAAGAATCACGTGATATTGTCGAGAATCAAGTAAAATTTAACGTGACACTGTTGTGTGACGTTCAATCAAGAAAAACATCAAAAGAAAAAGAAAACTGGCCTTATATATATAACTGTTATTATTATTATTATTATTAACTTTTTTGTTTGTCTTTTGTTCTTTCTCGTTCAGTTTTTCTTTCTTTTCTTTTCTTTTCTTTTCTTTTTTTTCTTTTCTTTTCTTTTCGGGTGTTCTTTTCTAAACGAAAAAACAAATGCCTATATAAAAGAAAGAACATTAAAATGAAAAGCACACAGACTCTCTTGAAAGAGAAAAAAGAAATCTTCGGATAAGATTGGCAGACATTTTATTGATACCTATTTTATTGAATAAAAAATATAATATTGAACAGTAATGAAAAAGAGCGGGAAAATGACATTATATTCATATTGTATTGAGAATATTTACCTTCATACATTATCCCTGGTATATAAACTTGCTCGTATCGAAAAAAATAAATAGCACAGACTAAAATCAATACTGATATTTGTAATTCTCTCTGTCTCATCTGATAGGATAATGAACAAATAGGAAGCATCTATAAATCTAACATGTTTCATTTTTATTATAGCTTCATCAGAGGATGAGATATGGAAAAGAATAAAAATATAAGAATTTTTTTCCATATCTAAGTCTCTGGTGACACGTTAATAAAAATGAAACAAGTTAGATTTCTAAACGTTTACTATTTGTTCTTATCTTTCGTTCTGTCGGATTCCGATCCATATTTGATCCGTATTTGATCCCAATTCATATATACACACACACACATATATATATGGATATATATATATATATATATATAAAATATATATATATATATATATATATATATATATCCATATATATATATATATATATTACCCAAACAATCAGGATACTTCGGATATATTGATGATGTTTTTAATAAACTGATTTACATGACCTAGTAGATAAACTAAACAAAGTCGAATATACAATAGATTTCATATACGAAGTAGAAAAATACATAGCCTCACCTTTCCTAGACATCCAGCTACACCGCGTTAACAACAGTTTAAAACCAGAAATCAACACTATCTATATCTATATATATATATGTATATATATATATATATATATATATATATATATATATATATATATATATATATATATATATATATATATATATATATATATATACACAGACTATAAATAAAACAGTGTTAATAATATATCATAATTTATCCATAGCTTAACAATCTAGGCGCTCATACAAACACACACACAAACACACACACGCATATATTATTATTATTATTATTTTAGACCGTAAAATTATTGGCAACCGACCTAGAAATCTTGACCTTACTAGCGAAATATATGCCTACTGATAGTAATTGAATCTGTATTCACTTGTTTCAACAGTAATTAGTCCAGGGAAACAATGATAACGTAAAGCTCAATTTGAGCGACTTAACTTACTTGATTCACATCTTTTGCAACGTCCTTTCGAAGACGATATCTTGTAACTTTATTTACGTACCCAAAACTTAAACAAAGTCAATTTAAATGTATTTTTCCTTTTTCCATCAAAATTTTTACTTCTTTTGTATATGTATATATGTGCGTTTGTATATGTATTGGAAAGGATCCATTTCTATAAAATTATAAGTAAAGGCATGATATAATATATCGAAAAAAATATCTGTTTATAAAACTTATTATCGAAAGTGTGAAATAACTTTGATCTTTTACTAATTCGGCAAATCCTTGTAATTAAAATCTTTATCGGAAGGCAGAGGTTAGTTTTTGATTTTACTAGATGTTTGTTTTAGCGAAGGTATATATCTAAACTAGCTTAAAATTAGCCATCTATAATTTTTATATGTATAAATAAATCATATATATGAATATAAACAAAACATATGTATATATATATAATTTTTTCAAACATGTTTGGTTGAATAATATAGACAAGTTCTGTCTATCCAATTTTCATTAATTTTTCAATTTTCCGAAGTAGTTGATTTATATAAACAGAAATTTACCAAAGTTCATTTTTATGTTTTGTTTTTTCCGAGAACTTTCAGCTATTGCACCATTCCTTTTTTTAAGAATTTCGATTGCGCGCGCTAGGCGCACGCGCGCGTGTGTGTGTGTGTGTGTGTAACCGTTTTCGGTTAATTCCGGCGACCAAAAACAGTGACATAAACTCACACAAGTAAAAACGAAATCCTTGAAAATGGATGTAACAAAATCCGAAAACTCGCAAAAAAAAAAAAAATCAAAAAATAAAATTTCGGAAATTTAAGTTAATTTAAAGAATTGAATAGACAGAATTTGTTGATATTATTTTACCAAACATGTTCGAAAAATTCTTGATGCCTAAATACATATATATATATATATATATATATATATATATATATATATATATATATATATATATATTGAAACTGATCTGTTTGACCCTCATACGTCGAATTCTACGGGAGAGTCGACTATATATATATATATATATATATATATATATATATATATATAATATCAAATTCGTAAATGGAAAGAATAATCCAAGTGGTTCATTTTAATAAAAAAAATAGATATATAGAGAGCTCAATGTATAGAATACAGAGCAATATGATATACATCAAGGAAAAGCTAAACACATTTCGAAAATACGGTTATAAATCATGATTTATTTCGACAAGTAAGTCTCATAAGACCGAAAATATAAAGTTTTCCCTTGAATTATATATATATATATATTCTGGGATTTGTTCTGAGATCTGACCGATGAAAAAATATCAGCATCTATAAGTTTGTCTAGAAAAATTGGTACAATTTGGAAATAGATATTAGTCAAAAATATAAAGATGAGAAGAATGTTATTCTGTTTGAGATTTTAAATAGTTTTTTCAAATTAGAATCTCAGTGTCCTCACCAGTGGACCTTAAATAGGGCATGATAATTATTTGTTTTATAACTTTACAAAAATAAACACATGTATTGGCGTTAATTAATTCTAAAAAAAATGTATGTATATTGTTGATCAAGTAACCAAGCCAAATTGGTTGTCTTTAAAACCATTACAAATGGTTGCCTTTCTCGCTTGTAGTCATTGGTGTGGCCTGAAGCTGAAGTTGGTTTTGGCCAAGTCAGTGCTGACATCAGCTGAGTTTTTAAACCGGAAATAGGCGTTTTATTTAGAAAACCGTACACTTTTTCTTCTATGTCCCGCATCCCTTAACAACGTAAGCGATCATGCCTCTCCGTAACTTTCTATCTCGTGTGGATTTTAGCAGGTTTCTCCATTAGCTAACGCCCCCACTCTGTTCGGCTATCCATCTACATAAGCTCATTAGGTAAGTGGACCGTCAGTTGATATATACTTTCGTCACGTTTTTGGTAACTTTATTTAGCGTTCTTTATCTTTCGTGCCCACTAAAAAATGGGGTGTCCAAAGGACGGCTTTTCCTTTGACACCGCTTTTATTTTAACTACCTTTACTCCCTCGGCAATGTTTGTTATAAAAATGATGATTAGAATTTCACTTTCATATTATTTAGGCTTTATTAACCAAAACATATGAAAATGAATTTATATATTTCCTTTTTCCTTTGAGAATTTACAACAAAAATATTAAACACTTTTTGTTTATTAGATAGTTTATTTACAAGAATAATATTATATTTACAACACTGTACAATGCGAACCCACTAATACAATGCAATGTTTATCATTTATCAATTTATAAAGATGTAAATATAAAAATAGTGTTTTTATTTATAAATTTATATAAATGTCTGTCAAACATAAAAATTTAAATAAACAGGTAACGACGAGTAATTAAATATATATATGTTCAAAAATACATTTGCATTTCTTTCATGCAGATATTCATTGATATTTTTATAAAATTATGAATAAAAACCTTGTTTTCGTAGTTATTTATAAAATGGTGAACAATAAATATTGCATTGTAGATGGTCTACATATTTTGATAACTTTTTTACATTTTTGAATAGAAAGATTTCTTTTCACATTTATTTCATTATAAAATGGTAAATAATAAACCTTTGTAAAAATAAATAATAAATATTACCTTGTACTTGATTCACATATTTTTATAATCTTGGAAATAAACATTGCAGAGGGAGTAAGAATAGTACAATATAATAGCCGTGCCAAGGGAAACCTCATCGTTTTGGCACACTGTTTTTGTGGGCAAGAAAGTTAAACTTGGCAGTTTATTTTTATGGAAATTTCTTAATGTTTTTTCATAATACATTTCTTAATCGCTTACATTTGGCTGCCATGTTTACATCACTCATAGAAAAAAGAAAAAAACGGTTTCATACAAAAGAGTCAAGGAAATAGATACTTATCCCCAATTGCCTATACGAGGTGGGATCAATATGTCCGTAGCTTGACACATAAAAGGTGAGATTTGACCATAAATGCTAGCTATGCACTATGAGCTGTCTACAGTTGACCTGTTCCAGCTAAACAGTCGAACTTTCTGCCTTCGGGCGGAGAAGAACCCGAACGAGGCTCCGCCGAAGGGCAGAGTCTTGTTCGGGGAAGGTTAACTGCCCCTGAAACCGTTTATACGGGTTCAAAGAGGGATTATTTTTGGCCGAGCCTACGGGCTCGCAGATCCCACGTTAAACCGGCCTTGTGCCACATGTAACCCTCGTGGGGGGGGGGTAACTAAATATCGCTATGCACTGGTCAATCTTTGTGAAAGATGGAGACGCATTGAGATAAGGACATTTGGCAGGGAACAAAAGTTGAATGAAGAATAAATGCTTACATAAAATAAATGCTTTTTCATCATCAGGATACGGACTTATTGATCTAACTTACAACCCACACACAGACACACACATACATATATGTATTTATATACATATTCATGCCTATATTTATGCACACGCACAGATATATATATGTATATAGTTATACATTCATAGTCACACACACGCACACATATAGACACATGCATATATATATATCTATACATTTATATATACGCGCATATATATACACATATTTATACATAGATTATATATATATATATATATATATATATATATATATATACACATAATGCACATAAATATACACTCCATATCAAAGGTTTGAGGCAACCCCTGTTAATTTAAAGCGGCTCAATATGTAGATGTCTACAATTATTGTACATGGTTAAAAAAGTGAAACAGGATTTTTTATTGGAAATTTTATTATGACAAAAATAAAAAAATAACATTTTATGATTAAATTTTGCTCTCGTCAAAATATCCACCTTTAGACTTGATTACTGCAACACGAATTTCTGGCATTCGTTGCATAAGTTTTTCAAAGTATAAGTTTGATAATTGATTTAATTCTTTTTCCAATGACTCTAAGAGCTCTTCTGTCAAGTTCATCCAATGCTAATTATGGAGATTGCTTCAAACTTTTGACCTGTAGTGTACACACACACACACACACACACATATATATATATATATATATATATATATATATATATATATATATATACACATTAAGAATTGGACAAATTTCCGACAATTTATCAAAGACATTTTTTTTTTATGTTTAACATTCTTTTTATAGATACAAGTATTTAAGTAAATACTCTGTTTATAATAAACAGTATTAAATAACATTTACCGAGAAATTTTCATAGAAATTCGAACCTGCATCCTATACGGAACCGTCATTTACGCTGACGTGCCTTAACCGACTCGGCCACAAAGGAGCGTTCGGTAGGCAAGGTCGAATTTACTGCTTATAAACTTCAATCTTCCATGAATCTCGTACATTCATAACTGCTCATGGCGTATCAAATGTAAACAAATGACGTCATACATTAAGAATTGGACAAAGTCCGACAATTTAAACATAAAAAAATCTCTTTAATAAAACGTCGGACGGTTCCGTATAGGATGCAGGTTCGAATCCTGTCAAAGGACGAATATTTTCTATGAAAATTTCTCGGACATTCAGCCCGGTAAATGTTATTTAATACTGTTTATTATAAACAGAGCATTTACTTAAATACTTGTATCTATAAAAAGAATGTTAAACATAAAAAAAAAATATCTTTAATATATATACATATATCAGGGCCGGTGAAAGGGTCTAGTGGACGTCCCCCCCCCACCGAATCTATGATACGGGGCTCCCCACTTTACTATATACCAATTTTCATAAGGTAGTATTCATCTAAAATACAAATTTTATTATCATATTCAGTCAAGGTGAACAATTCAACTAGAAAAATTGAAAGAAAATACAATGTATCTAAATACAAATTAGAGACAAGTAATAATAAATGTTTTACGCTAGTTTTTAACACCAACTTGAGAACACGTTCAACATTATGGATAACAAATAGTGAATTTTATTATTCTTTTTTTTTAGATACTTAACATGATCAAAACAAATTCACGGGTTTATAACAAAAATAAGACCCCAAAATTACGTCAAAATACGCAAAAAGATATCATCCTTTAATAGACAGGTTTACCCATTTTTTGAGGGGGGGTACTGAGGTGGTACACACTAGCATTGATATATATATATATATATATATATATATATATATATATATATATATATATATATATATATATATATATATATATATATATATCAAGAGTATATATATATATATATGAAGAAAAATATACGGAAAAAACAAAAAAAATTTCCGGTTAATAAACAATTTCATGACATATTAAAAAATACGTTTCATCTAATAAACTTAACATTACAATTCAACATGACAAATTATATTTTATGAATATGTCCAGAAGATGGTTTATTAGACCGAAACGTCCGACGTTGACATATTAACATTAAAACAGCATAATTGTTTATAAGGATTTTTGTTTGTTTTTTCCGTATATTTTTCTCATACTGTCGGATCTATATCCATATTTATTGCATATATATATATATATATATATATATATATATATATATATATATATATATATATCATGTTTCATTAAAAACCAGCGGAAGTTTACGTTTTATTACTGTTAATTTTTTTATCCTTTCAACGCTTTTGATATTTTTACCGAAACTACTTGGAAATAGGAAATTTAATATTCCAATACCGAACGGCGATCAGAAAAATTATTAATGTTGAAAAGATTTTAAAAAATAATTCAAACATAACTTCCGTTGGTTCTAAATGAAACCCTGCATAAAAGAATTGCTGCCCAAATACACCCAATACATACATACATACATATTTATTAAAGACATTTTTATGTTTAACGTTGTTTTTTATAGATAAAAGTATTTAAGTAAATGCTCTGTTTATGATAAACAGTATTAAATAACATTTACCGGCCTGAATGCCCGAGAAATTTTCATAGAAAATATTCGTTCTTTGACAGGATTCGAACCTGCATCCTATAATGGAACCGTCATTTACGCTGAATGACGAATCGTTCGGTAGAGAAGGTCGAATTTACTGCTTATAAACTCGTCTACCGAACGATTCTTTGTAGCCGAACGGTAAGGCACGAAAATGACGGTTCCGTATTTTCGAATCCTGTCAAAGAACGAATATTTTCTATGAAAATTTCTCGGACATTCAGGCCGGTAAATGTTATTTAATACTGTTTATCATAAACAGAGAATTTACTTAAATACTTGTATCTATAAAAAACAACGTTAAACATAAAAATGTCTTTAATAAATAAATTGTCGGACCTTGTCCATTTCTTAATATAAATATGTACACATGCACACACACACACATATATATATATATATATATATATATTGAAATTCAACAGGTTATATATAAATATTCACATTTACATTGAAATCTACGTTTATATATTAAAATGCATGTATGGAAAATACATATATTTTTCCGTTTTCCTATTTTGTTCATACATGAATACGTGCGTACATTTGTATATTTATTCATATACATGGGTCTTTATTATACGAGCTTTGACAGACCTTTATATTTACATCGATTTTATTATCTCTTTAAACATTCACTCGCACGCACACACACACACATGCACGCACACATACATAATAGCAATGATGACTGCCGCAAACACATTCTGTTTGAGTTATATACAACACTGCAGAAATATTTCTGATTAAACACCATCGTAATCACTTAAAACGCGCAAATATACAATTATAGAGATTTAAGAAGTTACCGTGATTCGAACCTCAATCGTTGCGTATAACTCGGGAATCTGTCTGTAACAGGCCGATATATTCATTTGATGGTACATAATAGTTTTCAAAAAAATAAATAAAAGCTGCAAGAAAACTGTCCTGAAACTTTCAATAAAGCTTTTTTTTTTTTACTAACGCATCCCATCGTTGTTATTAATATTTTTCACGTTCTATAAATGTATTTTTCATAAATTTTTGTTGTGCAGATTCGTGATGGTTTCTTTACATCGTAACATATTTTTCTATGTGCCGTGTCGCTTCAAGTCGTTGGCGATCATGGCTTTCCACAATTTCTTGTCCTTTGCGGCTCTTAATAAATTTTGCCTTTTTTTTTTTTTTTTGTTATCTCTCTTAAACCCTTTTTCTGTCATCCATTTACTCAAGTTCGCTAGGCGATGCACTGTTTTCATCTGTTCCTCTTGTGTATAATCTGCTGCATGGGTATCAACTTTTCCAGGCCCTCTTTCTTCAATATGTGCCCTAGAAATTTCAATTGTCTCTTTATGATGCTAACTATAAGTGTCCTTTACGAAGTTTTAAGAAAAATAAAAATAGAAAGAAAAATACAATATTTATATATATATATATATGTCTGTGTGTGTGTGCGTGTATAATCAAACAAATCCTTTTACATCATATGGGGAATAGGCTATTTCGGCAGATGATGAAAGTGGTCATCTCTCTTCTCAGCCCCGTGAACTTCATGCCACACTGAGGTTGAAAAGACAGACGAACACATTCACCGTCTGCCGAAATAGCCTATTCCCCATATGAAGTAAAAGGATTTGTTTGACTATTAATTATATTGCTCTGTATAAATAAAATACATCGAGCACTTTTTGGGGATCAGTTCTAATATTTTTATATTATTATTATCCACTTGGATTATATACGAATTTTTTACTTTTATATATATATATATATATATATATATATATATATATATATATATATATATATATATATATATATATATATATATATATAATATATGTATATATGTATATTACGTATGTACATTAAGAAAAAAATAAACGCTGATTTTTTATAACTATTTATTCTTCAACATAATAGCCTTAGTAGCAAGTACACTTAATGTTGTGTTGAATGTTAATAACATAGAATGAACATTATACATTGAAAATTTCAGATCAACATCCAAGTCAGTAATGTGGCACATGTTCATTAGCTGAACCATGATCGGTAAATAAATGCTTTTATTATTATAAAGTACCTCCGTATATTCAATATATATATATATATATATATTAAGAAATGGACAAAGTCCGACAATTTATTTATTAAAGACATTTTTTTATGTTTAACTTTCTTTTTTATAGATACAAGTATTTAAGTAAATGCTCTGTTTATAATAAACAGTATTAAATAACATTTACCGGCCTGAATGTCCGAGAAATTTTCATAGAAAATATTCGTCCTTTGACAGGATTCGAACCTGTATCCTATACGGAACCGTCATTTACGCTGACGTGCCTTAACCGTCTCGGCCACAAAGGAGCGTTCGGGCAAGTAGGCAAGTATATATAGATAGATAGATAGATATGTGTGTGTATGTATGTGTGTAATAACCTGAGAAAGTCCCTTTACGAGGATTAGACACGTTACTTAAGTTTTGCTTTTTATTTCATCATATGATTACCCACTATTAATATGATATACTTTTACACACACACGCACACACACACACACACACACACACACACACACACATATATATATATATATATATATATATATATACACACACAATAAATCAACAAGACTTAACAATTGAATTATCTGATTGACCGACTCAAAAATTTCGCGTCATGCTCATTTAGAACCAGATGTTCGATATATATATATATATATATATATATATATATATATATATATATATGAACAAAAATAACACGTTTGCACAAGAATTTTTATTTTAACCTTTTTCTTTTCTTTATGCGTTATCTTTTTTTCTTTTTCTCTTATTCTCGTTTACATTTTTTTTTATTTTTGCATTTTTCCTTTTCTCTTTTTCGCTTTTCCTTTTTTTTTTTTCTTAAAAAAATCAAAATTAATTGCAAAATATATCGCTTCGTTGAAAACTGAAATTAACCTTTAAATAAAAGGTTAAATTTCTTCCCGCGGCGCACTTCGCATAAAACTCTATGTTTAGGTAACCCCTATCACATATTTCCAACAAATCTGCCAAAATCTTCACTCTCTCTTATAATTACTTATATAGCGACGCTGAAAATGGGGAAGATTGAACAATAACTACAGCAGGATGCTAGTGATGATTACATGTGGACCAATTAAAATAGAAGCTTGATTCTGGCATTTCTTTCTCCTGCCTATTGATTTTAAGTCTAATCCACAAGTCCCCAGTTTTGCTTTAATTATTTTATATACAGTCGTAAGTAATTTCTGTTTTGGGAAGCATTTGTAATGAGGAATTTATCCTCCTAACTACCAAGCATTAGTAGCAGTTAAGAATACATTTTCTGTAGCAATTGACAAGGACAAATCTCCATAACCGATACCAAAAGCTGAAGAAAGTTTATGTGGTGTTTTATTAATTTAGAGTTCTCAAAACGATCAGTTCGATAAACTCAAATTAGTAGCTAATCTCAAATCATCATTTTATTCAGCGCATTTTGCGCCGCTGTGATCGCCCCCCCCTCCACAATTGTGGTTTATATCAGAATAATACAATAATTTAGTTACCTTTTTCTACCCTATGCTTATACAGGCAGGACCTACACGACGGCGGGTAGTTTGAAATCCTTGTTTCCTTCTCCTAGACTGTTCACCACCCAAGGCTATAGGACCCTGTCTGAAGTGCTATTTTACCCATAGATGGGGGAGAAAGGGATAGAGTCAAACCTTTTCCAAGGATATTAGCACGTAAATGAATGTCATTAAGTTGACTGGAATTCGAACTCGCTTCTCCGATTCCTCAATCCGAGTCGCTAAATAAATACTTTCATGGTAATTGTTCTGATGAACTTTCCTCTATAGTACCTAGACTTTATTAATTTAAGCGCAGTACTAGTTTAGCAGCAAGGGTTTACAGATGAAATGGCTAGACGTAACCGTAAGTTCTTTGCTAACAGTTTCTTTTCTTGCACTTCACGCCTGTGAAACTCCCTTCCGGTTTTTTACTCTTTCATTTTCAAAAGTTTTAATGCAATGTCAATCGTTATATTCCGCTCCTTAATAATGTTTTCTTATTCTTTCACACTCAGTAACCTCCTTGTGTCTTAGTGGCTTTATTGCCTTACTTGGAGTGAAATGATTAAGGAAAAAAAATAACACTAAATGCACATTTATACGTCCATCAGCCGCAACGTGTCAATGAACGATTGATAAAAAATGCACCCGCGAAAATAGGAAAAATGTTGTTCTCCATGACAATGCAAACCCTCATACAGCAAGAATAACACAAGAAAAATATTTTGGACGTGGTTGTTCCCCTCTGCTCCGTCCGCCATATTCACCTGACCGTGCACAAAGCGATTATCACGTTTTTGGATCACTGCAAAACTTATATATTTAATATCGCTGTAAGGTTGCTACTGTATTCCTTTTTTATAAATACTTTCATGGTAATTGTTCGGGTCAGATCTTCGCTATGGTACCTAGGGTACGCAATACATGATTGGCGGCCAGATCGTATCAATTTACAGTTAAGCTAGCTAGATGTAGCCGTAAGTTCTATGCTAACAGTTTCTTTTCTCGCACTTCTCGCTTGTGGAACTCCCTTACGGCTCCATGCTTCCCAGCCAACTTTAAACTGCAAAAATTTAAATGTAATGTCTATCGTTATCTACTTTCCTCCTGATTTCTCTATTTTTTCTTTCTTCCCATTTCTAATGTTTCTGTTCCTAATTCCTCCACACCCTGTATCACCTTACGTGTTAGTGGCTGTATTTACTACTGTATTTATGAGAATGGGGACATCGGCCTTGCTTGGGGTGACACCGATTTAAAAAGAAAATACCTTCGTGCTGGTAAGTAAAAAAATTCAAGAAGCTAAAAGGTTTGTATGAAAAGACGAAGAAAGTTCTATTCTCTCTCCTAGCCAGACAATTTAAAACCTTAGAGGAGCAAACCTCAATGACAAAATCCTGAAGTGGGCAGAAGCTCTCCAATTTCAAAGATAATGGTAATAAGGGCCGTCCTTTTATAAAGAAACATTTGGCTCACTGACCGAACGGTTTGACTTACTATCGGTTGGTATTTGTTGTAGCATACCTACGGACAATAATGGATATGTCCCAATTCACATGAATACAGTAGTAAATACTGTATGTTGGTCTGGAGTTGGAGATTCGCCTCCAGCTGTGCTGTTCAAACTCTCTGCCTCGTCTCAGGAAACATCTACCCTACCCCATTTTATACGGGGTCTATGGGGAATTTTTGGCCGAGCCTTTGGGCTCGGATACCCCACATTAAATTCGTCTTTGCGCCACATCTGACCGCGTGGGGCGGTTGGTAGATATCCTGCAGTTGGAGTTTCATTGTGGAACTGACTTGACTCACTTCTTGCAGTCGGCCACGTCTACGCGCCGCTGGCGAATCTTATATGTGTTGTTCTTGTTCTAAGTATTATCGTTCATCACCAACTTTCGTTTGTATTCTATTCAGTAACCTTCCCTCGGTTATAACAGTATTTATAAAATAATTCTCTTAAAACAGTTTTTAAGGAAAATAAGTTTCTCAAGTTCATTATTACTTTTTTCTGGTATTGGTGGGTAGGATATTCCTTCCTAACCTTTTGTTCAATGTAGTGTGGAAAATCAACATTTTGCTTCCATCTTTATGTTCTCTTCGTGTTGCTATCCATTTTCGTTGTCACTGCTGATGGAAAGAACTTCAAGTTATGTGCTTTCTGTTATTTGGTAACGTCCTTTGTTTGTGATTGTGTAGCGCCAGTCTATGAGATATGATGAAGGATAGTCTTCGTTAAAAACTACAGGTTTCATTCGCTTGAAGTCGTTTTTAATCATTGATCGGAGATATACATAGATAGGCAAGCAGCAACAGACTGATGCGTTATCTTGAGATGCAGAGATCAACGGCAGGGGATAGGCGACACGGTTACCCCCAGCGCCATTGATTAGCTAGTTCTAGTTAGCTGAATACTGCGGTTTCTAGTAGAAGCTATGGCTACTAATACAGAATCGTACTACAAAGTAAGTATAAAAACAGTTGAAGCGGCATGACTAGTATACCCAGTTCTTTATGCCATACCACTTGTGGTCAACAAGGAATACGTATCTTTGACTGTGAGGAACCGAAGGAATAAGTTAATGATAATCGAGTTGGATCAAAATAGAAACAAATGAACAAATACATATCTCTCACTTTCATTTCCAAAAATAAAACAATTCTACTAGAAACTAATATCTTGCACCACACAAATTCCTCTTTACGACTAATTAGTAATATATATATATATATATATGTGTGTGTGTGTGTGTGTGTGTGTGTGTGTGTGTGTGTGTGTGTGTGTGTGTGTGTACAAGCAAAACGACGGTGTTGCCATGGGTTCACCTATTGCACCAACATTATCAGAATTCTACATGCCAACAAAGCGAATTTAAAATTTAAAAAAATGCCCTCAACCAACAATTCACAACCAACAATATATTAAGCAAAAATACAAAAGAAGTAAAGAATTTGGACACATGGCACAGTGGATAAAGGCGTTGGTTAGATCCAGTGACAGGACCCAAAGAGTGTGAGTTCAATACCCGGTTAAGGCAGTGGAGAACTTTCAGAGGGAAATTATCAGGAGATAACTGATAACTGACATCCATCAAACATGGCACGTGGAACTAGAAAAGTCTACCCCAGTGAGCGAAATAAAGGGTTCAGTTCGAAATTCCAACTACCTGAAGAAGGCCGGAGCGTACAACGGCCGAAACGTTGTGATAAATATGGCGACAAAGATGAGGACAATAATAATGTAAATAATGTACATAATACCTCATCTCAGAAATATAGACAGACTCTAAAGAATTTGAGAACAACATTCTAAAAAAATCCATTCTTAACAATACATATGTATTCATCGGGAATAACAAAATAACCTTTTTAGATATACTAATTTATTTGACTGATGATAACATTGAAACGTCTGCTTATAAATAAAGAATAAACAACCAATCAAAAACGCATACTTACTCAGTGACAACACCGAATGTCCACACAGATACAAAATAAACAAGTAGATGTATGTTATATACTATAGTCTTTCTTGGAAAATTTAGAGCTACAGACTCACCACGTCAAATTTTGCTATTGTGCTTTCCGTAGCTGGTAGGATTTTTTACGGGGTGGAGTAGCTAACCACATGCTCAATCGGTCTTGAATTCGGAGCTGTCCTTTTCCTTGACTTGTTACCAACCAAAGTTAGACACTGAAGCGAAACTGAACGCAAGGAAATCGTCTGGTATTTGAATTTAAATCATATATACACACAAAAAAAAAATGGTGCTGTAGGAAAGCGTTCAACAACTGCTACTGAGAACACGATATAAGTTGTTCGCTTTGAAATAAGTATCTATCTCAGTTCATATTTATATATCTATCTATCATGTTTTTAGCTATCTATAATTGTTTTTTTGTTTTGTTTTGTTTTGTTTTTTGTTTTTTTGTGATGGGGGCTCGTTTTTAAATGAGTAATGCAAGGATGTGATGGTAGTATCTTACTTATTATAAAACGCAGATTGTGTGTGTGTGTGTGTGTGTGTGTGTGTGTGTGTGTGTGTGTGTGTGTGTGTGTGTGTGTGCGTTTATATATTGGATCGGATTTCCTACATTTTTCAACCGATTTCAACAAAACTTCACAGGACTACATAAAATTACCTTGTCGTGGTTCTAACAGCGCCAAAAATGGGAAAAATATAATTGTTTTTGCACAAAATCATTTTGAAAACATGATTAAGAGACATCGTGAAAATGGAAGGGGGACAACTCACATCGGATTTCCTATATTTTTCAGCCGATAAAACAAAACTTCACTTTTTTTTTTTGACAGGTAGTGTTTCTTATTCTCTTGCACACTTTTTTCTTTATTTTTAACATTCAGAATGCTTTAAAAATTCCATTTACAAGACAATTGTTTATAAAATTATTCTATTCAATCGGGAGACTCATAACGATTGAAAACAATGTTTTTGTTTGAGTTTGGGTATGACCAATTCCTAAAAAAAAAGTAATTAAGACATGCATGTCCGTCAACCTTAAACAATAATCTTTGTCAATTTTATTTTTCAGTCTTTATGATGGTGGGTACTTGATCTATCTCTTACTGTTACATCCCCGCCGGGCTCTACTGCTAGTAACGAATATAAGTGCGGAAAGTGGAACCGGCTACCCGAGTTCAAATTCCGGGCTAATCTGTTGCGTTTGGCCCAAATGCTCTTGAAAAAGGAATCGATAATTCACTTCTTCGCATTCCTCTACCTTGGTGTCATTAGATTCAATTCCAGAAAACAGAGCCACACCACGCTAGGTGTTGCTGCTGAGGTTTTCATAGCAAGTACGTTTTAATGGGTGAAGTTTCTATCCCCGTGTCCAATTAACGTTGAATTCTTGACTGGCCAGCTATCAACACATAACTAGGAGAAGAGATGTTTTCATAGGTGTTTCAAACTGAAACGAATATAATGATCTCAACTGGAATTTTAACCCAACACGTTTTTGTTTTTCCTGTCTGATAACCACTACGCTACGAGTACATTCTTTATAAACAGAGCACACCTAATATCCTCTCCGCGTACAATTATATAACGAAATCAAAAAACTAAAACAAACATAAACAAATTTATATACAGAGTACGCACCCGGTACAAGCAAAAATATTCTATAACGAAATCATAAATCTAAAACATCATTATAAGCAATTTTGTAAAAAGAGCACATATCCTTATTATAAATAATTTCATAAAAAGAGCACATATCCTGCAAAATCATAAACCTTAAATAAACATTATAAATAATTTCATAAAAAGAGCACATATCCTGCAAAATCATAAACTTTAAATAAGCATTATAAATAATTTCATAAAAAGAGCACATATCCTGCAAAATCATAAACCTTAAATAAACATTATAAATAATTTCATAAAAAGAGCACACATCCTGCAAAATCATAAACTTTAAATAAGTATTATAAATAATTTCATAAAAGAGCACATATCCTGCAAAGTCATAAACCTTAAATAAGTATTATAAATAATTTCACAAAAGAGCACATATCCTGCAAAATCATAAACTTTAAATAAGTATTATAAATAATTTCAAAAAGAGCACATATCCTGCAAAATCATAAACCTTAAATAAACATTATAAATAATTTCATAAAAAGAGCACATATCCTGCAAAGTCATAAACCTTAAATAAGCATTATAAATAATTTCATAAAAAGAGCACATATCCTGCAAAATCATAAACTTTAAATAAGTATTATAAATAATTTCATAAAAAGAGCACATATCCTGCAAAATCATAAACCTTAAATAAACATTATAAATAATTTCATAAA
This sequence comes from Acanthosepion pharaonis, assembly GCA_903632075.3. Lineage (NCBI taxonomy): Eukaryota > Metazoa > Mollusca > Cephalopoda > Sepiida > Sepiidae > Acanthosepion > Acanthosepion pharaonis. Next base: position 2,906,106 of record CAHIKZ030002445.1, on the reverse strand, counting down.
AAGAGCACATATCCTGCAAAATCATAAGCCTTAGATAAGTATTATAAATAATTTCATAAAAAGAGCACATATCCTGCAAAATCATAAACTTTAAATAAGTATTATAAATAATTTCATAAAAGAGCACATATCCTGCAAAATCATAAACCTTAAATAAACATTATAAATAATTTCATAAAAGAGCACATATTCTGCAAAAGTCATAAACTTTAAATAAGTATTATAAATAATTTCATAAAAAAGAGCACATATCCTGCAAAATCATAAACCTTAAATAAACATTATAAATAATTTCATAAAAAGAGCACATATCCTGCAAAATCATAAGCCTTAGATAAGTATTATAAATAATTTCATAAAAAGAGCACATATCCTGCAAAATCATAAACTTTAAATAAGTATTATAAATAATTTCATAAAAAGAGCACATATCCTGCAAAATCATAAACCTTAAATAAACATTATAAATAATTTCATAAAAAGAGCACATATCCTGCAAAATCATAAGCCTTAGATAAGTATTATATATAATTTCATAAAAAGAGCACATATCCTGCAAAATCATAAACCTTAAATAAGTATTATAAATAATTTCATAAAAAGAGCACATATCCTGCAAAATCATAAACCTTAAATAAGCATTATAAATAATTTCATAAAAAGAGCACATATCCTGCAAAATCATAAACTTTAAATAAGCATTATAAATAATTTCATAAAAAGAGCACATATCCTGCAAAATCATAAACTTTAAATAAGCATTATAAATAATTTCATAAAAAGAGCACATATCCTGCAAAGTCATAAACCTTAAATAAGCATTATAAATAATTTCATAAAAAGAGCACATATCCTGCAAAATCATAAACCTTAAATAAGTATTATAAATAATTTCATAAAAAGAGCACGTATCCTACACAAGCATAAATATTCTATAACGAAATCATAAACCTTAAACAAACATTAACAATAATTTCCCTACCGACCTAATAGATAAATAAATTAAACTAACCTTAAAAAACAAAAAAAAAAATCAGCTATAATACACAAAGCAAATGGTTCTTTCTTTGATTTTGGATCGTTTTTCACATTTCAAAAGGGAAAAAAAATATTCTGCGTATCTTGGAAATTTTCTTTAAAAAAGTTTTTTCTTGATTACACAAAAGAGAAAAAAAATTCATTCGGGGTAGAAGAACTAGTTTAATAGTGATTTTCCAAGCGTAGCTTAGATGTTGCACAAGGCCGAAAGTATGGGGCACCTAGTGAGGATCGAACTCACTTTTCACTCATGACTGATCTAGCGAGACAAGCTTGCTAACCATTGCACCACGTCGAGGTGTCCAATAGTGATTTTCCAAGCGTATCTTAGATGTGGCACAAGGCCTAAATTAGGGGTACCCAGTGAGGATCGAACTCACTACCCAGTCGTAATTGTTCTAGCGAGCCAAGCTTGCTAAACATTACACCGCCTCGAGGTGCCCCAAAGAACTAGTTTAATAATTGATCTCTTGTGACCTCCAAAATCACTGATGGTAAACATCATCGATACAATCATCTTTTTTCTCTCCAAGTTACTAAAAGGTAACAATGTGCCATTAGAAACATATTTGTTTGGTCGCAGTATAGTGCATATATCCCCCTAAACTAATTTTATCTCCAATGATTTCCGGTAGCCTTGTCGGTTGAATTTGACCTTATTCACCCTTCCATTTGTAAGGTCACAAAGTATTTTTGTACTTCATAGCAAACTCAATGTCTCACTTCATTTTGCTAGAAATTGCTTAATTCACCTCGTGGTGGCATGTTTTACTATTTTGTAACCTCTTATGATCTCGAATGACATCTGAGGTCACCCCTACATAATTTATTTCACAACTGGGTATCTGGTGAGTTTACACGCCAAAAATTAGGTCCCTATTCTTCGTCCTTTAATTATGGACACATAGATGCTTCTGATATTAGTATAGATAGGCACTACTTAAATTTGTTGGTCCGCTCTGAAAGCAGGGGAGAAATTAAGAGAAATTTCTGTAGCTTAGCATTCATTAGACATTCCAGACGCCACGACGTTTGTCATAAAAATATTAACTTTTATGATTCCACTCCATGTTAGCGGAAAACGTTATCCCAAGAATGCGCAATGAGTCTCTCTCTCTCTCTCTCTCTCTCTCTCTCTCTCTCTCTCTCTCTCTCTTTTTGAGAGATTAGCATCAGCCATGACGATGGAATGCAAATAAATGGTTCTCTCTCTCCATATATATATATATATATATATATATATATATATATATATATATATATATATGAATATATGCTAGCAGTAGAGCCCGGCGTTGCCCGGGCATGTAACACTCAGAGATAGATCAAGTATCGACCATCATAAAGACTGAAAAATAAAATTGACAAAGATTATTGCTTAAGCTTGACGGACACGCATGTCTTAAGTAGTTTTTTTTTTTTTGTTTTTTCTTTGTTTGTTTTTTGTTTTTGTTGTTGTTGTTTTTACGAATTGGCCAAACCCAAACTCAAACAAAAGCATTGTTTTCAATCGTTATGAGTCTACCGATTGAATAGAATTTTATTATAAGCAATTGTCTTGTAAATGGAATTTTTAAAGCATTCTGAATGTAAAAATAAAGAAAAAACTGTGCAAGACAATAAGAAACACTACCTGCCAAAAAAAAGTGATGTTTTGTTGAAATCGGTTGAAAAATGTAGGAAATCCGATCCCATATATAAACGAACACACACACTCACAAACAACCTGGGTTTTATAATAAGTATAACTCGATATGAGTTGTCCCCCTTTCATTTTCTACAGAGATGCCTCTTAATCGTGTTTTCAAATTGATTTCGTGCAAAAACAATTGTGTTTTACCAATTTTTGGCGCTGTCAGAACCACCGCAAGGTAATTTTACATAGTCCTGTGAAGTTTTGTTGAAATCAGTTGAAAAATGTAGAAAATCCGATCCAATATATAAACGAAACAAACAGACAGACAGACAGACACACACACACACACACACACACACACACAACCTGGGTTTTATAATAAGTATGATGATCTAACAAATCTTATTCATTTAGTAGCCTTTCTGTAATCTTTTACAATTTATGATTTTTACTTATTGAATACTTTAAAAAAAATTGGACACCATGTGTAGTTAAAGTAGTTTCCAGTTATTATTTTTAGTTAGGAGGACTTGTGTATGTTTAGATTTCATTTGTTTAGTTTTTATGCATCGTTCTCTGAAAAAAAAAACGCTGAGTCACCGAAAGTTAACGGCATTCGGACGTTTGAGTAGCCGGCAGTAACTTCCGGCCTGGTGCGATACACTTAACCGTGCTTTCAAATTGATTTCGTGCAAAAACAATTGTGCTTTTCCGATATTTGGCGCTGTTAGAACCACCGCAAGGTAATTTTACATAGTCCTGTGAAGTTTTGTTGAAATCGGTTGAAAAATGTAGGAAATCCGATCCAATATATAAACGTACAGACACACACACAAATCTGCGTTTTATAATATATATATATATATATATATATATATATATATATATATATATACAGGTAATCGATCCGTTGGTATATATAATCCGGATGGATCCTATTAACTTTAGCTATTAAATCTGATCCCCAAAGAGCTCGATGTATTTATTATAACAGAGCAGAGGAGGACTGACATTGAAAATAAATTTTAAACAATGCTCCGAGACAGACACTTAGGGGCTGATGATAGCCGCGTACAGAACGGCTTGAAATAGACTACCTTCTATGTTGAGGTAATTTTTGTTTTTTTGCTGTAATAAAAGAATATATATATATATATATATATATATATATATATATATATATATATATATATAGAGAGAGAGAGAGAGAGAGAGAGTACTAGATAATTTTAAACTTAAAATTTTGTAGCTAGGACTATGTTTGCAGTTAAATATCTCACATTGCGATAATAGAGGATCTACGCCAAGAAAAGTGAAATTCTTGTAAAATCCTCGACGTAAATTTACTGGGGAGAATCAAGCGATTAAAGCAAATTCTATATATTTTCGTCTTAATAACAAATATGACGAAAACATGAACAAAAAGAAAAAGAAATTAAATGAAATCAGCTAGACGATCTACCCAAAACATTAAAAAAAAGTTTTAAATTTAAAATTCTCTCCGTGAGTATACGTAGTGACATCAATGTAAACATCCCTTTTTAATCCGATGAAGTCTTAAAGAACAAATCGTGTCAGACGAAAACACACACACATTAGATGAGTAGTGTTGGTTCAACATGCCTACTACGTAGTTTCGTGAGCACATCAAGATAACATGTTCATCTTCTGGGCTTGTCTTGTTGATGCAATGACAACAATCTCTGAAGACTGAACATACGCCACTGTAATCTTGATGTGCTCACAAAACAACGTAATATATATATATATATATATATATATATATATATATATATATTGTCAAGATGTCTTACACTTAATTTATCGGATACAAGTTTTATTGCATATTATCTAAAAACAGATTCTTACCCATCTTCACAATAGAGGAAAGTACTTGTTGACAACACCAATACAGTTTGCCACGAAAATAATAAAAAATAAACTTCAAATTCTCAAAACCATCTATATCAAAATCAACACTCAACAAAATCAATTACAAAAATAGCAACAACATATTAAATTGCATATACATTTAATGCCATTTTACAGATCTACCAGTTTCCGTTCAGCTCCCTTATATTGAAATGTTTGTTTTGTAAACAATTCCATAATTGCAATGGTTAAATTAAAAAAAAATTATATATATTTATATATATATACATATATATACATATATATATATATAGATAGATAGATAGATAGATAGAGAGAGAGAGAGAGAGAGAGAGAGGTAAAATGAAAACAAATGGAGTATAATTCCTCTGTACGTAACATTTAATTTAAAAGAGGGCTCGATATATATATATATATATATATATATATATTGATCCCGGCTTGAAGCAATTGGAGATCTAGCCACACTGACGAGCTGTGATACAGCGAAACAATCTGTCTGTGGATGACTATATATCCTCCCGGAAATCCGGTTGAGCTCTGTAGGGAAAGTGGATTTTAAAAACAGCGGCTCCTACTGCTATTAAGCATTAATCTTTAAGTATCAATTGAGTTCTCCGAGCCGTTGGCGTATTTCGTATAAAGAAAAACGTTAAATTTCCCCTTCTTTCTGTCGTGCCATGATGGCCTAGGGTTAAGATGTCAAATCAGTCGGGTTTCACACTGAGGGGCTGTGATACAGTGTCTGTCTGGATATATATATATATATATATATATATATATATATATATATATATATATATATATATATATATATATATGATCGAAATAAAAGAATAAAACTATTACGAGGCATATTAAAACGGTCGAAGCAACCGGTTTTGCTCCCGCTCTTCAGGCTTCAACGGGAGATTTCTGAAGGCACTTTACATCGGGTCCCTTAAGCCTTCTTTGTGTAAACAACGTGAATGTTTGTTGGGGCTCGCTGTCATTTGCTTCTAGTTCCTTTTGCTTTTTTTTCTCCTCCCACAACTTCCTTTTATTGTACATCTTTCTGTGTCAAATCTCCCGTTGAAGCCTGAAGAGCGGGAGCGAAACCGGTTGCTTCGCCCGTTTTTAATATTTTATTTCGATCATTAAATTTCTACCTACAAAAATATCTTTATATATATATATATATATATATATATATATATATATATATACAGGTAACAGTAATATTCCATGGTTATAATTTATTACATTGGAATCGTAATCACGATCCAATTCATCAGACCTACAAAATATATATATATATATTAATTGATTTAAAATATGTTTTTTACAAGTTCTAACCAGGTTTCAAAAATTTTTGAAACATGGTTAGAACTGTGTAGCGAAAAAACATATTTTAAATCAATTAATTTATAATATTAATGCTCTGTAAATTTACATTGAGCACTATTTTTGTAAAAATAAAAATATCTATAAGAACACCGGATTATATATCTTACTGTTCTTTCTTTTATTATATATATATATATATATATATATATATATATATATATATATATATATATATATATATGTAAATGAGAACGAATAGGATATAATTCCAACGTTCGTAACATTTAATTTAAAAGAGAGCTCAATACAAATAGAGCGATATTATTTATTTTAAAGAAAAACGTGGCGTTATAAGTTTTGTGGGTTTTACTCTGATCAGTGCAACGTCATAACCATTCTTTTTTCTTTTTTTCGTTAAAAGGAGATTCTATTATGCTTTTAAATCTAAATAAATCGTTCAATCGCCAGTAATTTACAGTCGTCTGATGAGATGCATTAATACGCATCGAAACACGACTGCAATTGTGTAGCGATTTTGACCATATTTTCGGTGTAACAACCGAAAATAAATTTTATGTACACACACACACACACACACACACACAAATATATATATATATATATATATATATATATATATATATATATATATATAAGTTCACTTTTCTTCCGTTAGTGGATAGACTATAAATTAGCATAGCAAATTTTAGCATTCTTTCCATTGATTTCGAAATTCTTATAATAATCAAATAATTGTGAGATTTTAATGAAACTGTCAGAACTTATTGACAAACTAATTAAATTATGTTAGAAATATTTTTATTTAGAAAAGCTTAGTAAAAAAAAATTAACATGTATTACACTCAACTTACTTGATCTTATGAAAACTCGAGAAATTCAACAAAATAATTTCAATGACTTTCTTAGTTAAAAGCAGAACACTTTGTAGATTTTCTTTTGCAAAATCAGATTCCGTCTTATCGAAAATCTGCTGTGAATAGTAAAATAAAAAACGCAAGACATTATTTAATTAGAAAATATTTAATTGCTCTTATAACTAAGATATATTATGGGCATTATTGTCATAAGAAAAAAAAATTCGATAAATAATGAATTTTTACATGATTTGTTTTCATTTTTTTAAACAGGATATTTTTTTAATTAGATCAATTTATAAATTTTTCCATTCTTTAAAATTTGGTTTCAATGGTGTAAAGGTTAGAGAATATTCTTATTAAGTAAAACTATATTTACTAATCATAAATCGTAAAGCTTATTACAATTATTTAAAGGACCTTACATTTTAAAAAGAATTTTGAATTGTTTTTGTATGTGTATAGTATAAAAGTGACGAATTTTGTTGATACGGTGGTATATTTACTATAGATATCACTCTTATTTTCTGATAATGTCGTATATGAACACACGACATTATCAGAAAATAAGAGTGATATCTATAGTAAATTTAAAGCCAAAGTATTTAACATTCAATGAAACATTAGATTACGGAGAACATTTTCCTAATTTTTAATATTACTGAGTACTTAAAAAGTATTTATAAAAAGGCGCTACGTTATATTCTTCAATTATCTTTTTACGGATAAAGGCCCCGTAAAAAATTAGATAAATTTCATTCTGACATGAAGCTGTCATCACATCAACAGATTAAATAAATAAACAGTCACCGACGCGTTAAAAATGCATTTCTACGATATTTCAAAACTAAGTAAATATTTGTTTCAAATCATATTAATTATACTTTAAATCATCAAATGAATTACATTCTGTTGACAGGTGACTAAAAATGTTGCTAAATTAAAAAAAAAAAAAAATCAGCAATTTCAAAACGGAAACTCCTTCAGTTCATTTTAAATTAGTTTTGAAATACAGTGAAGTATTTTGCTGATTGAAAATATTAAATTTAATCCATCAGCTTGAAATTAAGACTAAACTAAAAGTTTCAAAAAAGATTTTTCATTTTTAAAATTCATTTCAAACGTTAGCGAATATATGGAGCTATCTATAATATCATATATTAACAACGTGCTTGAAGCTCAACAGAATCTAGAAATATAAGACTGTCCCTATTGCCTGGTAGTTCAAGCTTTGGTGAACTACTTGGATGGCTAGGACAACGTTTGTACCAGATAACCTCAGCGCTAGACCAAGCCTACATCAACATTTCATGAAATAAAACATTTTTCACTAACTTCCTATCTTGTTAATTAATGGCAATAAGGCTCCAAATCGTTACACCTTGGGACTTGCTCAGCGAGAGGATGAAAGTTGTTGTTGTTGTTGGCAAAATATGTGAAACGCGGACGGAAGTGGAAGTTCTACGAGGAACTGCAAATAAATGGTTCTTCTTTCTCCATATATATATATATATATATATATATATATATATATATATATATATATATATATATATATATATATATATATATATTACAGGTAATCGATCCGTTGGTATATATAATCCTAGTAATATTAGTTATTAAATCTGATCCACAAAGAGCTCGATGTATTTATTATAATATTTGCTAACGTTTGAAATGAATTTTAAAAATGAAAAATCTTTCTTGAAACTTTTATTTTAGTTTTAATTTCAAGATGATAGATTAAATTTAATATTTTCAATCAGCAAAATACTTCACTGTATTTCATAGCTGAGGCAGTTGCATTTCTTACTTGAAGTCATTGTTCGAGCTCAGATGAAAAAAAAAATAGAATTTTGAAAACTGACTTTTAATAAAGATAACAATGTCCTTTAAATATTGGGGCAAACAATCTTCCTCCTCCTCCCATTTGGCCTATAGCTGCTCGGAATGAGAAATCGAAGAACTGAGTTCGGATTCCAGTCGAATCCATTACATTCACTTACGTGCTAATACTCTTGAAAAAGGTATGAATCCTCTTCTTCCCCACCTCCAGTTATGGGTAAATAGTAGGACAGACTGGGTTCTATAGCCTTGGATGGCAACTGGTCTACCGCAGAAAGAAATGGCAACCTACCGCTGGGAAAAAATCTGCCTCGTCAGTCGTGTATCGAAAGATACATGATCGCCTAAGCGTTTATCAGGTACGGCGCATAAATGACTGTTGTAACAAATTCAATTTTAGTCAGTCAGTTAAGTGTCATACGTGATAAAATCTTTCGATCCATTACTAACTAGGCAGAAGATTATCCCGTAAAGATTGCCAGTCAAGTCTATAGAACCCCCCTCCATCCCGCTATTCAACCCATAGCTGGAGGGAGAAGAGATGGATTCATACCTTTCCCAAATGAATGTAATGATCATGACAAGAATTTGAACTCGGCTCTTCGATTTCTCATTTCGAGCCGATATCCATTACGCCACAAAGCATATCTTAATGAAAGAAAAGTACAAATGACAATAAGAAGAAGAAGCAGGAAGAGGAGGGGGATGAAGAGGGGGAGGAAGAAGAAGAAGAAGAAGAAGAAGAAGAAGAAGAAGAAGAAGAAGAAGAAGGAGGAGGGGTACGAGAGAAAGGTAGAAAAAAAAAGAAAAGGGAGAGGAGATAAATGTAGAAACGCCTTTTTAGGGAATTTTTAACTACCCAGTTAGTTATGTGCCATGCGTGATACACGCTTAGGTGATCATGTATCTTTCGATACATGACTGACGAGGCAGATTTTTTCCTGCAGTAGGTTGCCATTTCTTTCTGCGGTAGACTAGTTGCCATCCAGTTAAAAGTAAAAATAAAATCATCCTTGATAATGGCCAAAAAAATAGTTGAAAACGCTCGGACATACATAACATTCGGACAATTTCTACAAAATTTACATCCAGAAAAGAAGAAAATTATAAGAACACAAGAAAAATTAAATAAAAAAAATCAACTGCACTACCTTTCCAGTCGTTTTTAATGAAACTTGTATATATATATATATATATATATATATATATATATATATATATATTACACATAAGGTTTGGGTAGACTACTTCAAATTTTCAGCTTTCCAAAGAATACAATAGCAAGATATAAAGATTATAGATTGTGTCTACCAGACACAGAATTTGGTTCTTGAAAATGACTGGGGCAGTCGAAAGTACGTGAACAAAACAATACAACATGAACTTCGAAAAGTCCACAATTTTGATCCCAATACTGAGCACCTTATTTCGAAAATTGGAAAAATACGATAGAAAATGAAACAGACAAGCTGTAACTGTTCTTTTTCATCAAACCTGATTGGTTAATATTTTATATTTTTATATTATCTTATGTTGGTAAGATTCGCCAAAAAATGAACATACATGATGGAAAAATGGCCCAAACTTTATAAAACAAACGTTTATCGTTAAAATCTTTAAAAAAAATTTAAGAGGAAATAGCAAAGGATCTTTTTTTATTATTAAATTGTATTTCTCATCCTTTTTTAAAATGCCGATATTTTGCTTAAAAATGTTTATTGGGGGGGGGCGCCAGCGAGTAACCACAAATTCGTATGAGAAACGCCACTGTTTTTCTTGTAAAAATCCGATAGTTTTAATGAAACTTTCTTGAGTTATTCCCAACTGAATGAAATATTTTTTTTAAATCTCTCTTTTTAAGAAAATCTTGGTAAACATATATTTTACAGCTGTTGACCACGACTTATCTAATTTTATGAAATTTAGAGAAATTATTTGTTGCAGTTTTAATTAGTTATAAGGAGAATTTAAATTATTAATTTTTTTTTTGTTGCTCAGACAAGACACCCAGTTACAGAAAATCTGCTCTGAATCGCAAAATAAAAAATGCAACAAAACTAAAACATTATTTAATTAAAAAATATTTTAATTACTTTTATATATGAGAAAAAAACATTTCGATAAATAATGAATTTTTAGAAGAAATGTTTTAATTTTAATTAGAATAATTCATAAAATTTGAAATTCTTTAAAATTCTGTATTAATTTTTATCGGTCACATGATATTGTTAAGATTAAGATTGTACATTTAAGAATGTATTTACTATTCTTAAATGGAAAAGATCACTACAATTCAACGACACTCAATATTTTAAAAAGAATTTTTAATTTATTTTATGTGTGTATAAACGTGTGAATTTATATATATATATATATATATATATATATATATATATATATATATATATATATATATGTATAAAAACGTTCACGTTATGTTTGTCAAGTAAGTGGAAATTATATGTCCCGCTTAGAAAAAAAATGACCATCTATTGAGAAAGTTGTCAATACCTCATAAAAAATGTTAAAAATGTTTTTGTGAGATATTTTAAACTAAAAGTAAGTAATATTTGTTTCAGTTCAGATTAATTAATAATATTAATATTTCTCAAAATTTTCAGAAAAGTAAATTTTATTTGTGAAAGATTTTTTTAATGAAAAAAATTACGTTTTGTCAATCTCGTCGATTATAGCGTTTTTACGGATAATAAAACAAAATCATTCCAAATAATTTAAATTCAGTTTGGAATATAGCAAAGTATTTTGTCTATTGGAAATATTTAATTATTAGCTTGAAATTAAAACTAAAATATAATCTTCAAGAAAGATGTTTCATTTTTAAAAACGTAATTTAAAACTTAAGTATCGTATTTCTTCCGAAGCACCAAATTTTATATTTTTAAAATATTTTTTTATTTCACCCAAATTTAAATTATATGCATATACGTACGTGTGTGTGCGCAAGCGCAGGCGCGCGCGCGTGTGTGTGTATGTGTGTGTGTGTACAATTTAAATTTAAGTGAGAATCCGACGAAATGGTAACATATATTTTATCATATATATCGTGATTGACTGCTTTTTTTTTTTTTTTTAGAGTAGGGTTACTACTTGTTTGGTAGTGTTAAGTTTAAAGTTTACCTAGTACACTTACACGTTATACAGCTGCCTCCTCGCTGTCACCCTTACCAATCCCTACAGATCCAATTCCTTTCATTGCCATAAGCGACTCGCCTACTTGACCTCAAGAGCCCACTTGTTATTTTTATGTAGCAATCTGCTTTGAGCGACAATTTTTTTAAAACATTTCTTTCTTTTTGAGGGCCATTTTATAGTTTTTCTTTTGAGTCGGCTCATCTTACATACAACGTCATGGCATATTTTCTTAAAATCGTATCTTTGCAAGGAAGAATTTATAGCGCATTACAACGACTATCCGTGGATTTATTTTTGCAAGATCACTAAAAACAAGATATTTTCAAAATAGAATGCGTTTTATTTATTTACCCAATCCAGTAAATAATAAAGATGGCCTCTTGTCCGTAGCGCACAGAAAATGGAGCAGATGGTTGCGATGGCCCCGGGAATCCATATCGGGTGAGCATCCAATCAAAGAGTGAAATAAAAATTTAGTTTTAGGAATTTAAAATTGTCTCTGTTAACTTTGTTCAGTATTCTTATTTAAAATCGCGTTTCTCTTGCATGGAATATTGCTGCCATATTTGGTCTTGGACCCCCGACTGTTTGACTCGGGGTTCTTGATAAGATCCAGAGACGGATATGCAATATAATTGGCCCCGATCTAGCATCTCGTCTGCAGTCGCTCTCTCACAGACGCGCCGTCGCCTCTCTCTGTCTTTTTTACAACTACAGTGTAACCCGGATATAAGAGAGTTGTCGGAACCGGAGAAAAGTCTCGTATATCCGGGTTTCTCTTATATCCGGGTTTGGTCTGTTTTGTTTAGGTAAGTATGGGCTCTAATTTGGGACCAGAGAAAATCTCTCTTATATCCGGCTTTCTCTTATATCCGGGTCTCTTATATCCGGGTTACACTGTACTTTCATGGCAATTGCTCCGACGAGCTGCTTTCGCTGGTTCCCAGGTTTCGCGAATTCAAGCGCCCTTCTAGTCTCTTCTCCTCCAATAGCTTCATGTCTCGCACCTCTCGTCTATGGAACTCCCTTCCCTATTCCTGTTTCCCTAATAGCTATAATCCCCAACTGTTCAAATGTAATGTTAATCGACATCTCCAGTTGCCTTGATCTATCCATTATCCTTCTCCTCATCCTTTCCTCTATCATTCCTATCTGCTCTCGCTCCAAATCCTCTATAATCCCTTGCGTGCTAGTGGCTTCCCGCCTTGCTAGGGGTGAAATGCTTAAAAAAAAAAAAGAAAAGAAAAAGCTCCCTACGGTCCCACTGACTGGTGTGAATGTGGACCCGTGTTTTGATAGGCGATACCGGAGTAACCGCTACCCCCTACTTGGGGCATACAATAAAGGAGTTAACCCTGGGTATCTCCAAACCTCTACACGTCACTTCCTCTTGTAATGACAGAAATATACAATAACTTTAGAAGAGGAATACTCTTAAGTAAGCAGTAATGTTTTGATAATGCTATAATATAATATAATGATGAGAATACTCGTAAGTAAGCAGTAAAGTTTTGAATATGTTTATTTGATGAGTTGTGATACTCTCTTTTCGAATTAAAATACAGTTATATATAAATAGGGTTGCCAACGCATAAAAATTAAAATGGGGATCTACCAACCAAGAGATAATGAACATTATGGACAGAATCCCAACATTGATGTCCGCGAACATCCTTAAGTAGTTTCCCAAAGTAGTTGTGTCCATGAACCCGCAAAGCTAGATTAAATTTTTGAGCTATCGTTTTTTTCTATGTGCTATGCCCGTCCATGGCGTAGACAATCATGGCTCTCCACAATTTCCGATTATGTCTCATCTACCATAGTTTTTAATGAATTTTGTCTTTTCATTATCTCTCCTAATCCCTGTTCTACCATCCATTTACACAAGCTTGTTAGGTAGGTGATCATGGCTCTCCACAACTTCCTATCCTTTGTAGCTCTTAGTAAGGATTGTCTTTTCATTATCTCTCCTAATCCCTGTTCTGCCATCCATTTACACAAGCTTGTTAGGTAGGTGATCATGGCTCTCCACAACTTCCCATCCTTTGTAGCTCTTAGTAAGGATTGTCTTTTCATTATCTCTCCTAATCCCTGTTCTGCCATCCATTTACACAAGCTTGTTAGGTAGGTGATCATGGCTCTCCACAACTTCCTATCCTTTGTAGCTCTTAGTAAGGATTGTCTTTTTTCATTATCTCTCCCTAATCCCTGTTCTGCCATCCATTTACACAAGCTTGTTAGGTAGGTGATCATGGCTCTCCACAACTTCCTATCCTTTGTAGCTCTTAGTAAGGATTGTCTTTTCATTATCTCTCCTAATCCCTGTTCTGCCATCCATTTACACAAGCTTGTTAGGTAGGTGATCATGGCTCTCCACAACTTCCTATCCTTTGTAGCTCTTAGTAAGGATTGTCTTTTCATTATCTCTCCTAATCCCTGTTCTGCCATCCATTTACACAAGCGCTTTAGGTGGGACATGCGCTGCTTTCCACTGTCCCTCTTGCCTTCAATATGGCCGTCTTCTTGCAATTGATGTTTAGACCTTTTTTCCCTCGCTTTCCTTTACCACCTTCTTCTTCTTGTAGTATCCTTACGGCGTCTGCTATCAACACTGTGTCATCTGCTTATCTTATATTCGGTCCATGGTAATTTCAGTATCCTTATTTAAAATCACGTTTCTCTTGTCTCGTCTTCATCTGTGATGAGAATTGTCCGGCATGCAGTGCCATATAGGAGGACCGATATGGCATAAATTTAAAAAAGAAAGAAAGAGATAGTGAAAGGTAGGCAAGATTTTGCATGTACTCACCATCAAAATGCATTTCGCGGGATGGTTGGCAACCCTACATATGGTAACGGTAATATCAGCCTTTTTCCTTATAAGGAAACATACGGCATTCATTGACTGAGCAGCAAGTAATATTGTCGCTTGAAATTTATAGTATCTTTCTCTTAAAACATTTTTCAGGAACAAAGGTTATCGATCTGAAAGGGGTTTTATTTCAAGTAGTATAGAATGTCAATATCCCGATTATATCATTATTTTCCCAGGTTATATTCCATATCCATTTTAGTTTTTGCTGCTCTTGGTAGCCATCAAGTGATGTAGTTTCTGTTATCTTTTTTTGTGATTGTGTAGCGCCAGTCCACAAGTTTCGAAGGACGGTCTTCGCCATAACCCACAGGCTTCACCCACTCAGCGCCATTTTTAACCACTGATCTTAAAAAGGATATGCAAAGATCCATCCTTAAAATTACTGAACGTGACGGCTGCACATCTACCCAGAAATTCAGTTTCGGATTGTACATCGATTTTTGCTTATTAGAGTAGAATCGATAAGCACAACTCAATTTAGACACAATAGTTATAACCATTAACATTACAATGGAAGACGGACGTGTCTTCCATTGTATGTTAGCTACCAGCTTAAATAAATCACTTGTTACAACCTTACTGGTTCTGACAAGTGACGTTACTGCAGCCGATTTATTTAAGCTGATAAGAATCAAGACTTAGGATGAATCTATAACTTTAATTTGTTAGAGATGTGCGTCAAATGTGCCACAGCATTCAAAGTCTGCTCTTGTGTTGACATTCAAAACATATTAGCAGTGAAATGTTTTACGCGTGTGCTGCCTGTTTTCCACAGACGAAACTGAAAGCCTACCGCTACCCTGTCGCTGTTTCCATGGCATATGTGCAGATGAGCTCCATTCTTTAGTTCCACCACTTCAGACCTTTACACCAAGAATAAACCATGTAACTTCTCTCTGACACCGATGAAGTGGGTAACACAAAACTCTAGTATCGGTCAAGAGATAAGTTGCTTGAATGATTTATTAATAGACTTTTGTTGGTCTACATTCCGTTAAGTCGTTAAATTCCGTTAAATTCTAATAGTTTTAAGTATTTTGGTATTGATTGATTTGTATGATATATATATATATATATATATATATATATATATATATATATATATATATATATATAAAATGCTTAAACACACTAATATTCCATGGTCATAATTTATTCCATTGGAATCATAAATACGATCCAATTCATCAGACCTACAAATTCAAAAAAAACAAAAAAACAAAGAAACAAAAAACAAAAAACAAACAAACAATTGAGTTCTACCTGGATTCTTCCTCTTGGAATTTTTATTCTAAAAATATACATGTATGGGTATTTATATATTTTTTGCATATGTATGTATATTTACCACTAATATTATATATATATATATATATATATATATATATATATATATCTTAGCTGGCCACTCGTATTCGAGGATACCCGTCTACTAGAGCGTCTAGCCAATCCCTGCTGCAGACGCTCGCTCAGACACATTTTGTGTTTTGCTAAACACCCACAGAGCCCACCTGTGGTTTATACTACAATTATGCTGAGCAGACCTTAGTTACAGTTTCTGAGAAAGAGTGTGCGGTCTAGCGTGATCAACAATTTGAACAAGGCCAGCATGCTCAAGCCCTCGGGCATGATGACTTGTGGCTTTGTGCTAGCAGAGCTATCGACGGCTCTCAAGAGTTCCGTCTACCCACTTTCACTCACAAGGCTTGGTTCAACCCGTGGTATGCTTTTCAGACACTTGAATATATATATATATATATATATATATATATATATATAATTGAATTTGGTGGTCTATAAGGTGTTTAGAAAATCCATTGTTACCTAGTATCTCTTTTACATTGTTGTGTCCTTTAAGGAAGAGCACACCAGAATTCATCCTCTCGTCTACTCCTCCTCAAAGAACTCAACAATGTAAAACAGATACTAGTTAACAATGGCTTTCATAACCACATTGTAGACCAACAAATTAGACTATTTCTTCCCAAAGTAAATAATAATGATAGTGGACACAGTAAAAAATAACATGAATATTTTCTACAATTGCCAAATGCATGTTAACTACAAACAAGTTGAATCTTCACTTAGAAATATCGTAAAGAAATACACTACCCCAATTGACCCGAACAAAAATATCAAATTAATTGAACTTTCCGCTATCTATTCTGTGAAATTGCCTTGAGCGTGTTAATTTTGCGTACGGTCTACCGAACTTTCCGCTATCTATTCTGTGAAATTGCCTTTAGCGTGTTAATTTTGCGTACAGTCTAGCGAACTTTCCGCTATCTATTCTGTGAAATTGCCTTTAGCGTGTTAATTTTGCGTACAGTCTACCGAACTTTCCGCTATCTATCCTGTGAAACGACGTTTAGCGTGTTAATTTTGCCTACGGTCTACCGAACTTTCCGCTACGTACCCTGTGAAATGATCTTTATCGTGGTACTTTAGCATACGGTCTATCAATTTTTCCGTTGTCTGCGCTGTGAAATGACTTTTAGCGTGCGGTCTAACAGATCAATTACAGTTTAGGGTTAAGGTTTGGGTTTGGGTTTCTTAGTGTTACACATCACATACACAGTGACGCGGGTTGCTGTCACCTCGGGCAAGCTGAACTTCGGCGCCTTTGCAAGTATATGCAGAATAATGAGTTTATTACAATGTGCAACTTAATAGAAAACTAAAGAAAACGTTTATTATCCTACCTGAAACATTTTTGTAGTCTTTAGATCTGCAATTCTTTTCATGGCATTTTCTACACCTATCTTCTTTAAAGATCATTTTCTATTGACAGCATAGCCAAAGAATTTAATTTCTCTTCAGTCATGGACGCCCATATGCATGTTTTTATAAGCTTTACTTTTGGAAGATGTCAAACACATGACATGGTGGCATAATGGCGTCCTCGACCTTGACGGCATCCTCGGCCTTGATGGCTCTCCGGGCGACTGCACGAGTTGACAGTAGTTTGAGTCGGAACTGCTGATACCTACTTCGTATATCATTTAGGAATGCCAAAAACAAATCTGCTTTTCTGCTATATTCATGAGTATTTCCATCACGGAGAGGAACATCAGTTCTAAAATGTCACAGAAACTAAGGGAAGCACATGAAAGGTCGCAAGCTAAAGATCCTTTTATATTGACCGGTCAGGACTACTCAGGTCAAAAGGGTAAGAAAAGTTGAACACTGCTAATAAATTCATGCCATGAAATGTCGACCGAACGCTAACGGTCATTTCACACCGGAGGCTACGGAAACTGCGGTAGACCGCGCGCTAATGTAGGACCAGAACATTTATATTAAATGAAATTAATAACCATATTAAACACATTGACTAACGGAAGAATATTTTGTAAGTTTCATATTCAGTTTTTCTAACGTTCTTTAACTTTTTCTGTCATAAGGACGAACAGTGTTAAAGGTGCCCATAGTGATGATTATAGTCCCGAATGCTTTCGGATAATACTTTAACCATTTTCGGATAGTTGGTCAATAAAATGCCTAATGTGTTATATATTATACTAGGAGCATGGCCCGGCGTTGCCCGTGCTTGATTCAAAAATCGTACGACTCATACAGCAATCGCTATCACTTGACTTAAAAGATTTTTTCCCTTCCTTGCCTTTAAAGGAGTGCCCTTTGCTGTACTGATGTTGCTACATGCCTTACTTCTTGCCTATCTCACACTGCGAATTTTTTCTAAGCTCTATACTAAACATTAAATCTGTTATGAAAAAAGAACTAAACAAAATGAACACAAAACGATCAGCTTTAAAAAAGGACTCGTAACTGAAAAAAACGAATGAAAAAAGAATGTTAACAACAAATACTTTTTCACACCCAACCCAGTTCTTCGGAATCAGAATCAACATTGAGTTTAAGCAAGCGAATGAGCCAATTGGAGTAAAGTGCCATGCA
Source organism: Acanthosepion pharaonis (assembly GCA_903632075.3). Lineage (NCBI taxonomy): Eukaryota > Metazoa > Mollusca > Cephalopoda > Sepiida > Sepiidae > Acanthosepion > Acanthosepion pharaonis. The sequence goes on along the minus strand of CAHIKZ030002445.1, from coordinate 2,887,544 downwards.
GATTTAAATTTTTTCCCTTGTGTGACGAATGCAGCTATCGATTTTTTTTTTGCATGCTAGTTAACATTCGTGTCAGTCAGCTGTTGGCTCTCACGCTGGCCAATAGAATCTCCCCTGCCTATTCGTGGCAGCCAGCTATAGGCTCTCACTCTGGCCAGTAGAAAATGGCCGCAAACTACATGAAAACTGTCGTAGAAGCATGAAAAAATCGATTATTTCCACTATCGATGGGAGTTGGAAATACAAAGTCGGTCTTGGCCTTTCCGCTAACTTGGAGCATGTGCATGTAAATTTTGGTGCAAATTCGTCGAAAATTGCGACCGTGCATTCGTTACGCACACACACACACACACACACACACACACACACACACACACACACACACACATCCTGCCTTTTATAGATAAAGATATCCATGTTTTTCATTATAATTTATTATCAATTATTTGGAAAACCACCACCAATTAACACGCTAAAGTTCATTTCACAGGATAGATAACGGAAACTTCTGTAGACCGTACGCAATATTTTAGCAAAGAACTTTTTAGTAATGCCCAGTAAGTAATTAATTAGCAGCTATTTATTAGGAAGCATCTTACAATTATTGACTTATTTTCATAAATATCTGTCTATATTTCTGAGATGAGGTATTATGTACATTATTCACATTATTCGGACTATTGTCCGAATCTTTGTCGTCATATTTATCAGGCCTTCTTCAGGTGGTTGGAACCGAACCCTTTATTTCGCTCACTGGGGTAGACTGTTCGAGTTCCATGGATGTCAGTTATCAGTTATCTCCTGTTAATTTTCCCTCTGAAAGTTGTATTGAACTCTTTGGATCCTGTCACTGGATCTAACCAACGCCTTTATCCACTGTGCCATGTGTCCTTGAGGACATCTGGGTATGAATTTCTGGGTATTATAAACCTAATGTCTTCAGCAACCATTTTTACCAGTGTTCACATTGCAATTTTTGCTGTTATCATTGCATGTTTTTACCAGATCTCATATTGCAACTTTGTTGTTATTATTGCTTTTCTCTGGCACTCCTTATTACTGGTTCCCATATTGTATTTATTTCTATGCTTGGTCGGCTCAGGAGATTTTTGTGGCCTAGCATATGTGATGATTCCTTAAGTTTACGAATTTTCCAATGGTGTTCCTTGTCCATGATCTCAACTTGATCCCACAGAGGGCGGTGGTCTCCCTTCTCTCTCCATATGTGGTCAGCCACGCCTGATTTTTCCACTCCCCCCCCTCCGTTACAGCTTTCTGGCGTTATTTTCATAAATGCAAATGTACATAGAAAGAACAAAAGTACCCCCCTACCATAACTAAATGCACAAAAATCACTTTATTTCTCATAATATAGACATTTTTATATGATATTGCCAAAATATTGAGTTAAATTGTTTATACCAATTTATTAGAGAATATATAAAATTGTATAGTTCGAACAAAGCAATTTCAACATTTTACATAATTTTGTATCAACAAAGTTTGAAAATACTTTACAAAAATGTGAATTTCCGAGAAACAATAATTTTGATTATCTTTGCAATATTTATTGTGATTTCTGTTAAATGTACAATTTGTTCCACAGAAGACAAAGAAAATGTATATTACCAATATACAGAGTTTTGATAATTAAAATCAATTTACATTAACAAGAACTCAAAATTAATAAAAAAAGATAATTTGGTGAGTTAAACAATTTATTAAATATATGTAAAAAGGGGAGAAATTGAAAATAAAAAATATCTGGTAAATATTTCTCTGAATGGATAACGATGTACATGTTTTTACTAGTTGAAAAAATATGAATTTTTAATACTGAAGTGTAGTCTCAAAGAAAATTGCATAAACATTGTGATAATTTCAAAACTTTTAGTGCCGGTTCTTGAGTCGTCTTAGGTGAATCAAACAAACAATTTTTAAAAATATATTTAACACTACAATCCCGTGTTCTCTTTTCATATTCAAATAATGCATATCAGAAACTAACATAAAGATTTTTGTTAAAGAAATTCTACAAGTCTTTAATTTGACAAAACCAAACATTATAAAGCAGTAAAAACGCCCACTGGACTGTGGTATCCAGTGGAGTTTTTAAATTACCACGACGTATTTCTTTCAGAAAATGTCTATATTCTTGAAAATAAAAACTAGTATTATTAAATATTTCCTCTTCTGTGCGACAATCTTTTCTTGTAACATAGCCTGCTATATACAAAGTGTTATTTTAATATCTTTAAGGATCCTAGTTTCAAGGTCTGGTAAGTTATCAAATATTTGACTTCCCATTTCATCCAGCAAATGTCCACATTTTCAAAGTTGTATTCTTTGACATCAACATTTAATTAAAGAAGTAATTTTAGTTTTTTCAATATTTAAATTTTTCAATAACATTTTAAACTGTTATAAGATATTCACCTCCAGAATTTTGTCTTAATTTTCCAAATTCCTTTTCTAAATAGTCTGTAGTAAACTCGCCAAGCTTATCAAAATTAAACCCACTGTTTAGCAAATATCTTCAAACATCAATTAAGTCATTGCATGTATGTTCAATGGCTAAACTAGTATCTCTTGTTAATGATTTCATTCCTTTTCCTTGCTTTCCTTCCATTATTTTGCGATTTTCCCAAAGTTAGGAAGAAATAACAGATGTTCATCTAAATCTGATATCACTTTTTTCAATGGATCATTTTTTTACTGTCAGCATATATTTCTTTGACAGAGACAATTGTCCAAAATTTTATAAATTTCTCAATTAACTGTTTCTCCATTATCCTCCCTATTTAATAATGGGTGTGTTTTAATGGCAGTTACAGTTTGATCCCAAAAACTTTTAAACAATGGGAAACATACTATCGCTCAAAAGATTTTGGGTATTAGTTAGTTTTGACAGCTTAACAAATTGAGTTTTGTCATACTTAAAAAGACCTTTTTCAATTTCCCATTTTGCTCTCATCTTTTTAACATCAGAATAAAACAGTAATTCAGAAGTAGGTTAAATTATCCAATTATTCCAAATATTTTTAAAAAGGTGGACATAATGAAAATTTAAGTACAAGCCTTTTTTAGTTATCCAAGGCTTATTAAAACAGTGTCAAATTATTTGAAAAAAGATTGATGGGTCCTGTTGTTATCACATACAATTGCAATTACTTGACCATTTAATTGTTTGGTTGCATCAACAATATATAAAACGTTTTCATGTTATTTTAAGCAAAAATTTTTGTCCACCATTTAAACATTTTACCATGATACCCAATACTGTTTTTGCAAATCGCTCAGAATTTTTAGACAAACCAAACAAATTTCTTCCATAATACTGTAGAGCAACTTTGACATACCTTTCATTAATTAAAAGAATACACTTATTTTTAATTTTCAGAAATTTTACCAAAAATATCACCAAGAAAATTAAAGTTATCTAATTTTGAGACTTTTGATGTCAAACTTGATAATGATCTCACACTGGGTAACTTGAAATCACCCTGAAGTCTATTATATAATGATCGAGATGGAGCAAAATATCCAAATGCCTTGATAACAATATCAGAATCATAGTGTCGTGTCTCAATTCTTTGTGGTGACATAAAATTAATATGTTCTTTTAATTTTTTTTTTCTTATTATCAATTTTTAAGTTACTAAGATAACGAATTGCTTCATTGACTTGTGACCTGTACTGAGACATTGATATTCGACTTTTGGAATTTGATTTCCAAAAATTTTAATTAAAACCATTGGAATACCCCCCCCCAGTGAAAAAAATCAGTAGATTGGATAAACAAATGATTGTTTGATTTATAGCATGTAACTCATGACACAAAATCCTGTTGATCAATATTCTGATGTAAATTTTCAAAAGTGAGAATATTGTCGCTTTCTAGAAACTGTGCCAACTCATCATTTTGCACATTTCGCAAAGAAGCAGAAGTTTTATTTAGTGTTCTAGGTTTTGGTTGAGGACTAAATAATACAATTGATAGCAAATGATCAAATACTAATGGTAGATTTCTGGGTCGAGACTTTTCCTCTAATAACTGCTGTTTCATAATCAAATGAAAAATGCCTTTCCCAAACAACAGTGTTTGGTTTGTCAGGGGTGTTGTCTCGAGGTATTGTCTTTAACCATCGTTTTCGCTCATTCTGATCATGGGGGAAAAAGGAAATACACGAACTTTATTTTGTTCATCATAGTTACCACGAAAACCTTTGATACAACACTTTTAACCATTTTAAGAATGATTTGGGGGTACTGAAATTAAAAATTATTAACTAAACTATTATTTTGTAAAAAAAAAAAAAAAAAACTGTCTAAAAAAGGTATGAATCTTATATTCTAAGATCTGACGGGTTTGGATTTCGGAATTTAGGTTTTAGTTGTTTATGTCTAAGGAGATCTTACTTTGGTTTCTTTTAGTACGGCTCAGTTATTTTTTGTTTAGTTTTTTTTTTTTTTTTTTTTTTTTTTTTTTTTTTGTCGTGTTTGCTGTACTTGTGAAATCTTATTAAAAAAAAAATACGCGCTCTCCGGCAGGATTCAAACCAGGTAAGGGTGTCCAATTTAAATAAACAAGTAAGAGAGGCTCACCTAAATAAACAAAGGAGGCTTATCAATATAAACAAGTAAGGAAGCCCAATCTAAAAAAACAAGGGAGGAATAAATTAAGGGAGCAATAAAGGTATCCCTATCTAAATAAACAAGTAAGGGGACTTCATCTAAATAAATAACAGAGGCTTATCCATATAAACAAGGGAATCCTATTTAAAAAAAGCAAGTAAGTGAACCTTATCTCAATAAACAAGGAATCTTCATTTAAATAGAGGAGTAAAGGCGCAACATCTAAATAAACAAATAAGGGAGCTCCATTTAAATCCACAGGTAAGGGTGCCCAATTTAAATAAACAAGTTAAGGAGACTTAGCTAAATAAACAAATGTGACTTATTCATATAAAAGTGCCCTATCTAAATAAACAGGTAACGGAGTCTTGGCTAAATAAATAATGGAGGCTTATCTATATAAACAAGCAAGGGAGCCCAATCTAAAAAAAAAATGGAGCCTCATTTCAATAAACAATGGTGGCTTATCTATATAATCAAGTAAGGAAGTCCAAATTAAATAAACAAGTAAGAGAGTCCAATATAAATAAAGTAAGGGAGCCTCATCTAGATAAACAACGGCGGCTTATCTATATAAACAAGGGAGCCCAAATTAAATAAACAAGCAAGGGAGTCCAATTTAAATAAACAACTAAGAGAGCCCAATATAAATAAACAAGAGAGTCTTATCTAAATAAATAATGGAGACTTATCCATATAAACAAGCAAGGGAGCCCAATCTAAACAATGGAGCCTCATTTAAATAAACAATGGCGGTTTATCTATATAAACAAGGGATCCCAAATTAAATAAAAAAAGTAAGGGATCCCAATATAAGTAAAGGAGTCTTATCTAAATAAATAAAGGAGGCTTATCCACATAAACAAGTAAGGGAGCCTCATCTAGATAAACAACGGCGGCTTATCTATATAAACAAAGGAGCCCAAATTAAATAAACAAGCAAGGGAGTCCAATTTAAATAAACAACTAAGAGAGCCCAATATAAATAAACAAGAGAGTCTTATCTAAATAAATAATGGAGACTTATCCATATAAACAAGCAAGGGAGCCCAATCTAAATAATGGAGCCTCATTTAAATAAACAATGGCGGTTTATCTATATAAACAAGGGATCCCAAATTAAATAAAAAATAACCAATGTAAACCCTTTATAGCAGTAATGTAAAAACAATTTTGCAAAATTACAACCATATATTACGATAATCCCTCGAATTTTCATTTTTCTTTTTCTTTTTCTTCTTCCTCTCCTTAGAAATATGAATTACCGAATTATTTTCTCTCGCCTCAAGTTTCAATTCTCCATTACAAGTCCCTATTGCATTTTTACATTACAGCTTTAAACATTAAATCAATATAAATCTAAACTCCCAAAATATCTACCAATTTCTATATAAAATAAAAGTACTTACTTAGGAGCAACACTTCTTATTAAATTAAATGATAATTTGCCACATGTTTTTGAAACAATTAATACAAAGTATAGTAAATTCTCCTCCTATATGACTGTGAAAGTTGTACAGTTTCCTTGTAGGCGAAGAGGAGACTCGAGGGAACAGAAATGTGCTTCTACAGAGGGACGCTGAGTAAACGGTGGACGGAATATTTAAGCAACGAGGAAGTTTTAAGAATAGTTAAAAGAAAAGGGACACTTAAACTTTGAATCAGAAAGAAACAGTTGTTATTTCTGGGACAGATAATGAGGAAAGAAGGCTTGGAAATTTTGATATTCACAAGATAAAAGACAAGAAAGATAGAGGAAAACAGCGAGTAACCTAACTTGTGTAAATGGATAAAAGATTAATTAAAAAGATTTTAAAAAAAAAACTGCTAAAATCTACAAAGAATAAAAGTTGTAGTGGTCCATGATCACCTACATCAGGATTACCCAACCTGCGCAATATCGCCCCCACCCCGATTTCAACAGTTGGGTGGGCGATGAGCAACTGAAAAGAAAGCGGTGAGCGATTGGAAATTTTGGTGGATTTTGAGTATTAAAAAGGTATTTCAACATTTGCAACTCGAAAAGAAATATTCAAAAGATATATGCAAAAAACCTGTATTAGAAAAAACAGGGGGTTAATTAGGAATAAATGAATCATATTTTTAAATTTAAATATCCCTGCAAACAACAAATATTTAGGTATTTTCTATACATTTGAGTATTAAATATTAGCATTCAAATAAGTTCATCAAACGAAATAACATTTTTACGGATATAAGTCAGATAAGGGAAGACCAAGAACGACAAAAAATATTCACTGATTCTCATTTGCTCGTAGTGCATATTTATAATTTTATAATTACAGTGTAACCCGGATATAAGAGAAACCCGGATATAAGAGAGATTTTCTCTGGTCCCAAATTAGAGCCTGTGTTAATGTATACATATAGACCAAACCCGGATATAAGAGACTTCTTTTCCGGTCCCGACAATTCCCTTATATCCGGGTTACACTGTATAAGAAAAAAATCATTTAATTATTTGTCAGCACTTGCAACCCTAACCATAAAGCTAAATTATATATATATATATATATATATATATATATATATATATATATACAAGTATATAATTGGTGTATACGGAAACTTAATAGTGATTAAATTTGGATTTTAAAATTGGCAGTTTTTAATTTTAATATCAAATTCTATCATATAATTTAATAGTTATTGGTTAGAATAAATTCTTTTTTTAATTTTACCCCTATTTTAACAATCTGAATAGCTATTATAACATGACTTCGTTGTCGGGTTTTTTGAATTTTCCTATACTTGTATTTTGATTGGTCATTCTAGCTTTTGGAACAACGTTTTGCCCTTGCGAAGGATCGTTAATTAATTTGAAACATTTAAAACCATTTGTTTTGCATTCAACATCATCACTTGATAAGACATCGAGGGTGTTGAAACAAAATGGCTATTTTTGTAGTGATTTTATAACATGTTTATGTTATAATTTTTAAAAAATAATAATATATATATATATATATATATATATATATATATATATATATATATATATATTAGTTTTCAATGGTCAAGCTTGCTTTCGTTTGTTATTTAATATGGTATTAGCCGTAGCCGCATAAGTCAACGTTATTTTTTGCCTCTCTTTGGTATTTTTACTACATCATGAAATCAGTTTACGAGCCAGTAAACAAATCTTAACAAACATTTTTTGCATGCTTTTGTATATTTACTGTACAGGTCGACGGTCGAAATTTTTTCTATACAAAAAATGTCGATGTCTCAAAAAAGGTTGGGAAATCCTGAATATTGTAAATAAATGTTATTTTATTTATTTTAGAGAATTAGAAGCCCAGGTAATGTCAGGTACTTCTGCTAGTGCCTATATAAATAATTTTATAAATAATTTTATAAATAATTTTATAAATAATTTTATAAATAATTTTATAAATAATTTTAAAAAAAACAAACCAAAAAAAATAGAATATCAAATGCTGATTTCATATAAATATTTTCTTCTACATGTCAGAACGGAAGACGCTTAATAAACCTCTTCGTTGACATTAATCGAAACGTTTTACCCCTCCTTTTCTAGGCGTTGTTGCGTATGTATTTTCGCAAAAATCTACAAAATATATGTTAACACGTATAAGTATATATCTCTCGGACATACCCACATTAAAAAGGCCTTGTGCCACATTCAATTCCTGTGGGTGAATTGATAAATACCATCTATCCGCCCGCCCACTCGACTGGAATTTTTACACAAGGCCAAGATTAAAGCAGGAGTCCCACGCGTACATGGGATTTAATAGCTCAAGTTGTTCAAGACAACTCGGTATTTCCTCTTTGAGAACGCCTCAGGCGCCAGTTATTAACTTTAAACATTTCCCAAAGGAGAGTTTCTGCCTGGAGAGACGGTCCCCAGGGACTCAAGCACAAGTATGGACAAGTGAACAATATGTTTAAAAATATATTGGTATGGGTTTGTGTGTGTGTTGGGTGTGAGTTTGTGTGTGTGTATGCGTTTTTGTGTGTGTGTGTTCGCGAATTACTGCCTTAGTTTACTTATCAGTGCGGGTGGTGCAATGGATAAGTGGTTTGGGATGAGAAATCGGAGAGCCGGGTTCGAATTCCAGTTGCATTCATTAGATCCTCTTCCGCGTTTGGCACTTCGACGTGGTGTAATAGTTAACAAGCGTGTCTCGCTAGATCAGCTACGACTGAATAATGAGTTCGATCCTGACTGGGTGACCCATACTTTCGGCTATGTGTCGCATCTAAGCTATGCTTAGAAAACCACCATTAGATTCCCTTACGCGTAAATAGCCTTGGGAAAGGTATAAATCCATTTCTTCTCCTCACCCCGACTATGGGTTAAATAGCATGGCTGACTGTACTCTCTAACCGTGATTAGACTCAGCCAATCTATAAGAATGACGAATCTGAATTTAAAACCGTAACAGCTGTGTATTGATGAAGGAAAGAAGCAAGTCAAAAGTTACTTATGCCTCTAAAACCGAACTACCGCCAGTCACAATGAATGGACGTCCCCTCGAGGAAGCCCCGAGAGGATATTGGACCTCATCAAGTGGAACATCTATATACGATCCATCGCTAAAGATGCAGGTAAAATTATTGGCATCCTGTACCGCTTCATCATGCTATTCTCTAACTTTATAAGAGCCAGATTAAGCCTTAAATGGCCTCTTTTGAATTAATGCTGTGAACGTTAGAATTTATATATTATTTTCGTTCTCATTGCATCGGATATATATATATATATATATATATATATATATATATATATATATATATATATATATATATATATATATATAGAGAGAGAGAGAGAGAGAGAGAGAGAGAGAGATTGATAATATTAGTGGTAAATATACATATATATAAAAATATATATACATACACATACATATATATTTGTATAAAAAAAATAAATCCAAGAGGATAGAATCTAGGTAGAACTCAATGTCCAGGACAGAGTAAGGATATAATAATAAAGGCTTAAACACTAATATTCCATGGTCATAATTTATTCCATTGGAATGGTGGAATATTAGTGTTTAAGCCTTTTATTTTTTATATATATATATATATATATATATATATATATATATATATATATATTTTTAAAAAATATGATTCCAACACGCTACATAAAATAATAACAAAAAGACTAAAGAACTTTGGATTATTTACCTAACGAGTTCTTTCCTATTTTCTATATATTTTCACATATATATCAGTATAAATCTAGCTACCAAATAAAAATCTCATTCCTATACATATTGGTTTTTACTTATTAATATATTTTTTTAAAAATAAACTAACGATAAAAGACTCTGCCGTGAGAAGGGTTTTCGTTAAGGACACTTTCGAAATTCGCTACGCGCCGTTGCCCTCAGTATCCATTAATATTGTACGCGTGCTATGCATCTGACTAATATCGCACTTGACACATAAATTAATTTTTCGTTCGACTCTCTCACTCTGACGTGAATGTTTTCAAGACATCTAGTAGGTAGGATAAGATCAGCCCTTAATGTCTACGATTTTAATTGCCTACACTGGCAAAACATTCTAACTCCTTCCATATCACGTGACAATACGAATAACCACTCCCTTGAATCTTTAAGCGTGACAATCTGCCGCTTATCTTCTCAAATGGCCCTTCAAATTTTACAATCGGGTATATTTGCCAATTCTATCCTTATTAGGGGGTCGTTGCATTAAATCTACTCTATGAGGGGGGACTTCCCCCCATTCAAACTGTACGAGTTACAATGATGTTTTAAAATGGCGTGAGGAAACCCGTAAAACCTGCTGAAAATATTCAACATTCGAAAGGTCTATAGCCCCACCTAAAAAGTGACATTCGGAGAACCCTCAGAAAATATGACAATGGGTGGGGCAGACTTGCAGAAATGTTTGCACACAACTACGTACGTAACCAAAGACAATGAAAAAAGTATTAAAATAGATAGATAGATAGATAGATAGATAGATAGATAGATAGATAGATAGATATGCGGTCAGGCCGAGAGAAATGGAAAGACTGAATGAAGCCGGTATGAAAAGACAATGAAAAAAGATTAAAATAGATAGACAGACAGACAGACAGACTGACTGACTGATTGCAATCTTCTAATCTTGCCGGAAGGCACATATTTTTTATCATGTTCTTTGGAGTGTGCAAGCCGGTAAATAAACTAAACCCACATTCCTTCCGAAGCTCTTGCCGTGTCGAAATCTCTGCCTTTGGGCAGAGAGGAACCCGGACGAGGCTATGCCGAAGGCCAGAGTCCCATCTGGGGAGGTAGACAGATACCCAATCCCGCGTACGCAGGATCTACGGGCAATTTCTCCACGTTAAATTTTACCCTTGTGCCACACCCTACCTTGTGGGGAGGCAGGTAAATACCGTAATATACTGTCTAAGTAGTCCACCACTATCAGTAGTTTACCTACTTAACGCCTCTGACGAGTATTGTATTTTGTTGATGTTATAAAGATTACCATTTCATTTCCAACCTCCATTTTGGTTATTCGTCACTCAGTAACTTTTCCTAGGTTACAACAGTTTATTTTCAAATTATTTGATCGTGTTCCAGCATGTATTAAAAACGTTAATCAAAGAACGTAATCGATCGAATCAAAACTCATTAATTGATTGAAATACGATCGAATTCCCATAAATAGATGTGATATCTTTAAGTTAATCATTTTGTATTTATATTATAGGTCGCATCCTATAAGCATGTTTCTACATGTATATGCTCACACACAATCACACACAGAGACATATACAGGTTGGATCAAAAATAATGTTGTCCTTGTTTCGGTGTGAGGTAGAAGTGTTTGTCAAAGTCCATATAAACATATACCCACAAATGCCTCGTTTTTGAGTTATTAAGTTTAAATTTTACCCTAGAAGCTGTTAAATGTAGAATCTAAGATACAATCCAAAAATTCTTTTGCAAACATTGGGGGCGGATATATAAAACATATGTCCGCAAATCCTTTGTTCTTGAGGTATTAAGTTTAAAGAAAATTTACAGTATAATCTAGGCAATTTCCTTTTTGTTATATATATATATATATATATATATATATATATATATATATATATATATATATATATATATCCGAATGTAATGAGAACGAAAATAATATATAGATTCTAACGTTCACAGCATTAATTCAAAAGGGGTCTCGATACCGATAGTAGAGCAATAATTATTTATTATAATTTTTTCATATAGACAAAAACAATTTAGTCACCACAATGATACGTTCCCTCTTAAAATTTACTTTTTTTTTCAAACAAATAGAAAAAAAGGAAGTGACGTTCCACGAGCAGCCCGCTTACAAACAGAATAGTTCATAATCATTTTGATTCTCACCAGTCGAGGTGCAACTAAATGCACCGAAACGAAATTGCATCTTTGTGGTGAGTAAATTGTTTTTGTCTATATGAAAAAATTATAATATATATATATATATATATAGTTAATATTAGTCGTAAATATGCACATACATTTGCAAAATATATAAATATATATACATAGGTGCATACACATACATGTATATTTTTGAAGAAAAAATTCCAAGAGGATAGAATCCAGGTAGAACTCAATGTCCAGGACAGAGTAAGGATATAATAAAATGGCTTAAACACTAATATTAGTGTTTAAGCCTTTTTATTATATATATATATATATATATATATATATATATATATATATATATATATGGAGAGAGAGATTAAGTAATATGTATGCATACATATATATAAAAGTAACTCTTAATATATGTAAAAATATATCCTTATGTACAAATCTTATACACACGCGCACACACACGCACACACCCACATATATATATATATATATATATATATATATATATATATATATATGCATCTGAGAACATTTATCGCGGGTAAGTAATGGAAGACAACCTAACCTAATGTTACGCAGTATTGTGCTATATTTTAACATTTCACTTCTCCCAGACTTATCGAGAGCTTTAATACGGCGACTCCCAGTATGACGGAAATGATAAGAATTAATGTTTCATTTTTATGTAAAAGCATTTCCTCTGTCACTGTTTATTTTTAAACTGGATATTTTTCCTCATCGAATTCAGTCGTTGCAAATCTTCCCAAAATGATCCAATAATAAAAGGAAAATTCATCTTACGCCTTGAGCTACAATGGAGATCCATCCTCTCGGCATCATTATGCTGAACATTAGTGAAAAGATTGTAAATAGATAATTCATGTCTAGCATTTGTCTGGTATTGATTGAGGCATTAGCCGTGCTTCTAAAATTGGCTCAATTATTTCTTTCAGCTGTTAATAAACACTGCCGTGCCGTATGCGCTTGATAAAATATTAATCACGCATCATATAACTGTTTTTGTACTCGCGTTGAAGTCAGGTCAGTTGTTTCTCAATGGAATTAATCGAAGGTTCCGGACAAAAGGCTCCTTTAAAGATGACATTAAACCATGAATGTATTTGCATTATAGACATTTCGCCTATTTTACGTAAAAAGGGAACATCGATCACATCATTGGTGTTGTGAAACAGCATTTAAATTTACTTTTATCATAAAACTGATAAAATATCTGCCTCAACTGTTGCTATAGCTGCATATTCGATAATATATTAAGCAATATCGTTAGCCGAAATTTTAGAAGCATAAAACGGACTGATAAACAGAAAAAAAGATTAAAAAAGCAATTTTCTTTATTTTCAGTGAGTTTTTTCTTTATGTCTCATCTATTCTCAGAAGATAGAGAATCATGGCTCTCCACAACTATCGGCCTTTTGTTGCTCTAACTGTCGATACTTTACCATCTGTCTTTGTGATTTACTCATCATAGCTTAAATATATCACAAGACCGAAAGTAGGTAACACCCAGTGAGGCCCAAACTCACTACTCATTCGTAATTGATTTAGAGAGACAAGCCTGCTAACCATCATATCACATCGAAGTGCCTTTTTTGTCCTTTTTCTGCCATCCATTTATACAAAATCCTTATGTTACTTGTTGTTTCACTCTGCATCTCTTACATTCTCTATATCCTGTGAGTATTAAATTTTCTATCCCTTCTTTCCTTATTATATTTTCCCCAAATGTCAGCTGTCTCTTTCTGACTGTAGTTTCTTTCTGACTTGTACTTCCTATTTTTGCAATATAAAGAGATTCATTGAAGTATACAAAGTCCCACAGCCGTATTTTAAATACAGCCGTAGTTTGGGTCCCTCACGATCTTGGCAACTGTATACAAAGTCCCACAGCCGTATTTTAATCAGGAATACAAAACTTTCATTTTTGTATCATATTATTACAGGTAATGAAAAATGGGTTTTGCCTGCCAACAGAAAACGTAAATGACAGTGATTATCTCAAAATGAGAATCCAGTGCTAACATCAAAATTAGGACAAAATTCACAGAAGTCCTTGCTTTGTGTCTGGTGGAAAGTGTCAATCATTGTGCGCTTTTGGAACATGGAGGGACCATCACTGTAGATGTTTATTGACAGAGATTCGGTTGGGTAAACAAAGAATTCTTTCTTTTTATGTACCGTGTCCTTTCAGGACTTAGGCGATCTCTTCCCCTATCCCTTGTGGCTCTCAATAGGTTTTGTGTTTCTGTCAACTCCCCTAGACCACGCCCTGCCATCCACGTATGTCATGCGCTGCTTCCCCCCCCCTGTCTTTTTTCCCTCTATTCGTCCCGTGAGTATCAGATTCACTAGGCCCTCCTTTCTCACCACGTGTCCCAGAAATTTCATCTGCCTCTTCCTTATGTTTAGCATAAACTTCCTCCTTGTTTGCATGTTCTCCATGACCTCATCGTTGCTTACGTGCTCGGTCCATGATATCCTCAGCATCCTTCTGTAGAACCACATCTCCGCCGCCTCGAATCTCTTCTTCATCCTTGAGGATGCCGTCCAACATTCGCTGCCGTACAGGAGGACAGATATCACGTAGCAGCTCAGTTCTTTGTCGCCATAGAAATCCCCCTGTTTCGCAGTACTCTATCCAACTTCTGGAATGTATTCTTGGCTATCCCAAACCGTCTTCGAATCTCAGCGTCGCAACTACCGTTCTCCGTCAGAACAATTCCCACATACTTAAACTTCTGCACATGTTTGATTTTACTGTCCACGACCGGCAAATCGTATTTCGGGTTCATCCTTTTACTGATGACCATGAATTCTGTCTTCTTGTAGTTTATGGTTAGTCCTTTCTTCTCGCTCTCCCTCTGTTATACCAGAGCATTACCTATGCTATTGTAATGGACTCTCCCACAGATAATAAGTAGTAGTAGCAGTGGCCAGTTGAGCTCAGTGGCGTCCCGCGGTCTTTGACTGCACACGCCTCCTGTCGAACTCTCTGCGTAAGCAGAGAGGAACCCGGACGAAGCTTTGCCGAAGGGCAAGGTTTCGTCCGGGGAGGTGAACAGGGCCTGAACCCGTTTAATCGGCTTCAAAGGCTATATTTTTGGCCGAGCCTACGGGCTCGGGGAAACCCATAAAAACCGGCCTTGTGCCATATTCTTTTCCGTGGGTGAGAAGATAAATACCCAGTGGCGTCCCGCGGTCTTTGTCTTTGTCGACTGCACACGCCTCCTGTCGAACCTCCCGTTTAATCGCGTAAGCCGAGCCAGGCTCGAAAACCCACACGAAACCGCTTTGCCGAAGGGCAAAGATTTCGTCCGGGGGTTTTTGATGCACACGGTCCCTGAAACCCGTTTAATCGGCTCCGGGAGGTAGACAAACCCGTATAATCGGCTATATTTTTTTGGCCGAGCCTACGGGCTCGGGAAAACCCACATAAAAACCGGCCTTGTGCCATATTCTTTTCCGTGGGTGAAAAGATAAATACCCAGTGGCGTTTCGCGGTCTTTGACTGCGCACGCCTCCTGCCGACAAGGTCTCTGCGTTAGGGCCTGAACCCGTTTAATCGGCTTCAAAGGAACCCTACGGGCGAAAAACCCACATAAAGGGCAAGGTTTTCGTCCGTGGGGGAGAAGATAAATACTCAGTGGCGTCCGCGGTCTTTGGCACCTGAAACCCGTTTAATCGGCTTCAAAATCGGCTATTTTTTTTTTGGCCGAGCCTACGGGCTCGGGAAAAACCCATAAAAACCGGCTCCATATTCTTTCCGGGGTGAAAACCCACATAAAACCGGCCTTGTGCCATATTCTTTTCAAGTGGGTGAAAAGATAAATACTCAGTGGCGTTTCGCGGTCTTTGACTGCGCACGCCTCCTGTCGACTTCTCTGCGTTAGCAGAGGAACCCGACGAAGCTTTGCCGAAGGGCAAGGTTTCGTCCGGGGAGGTGGACAGGGCCTGAACCCGTTTAATCGGCTTCAAAAGGCTATTTTTTTGGCCGAGCCTACGGGCTCGGGAAAACCCACATAAAAACCGGCCTTGTGCCATATTCTTTTCAAGTGGGTGAGAAGATAAATACTCAGTGGCGTTTCGCGGTCTTTGACTGCGCACGCCTTCTGTCGAACTCTCTGCGTTAGCAGAGAGGAACCCGGACGAGGCTTTGCCGAAGGGCAAGGTTTCGTCCGGGGAGGTAGACAGGGCCTGAACCCGTTTAATCGGCTTCAAAGGCTATTTTTTTCGGCCGAGCCTACGGGCTCGGGGAAACCCACAAAAAACCGGCCTTGTGCCATATTCTTTTCCGTGGGTGAAAAGATAAATACCAGTGGCGTCTCGCGGTCTTTGACTGCGCACGCCTCCTGTCGAACTCTCTGCGTTAGCAGAGGAACCCGACGAGGCTTTGCCGAAGGGCAAGGTTTCGTCCGGGGAGGTAGACAGGGTCTGAACCCGTCTAATCGGCTTCAAAAGGCTATTTTTTGGCCGAGCCTACGGGCTCGCCGAGCCTACGGGCCTCGCGGTCTTTGATACCCTCCTGTCGAATAAAAGGAACCCGGACCTTTGCCGAAGGCAAGGTTTCGTCCGGGGGTAGACAGGGTCTGAACCCAAAAGGCTATTTTTTGGCCGAGTTTCCGGGGATACCCAAAAAACTGGCCTTTGTAAATTTCCGTGGGTGAAATGATAAATACTGGTGGTGTTGAGTGAGTCAGTCGATGTCGGACATTGAAGTATCAACCATCACAACTAGATTTCTGCGTCATTAACTCTTATTTCAAGTTCCTAACGTTTTGTACGTCGAACCTAATTTAGGACGACTTAGTGAAATACAAGCCTCCACTGTGAAAACTACTCTACAACACCCTCGCTACCTTCTGCAGGAGCTTTTGTAGTTTCTTTTCCATGTCTGCTATCAGTGCCATGTCATCTGCGAAGTGATATTTTTAAGTATGACGATGCAAAGGCACATCCCAAAATAAACGCAAGAAAAATAAGATAGTTAAGATGAGAGGATTATCAACATCTTCCATGCCCAACAGATTTTACTACCTACAGAGTTTCATTTTTGTTTCGGTCACTAGAACATTTCATAAGTGGCAGAACATTCAGAAGGAAAGAAGGTGAAAGCAGTCCACAGTTTTGAAACATTTTCTAGGGGGAAAAAAAACCCATAATTCTTTAAACGTAGACATGAAAAATTGCCATCCCGTTGAGACCGGGGTCGCTGAAAATGAAGGTGACCACATTTTTTTGAGAAATATTATTAAAATCGACTTAACATATATTCGTTTCTATATACTGTCTAGTAAAATGTAATTACTTTACGAAGGCGCTAATATTTTCACAAACACATAGTCAACACAAAAGTGATTGATTGGAGTGTCAGTTTACACTATTTTTTCTTCTACACGCCCAAAGAAAAGTAAGAGAAAAATTCTTGCAATTAAAATCCATTTTAGCGGGGAGGGGGGTTGTCTATGCTTATGTTGCGTTCATAAAAACACAAACCCAATATGAGCAAATTGATGAAAATCTGTCGGTATGTTTCTTTCTCTTTCACACTCTCCCTGTGACTCTCTCCTCCTCCATATATATATATATATATATATATATATATACATGAAGAAAATTTAAACAATGCTTTAGTTGTACACACAACTAAAGCTGATCATAATTTCGATTTTGATTCTGTGAAGATTTTAAAATATTTTCATAATAAAAATCTTAGGCGGATTTATGAAGCAGGCATAATATCTATCTCACGCACGGTGAACACTAGACCTGGCTTCTTTAATATTTCCCCTTTTCTAGAAAGATTAATGCTCGAAAAACGTACATATAAGTTTTAGATCAAAATAAAATTCTTTCCGTTTTTCATTCAAAATACTCAAATTTTAGGAATACGTTTTCACAATATCGCCCACGTGACGACGACCTGATCGTATTTAAACGGAACGCTGATCTTATAAAAGATTTCTGTTATCTGTTTGGATTGGTATTGCTTTTATGTCCATCGTCTTTTTCATGTTGAATTGTATATGGTCTATGTTAATTATGTTTTATGAATATGTCCTGAAGATGGTTTATTAGACAGAAACGTCCGACGTTGACATTAAACATTAAAACAGCATAATCGCATATTAGGATTTTTGTTTGTTTTTTCAGTATATTTTTCTTCATACTGTCGGATCTATATCCATATATTTTCTTACATATATACATATGTATATACATATATATATTTTCTTACTATATATACACAAATGTAATGAGAACGAAAAGAATATAAATTCAAACGTTCATAGAATTAATATATAAGAGGGCTCAATACCAAGAGTAGAGCAAACATATATATATATATATATATATATATATATGTGTGTGTGTGTGTGCGTGTGTATGTGAAATGTGTATGTATATAAATATAAATATATATATATATATGCAATTATTATATATTATATTTATATTATATATGCGAGTAATTATTGGAAAGCGCTCAATATCAGTGATAGTGCTAACATATTTGATCAAATAATATAAATATATATATATATATATATATATATATATATATATATATATATACATTTACATTATTAGGACTATTGGCCTCATCTTTGTTGTCATATTTATTATAACGTTTCGGCCGTTGTATCCGACGTCCTTCTTCAGGTGGTTGGAATGTCGAACTGAACCCTTCATTTCGCTCACTGGAGTAGACTGTTCTAGTTCCACGTGCCATGTCTAATGGATGTCAGTTACCAGTTATCTCCTGTTAATTCCCCTCTCCAAGTTCCCCGCTGCCTTAACCGGGTATTGAACTCACACTCTTTGGGTGTTGTCACTGGATCTAACCAACGCCTCAAGGACACATGACACAGTGGATAAAGGCGAAATAAAGTGATCGAAATAAAGGGTTCAGTTCGACATTCCAACCACCTGAAGAAGGCCGGAGCGTACAACGGCCTAAACGTTGTAATAAATATGGCGACAAAGTTGAGGACAATAGTCCGAATAATGTAAATATATATATATATATATATATATATATATATATATATATATATATATATATATATATCAGGTGCCCAAAAAAGTTTTTGGCGATTTTTATAAAGGAAATTAAAGATGCATATTTAACGTCTTAAATGTATTTATTCATCAAAATATGAACCATTACATTCTACGGCCTTCTCCTAACGGTTCAACAAATGAGTAATGTTATTTTTGTAAAAGTCCTTAGTTTTATTTTGGAAAAAGTTATGCACTTCAAGTTATCTTCATTATTAAATG
The DNA here is from genome assembly GCA_903632075.3 of Acanthosepion pharaonis. Lineage (NCBI taxonomy): Eukaryota > Metazoa > Mollusca > Cephalopoda > Sepiida > Sepiidae > Acanthosepion > Acanthosepion pharaonis. Next base: position 2,868,225 of record CAHIKZ030002445.1, on the reverse strand, counting down.
TTCTGATTTTCATATGGTTATCTAAGCCTAAAAACAAGTGAAAATCTGTTAGGGGAGAGGTCTGGTAAATACGGTGGATGAAGCATAATCTCCCACTTTTCTGTTATCTTGGCAAGAGTCATTTTTTTGCAACGTGTGGGTGAGCATTGTACTGGAGAAAACAAAACTTGTGTTCTGTTGACTAATGCAGGCTGTTTCTTCAACAACTTTTCCTGAACTCGCTTAAGTTTGCTCGCAATATTTATTAGTAATAATGGTTTCACCCGTTTTTCAAAACTCATAGTGAATTATTCCTTGACATGTCCACCAAACACACAGCAAAAGATTTTTTGGAATAGTGGTGCCTTTGAAGTTTGTGGCAAATGATCACGCAGCGATAACCGATGATGTTTCTTCTTAGAGTTTGTATCACATGATCCACTTTTCATCACGTCATAATTTGATCAAAAATGGGTTCTTTTCTTAGTCTACTGCGATGAGAAGTGCATATGGTAAGCCTCTGCAGTTTGTTTGCTGGTGTTAAGTCATATGGGACCCATTTGCTTAATTTCTATTTCTTCCCCAGCTGGTGCAAATGCAGTCTTATAGTTTCATTGCTTACATTAAACCTCAAAGCTAGTTTATGACATGTTAAACCTGAATCTGATTCTATGGCTGCCTTTAAATCCTCATTGTTTAGGGATATATCCAGCTCGAGGTTCATCGTCGAGGGTTTCATTGCCACAACAAAACTTCTGAAACCAATTACGTGCAGTTGGTTCACTTAGTGCACATTTGCCAAAGGCTGTACAAAGCTTACGAGAAGCACATGATGCACTTGTACCAAGTTTAATCTCGTACAACAGACAATCATGAATTACAAATTTTTTATCAGTTATTTTGAGGACTCTGAAATGAGAAATAAAATTATATTAGTTATGTAATCAAATAATACCTGAATCATTCAACAATATACTTGTCAATACAAGTATTTGTACTTACTTGTACTTACAATGTACTTGTCAATACAATGTACTTGTCAATACTTGCTTCCTGTATACTTATGCTTGTTAGTAACTGAAAAGCTGGGCCAGAAATAAGTTAACAAAAATCAGCAAAAAACTTTTATATATATATATATATATATATATATATATATATATATATATATGTGTGTGTGTGTGTGTGTGTGTGTGTGATAAAAATATAGTTCTAATGTATTCTATATTTATGTGTTAAAATGCAGGATATCAGGGATAGAACTTATGTAAATATAAACATGGACATCGAGGTCAACACCCAATGGCGATAGTCTGTTTCATGCTTAAAGGCAATCGTCAGGCCATGACGACTGAGTTTAAGTATGAAACAGACTGTCGCCGCTAGGTACTGAGCTTAATGCCCATTTATATGAGAGAAAAATATGCGCTTTCATCGACGCACAGTGTAGCTGAGAGGTAAAAGCAAGTCACATCTAATGACGGTTTCGCTTAGGCGAACATAGGTTAAAGTCCTGCTGGAGAGCGCATATTTTTCCCTAATAAGATTTCTCGAAGCGTAAGTGAATGTAATGAACCCGACTGGAATTCGAACTGTCCGAGCCTCTATTCATTACTCCACCGACTCAATGAATAAAGACTTGAATGAAACGCTAAAAGTCATGAATCATGTTCAAGGTATAATGATGTAAATGACAAGATGTGAAAGCAAAACAAATTGATGACTCATGCTATAATCATAAAAAGATAATCCGTTAATCGATTATACCGAACATGGATTTGTGCGGTTAATGTAAAATCGGTTAATGTAAAATCGACGAGCCGAGAAAGGCATGTATCCATTCTCCTCCCAGTTATGGGTTAAATAACAGGCTAGAAACGACTCGCAAGACTTGTTTAGCAGCCACTCAAAGTGAACGGCTAGACTGAATTCAAAAGCGCGCAGAAAGCAAGCACTCCATAACAAACAAAATATCCATAACTAAGAAAGTTCGTTAGTCTTTAACCAAATTTGCATATATATATAGATAGATAGATAGATAAATATATATATATATAGAGAGAGAGAGAGAGAGAGAGGCAGAGAGAAAAACAGACAGGGAGTGAGAGAAAAGGTCGAAAGTACTTGGGTACTACGATGCCTTCCTTGATGAATTTCATCTTAACATCAAGAAACTTATTAGACAACTGGAAAGGATCAGTATAAAAATAAGTAAACATGTCTATATTATTCAATGAAACATGTTTGAATGAAGATATCCTGCCTAAATACACACACGCACGCGCGCACACACATACTACAGGCAAAATCCAGAGACGGATATGCAATGTGATAGATCCTGATCTGGCATCTAGTCTACAGTCGCTTTCTCACAGACGTGCCGTGGCTTCCCTCTGTCTGAAGTATTTTTACGGCAACTGTTCCGACGAGTTGCTTTCTCTGGTTCCCAGACTGCTACTAGGTTGGTATCTCCATCCCATCCTTTCCCTGTCGAAACGGGTTAAATATAAACGTTTCCTCTGCTCAAACAGCTACTTCTCTTGCACTTCAATGCTTGAAAAAAAGTAAAAAAAAACCGAGGCTATATATATATATATATATATATATATATATATATATATATATATAAGATTGCGATGGGTAAATTGTCGACATTTTTTCAATTTCGCCCATGCGTGTTGTTTGTTTTTCATTTTGTCGACTGCGCAGTCAGTTGGCCACCGTCTGTGAGAAAAAGAACACCATGACGCAATTCACTCCGCCAGAAATTTTGAAACGTTATACTGTACTGCTTGGCATCACCACTGGAATCTACAATACGAACATTTCGGCATGTTTAGGTGCAGAGGATTCGGAAAGAGTTGGATGAATCTAACGTGATTACGGAGTGTTTGGAGTGATCAATATTGATGGCGACGTTTTGTCTTCAATCATCTCCCCACAGGGCCTCAGATTCAACACGGAGGCTTACATCGAGGAAGAAGTGCCACCTTAGCTCAAGAGGGTGGTTGCCAGCCACCTAACTCACCGGACTGCAGGTCCCTTGATTATTCCGCTTAGAGCGCAGTTGAGAGAGAGATCAACAAAATTCCATGTAATACCAAAGATAAACAGAAGGCAAGGAATATGGCAAACACGAAGAGACCCCAAAAGAGTTGCAGGAGATTCCGAAGTCGTCTGGAGGCCGTCGTTGAAACCAATGGCGATTTTATTGAATAAATTTACTCTTCGGTATTTCGAGATATTTTTTGTGTAATTTTGGTAAATATATCTGTTAAAATGAGATGTTAGTGTTCTTTTCATTTTTGCGTCATTTAGACGACGATTTATCAATCGCACCCTGTATTTGTATAGCGTATGAAAAGTGATCGAGTCAGGTGTTAATGAAAAGAAAATGGCAATATGCATTTCTTTCATTTCTTACTTTTTAACAGTTAAACCGATAATATGACAATAATCTGTTTAATTCAGAAACTATGGTTTATTTGCCGAAATATCCTGAACTCAGAAGGGCACCTTGAGATGGTGTAATGTCTAGCAAGCTTGTCTCGCTAGAACAATTACGACTGAGTAGTGAGTTCGATCTTCACTGGGTGCTCCATACTTTCGGCCTTGTGCCACATCTAAGCAGCGCTTAGAAAATCACTATCCTGAATTCAGCACAAAAAAAACACATTGCATGTCTTCAGGGCAACAGGTAGCATAATTGTCTGTTGTTTTGCAAGAAAAAATCTATCACTACCAGTGTATTCTGCAGCAGAAATTCGTTGTTTATTACACATGACTATCTGTTTCTCTACCTCTTTCTTCATCTCTCTCTCCCTCACACACACACACACGCTCTTTCTTTTGATCCCTCTGTGCTAGTTTTCTTTTACCCACTCTCTCTCCCTAACCGCCCCCTCTTTCACTGTCTCACTCTTTCTTTCTCAGTACAATTTGGAGCAGTATTTGTTGTTTGTTGAACTTCTTTTCCCCTCCCTCCCTCCCTTTCCTCTCTCTCCTCCGCTTTCCCTCTCTCCTTCTTTTGCAGTGTACCGTGTAGCAGAATTATTCGCTGTTTACTGGAAGTAGCTCTCTCTCCCTCTCCCTTTTTCTGTCTACCTGTCTCACTCACTCTTTCTCCCTGCCCTCTTTCTTTCGCACTCACTCTTTCTCTCTCTTAGTGCAATGTATAGCAAATTATTTATTGTTTGTCAAACGTCTCTCTCTCTCTCTTTCTCTCTCTCTCAATATATATACATATATATATATATATATATATATATATATATATATATATATTCTCCTTCTTCTCTTCTATCTTTATCTGTCTCCTTTTCATTCCACGCTCTTTTTCTCATACGGATTATTTGCTATAATAACCGAAATTTAAGACCTTTGAAGAATTATGATTTCCAACTTTTCTGCCGATATTCTCGCAGAACTTACAACTAGCTTCCTTTTCTTTTAATTTCATTTTTTTTTTTTTGCAGTGTCGTGGTTTCTCGAGAACAGAATTCATTTATTATGAATTATTTATTTCACGCAAAACTTACAAAAATCCAATTTACATTCCGTCTACACGCCGACTTTAACTGTTTTCTGGTTCAGAGTTCCTTAAAATGAAAACTAATCTTTTTGTCATCCACCAATGCCATCTAACTCATGCCCCCAATTTTAGGAACTTCATTGACCGATTCATTATATAATTCACGGCGAGTTCTCCTTAATTTCCATTAGGAGGTGCTTAACACTTAAAAAATGATAAATATCAGTTTTGTTTTTTTGTTGTTTTTTTTTGGATGGAAAATGTTTGAGAACATTTCATATTTCCTTGAAGAAACCTTAGGGCCCAAAAAACACACACTTGGAAGGTTTTCACCCATTTAAATAAATAAACGGCAAATTCTCTTTGTCGGGATTGAAATCTACCCTTGATCTGTTGCTATAACATCCTGCATTGCGATTTGTGTCCCGATTTTAAAATAATTGAAAAAAAAATAGTGATTTTAAATTTTTTAATTTATATTCAGTTTAATGTAACACAATAATTTTGTGAATTTAAAAATTTTGGTTTTAAATACAGTTGAAATATCTTCAAAACATAAGGTTTTCAAGTTCCACTGAGTTTGTGACTTCAATAACTCAATTTTCGGCCTAAATCGGTCTTTTGGCCCAAATTAGAGTTAAAATGATGCTTCGAAGTTTCATGTAGTGAACTTAGGAGTTCAAAGTTATTTCTTCAAAATTATAATTGCTGTTTTCTAAGTTAGAGCAGAGGTCCTTTTAATGTTGGACCTGAGGCCCAATTAGCCATCCACAGGAGCTAGCCTAAAAGTTCGAACAGAGTACAGCTTTTAAGCTAGTTAACAATAAATCTGGAAGCATTTTTTTTAACTTAACTAACAAAAAAAGATAAATAAATAAAACGTCTGAAAAGATTTTTTTAACCTGAGTATTCTTTTTATCCATTTATTTGATTTTCCTAATCGAGGTCTTGTAAAGGCGGCCTACTGATCATATGTTTCACCATCTGATTTACGACCTGATATTTCTGACACAATGCCAAAATATTTCAGAGTTCGACAAAAACAAATTTTTTCTTCTTCTTCTTCTTCATCTTCTTCTTCTTGTATCCCTTCAAGACGTTGACGATCATGGTTCTCCACAATTTCCTGTTCTTTGTAGCTCTTAACAAATTTTGTATTTTTATTATATCTTTTAAACCTTGCTCCGCCATCCATTTACTCAAGCTGTGTGTTGTTTTCCTCTGACCCTCTTGCCTTCAATCTGTCCTGTGAATATCAAATTTTTCAAATCTTTATTATTTACTCTAGTCTCCACCTGATGTTAAGTATAAATGTCTATTTTGTTTCCATTTTCTCTAAAACTTCGTCTTTGCTCACGTGTTTTGCTCTTAGTATTCTCAGCACATCTTTGTTGCTTCAAGTTTCTTCATCTGTGAAGAGGACTGCCCAGCCATATAGGAGGATCGATATTATGTAACAGTTCAGTAATTTGTCTTTGTTCCTAACGATTATTTTCCTGTTTCTTAATACTGTGCTTAGCTTTTGAAAAGCAGCTTTCGCTATGTTATCGCAATGCGCCTTCGGATATCAGTGTTGCGCTTTCCGTCCTCTGTTAAAAAAAAGATCCCCAGATATCCTTTAACTACAGAGGAAGCGTCTGGTTGGAAAAGTCAAATTACTGTTTTTAAGCAACAAATTTCCCATGATTTTTCTCGAACGCTCATATCTGCTCGAAGCGTAACGTAAACAAATGATAACATTTAACATGGGAAATTTGTTGTTTAAAAAATGTAATTTGACTGTACTAACTAGACGCTTCCTCTGTAGCTAAATAGTATAGCACGTAAGGCTATATGATGGTTCGATGTTGGATGAAAGTTCGATTCCTGTCAGAGGACACATATTTTCTATGAAATTTCTCGGACCTTCAGGCCAGTAAATACTGCTTATTATAAACACCATGAAAGGAAAAATTCAACATTCCACCAATAATATAAAAAAAAAAAATGAGAAAATAAAAAGTTAATTACTGATATCCCCTGGTGAGTGGACGAAGTGATTGCTGGAATGCCCGTTTAAGTAATCAGAATGGTAAAGGTAACGCCAAACAGCTAAGTGACAGATTTTATATTTGTATCATCTCTCTCTCTATCTCTCTCTCTATATATATATATATATATATTTATATATAAAGTCGTTATCTTTACAAATATATATATATATATATTAATATTTATATATATAAAGTATTATATAAATATATATATATATATATATATATATATATATATATATATATATATGTGTGTGTGTGTGGGTGTGGGTGTGGGTGGGTTCGGTTCGTGTGTGTGTGTGTGTGCATTTACTAAACTGAATCTGGTAAGAGATCACAGTCAGTTTGTAAAAGTTTCATTTATTTACAAAGAACTATGAGATTAGTTTGCTAAGATTCCCAGATATTTAAATTGTTTCACTCTTGAAATAGGACAACAACAACAAAAAAAAAAAAACTCCGGGGAGATAAATTCCAATTTATTCATATTCGACCTATGTCGCAATCGCCGACGATCTTGAAGGAACTTCAAACTTCAATGGAAACTATCATTCATTTTTGTAATTCCCAGCGTTGTTTCAAACTTTGTAAACTCTAGTTATCAAACATTTCTCTTTATCCGTTAAATTAGCGATGTAACTCATTTTAAAATATCACATTTGCAAGGAGTACATAAGTTCGCGTATCTGTCGCTTCACACTCCTTCCGGGTCATTTGTTTCTTATTTAGGATTAGGCTTCCGGTTCCTTCTAAAGCTATGTTTTCCAAAGTGGGGCGCACGCTCTACAGGGTGGGGCAATTTGATTTTTAAGGGTGGGGGGCAATTCGAGAATCACTTATTAACAGTAATTTTTTCAAGTGAGTCTATTTGTGTACGAGTTAATGCATACGGTAAATATAGAGTATTCATACATCAAAATATTATATATATATATATATATATATATATATATATATATATATATATATATATATATATATATATAGGTAAACCTACCTAGGTTTCACCTATAAGGATCGTCTGACGATCCGTATAGGTGAAACCAGGTAGGTTTGCCTGGCTCTTCAGGTTCATATTTAGGTTTGCTCTACTTAGCGTATTGAGCACTTTTCGTAGTTACTTTTGCTTTACTCGTTTTGGAGGGTTTTTTTTCTTTGGACTCTGAGCTTGAATTCTGGACGATATTTTTCGCCTCAATTTCAGGGTCTTAGTTCTTTCTTTTTTTATTCCTTGTTTTCCCTTGGGCATTGGTTTGTTCACTTACAAGCCAAAATACCTAAGGTTTTTCCAAATGAGTATATATATATATATATATATATATATATATATATATATATATATATATGTTAACAAATCAGCCCAAGCAAGGCAGGAGTGCCACTAGCACGCAAGGGGTTACAAAGTGAGAGTAAGAGTAAAGAGGAGTGTTTGGGGAAAAGGATAAAGAGAAGGACATGGATCAAGGTCAAGGATTTAGAAGATGTCGACTGACATTACATTTAAATGTTTGAAGATTATAGCTATCAGGGAAGCAAGTGATAGGAAGGGAGTCCCACTGACTGAAGGTGCGAGATAAGAAGGTTTTAGAGTAGAAGAGATGGCTACATTTAGCCGTTTCGACAGTGAAAGCGTGGGACCGTGATGCCAGCCTAGTAGCACGATTAAATTCATGCAGTTTGGGAACCAGTGAAAGTAGCTCGTCAGAGCAGTTCCCATGAAAATATTTCTAAAGTCTTCTTATTCTCTTTCACGCCCAGTAACCCTTTACATATTAGTGACATCATCGCCTTGATTGGGGTGAAATGATTAAAAAACGAAACTTCGAATTTCAGGATATTTTTTACAAATGGCTGTCGTTTGCTTACATCTACTCAAAACCTACCACCTTTCAACCTCACTGCGCAGATGTTGACATTATTCTGCAAATAAACTTTCACATTAGATTCCAATTTGAATAAATTATTGCTGCCATATATGGTCTGGAGCCCCTTCTGTTTGCCTCGGGGTTCTTGATAGGCTCCAGAGGCGGATATGCAATATAATTGGCCCTGCTCTGGCATCTCGTCAACAGTCACTTTCTCACAGACGTGCCGTCACCTCTTTCTGTCTGTTTTACAAATACTTTCATGGCAATTGCTCCGAGGAGCTGCATTCGCTGGTTCCCAGACTTCATGAGTTCAAGCGCCCTACGAGGCTAGCATCCCCCTCTCACCACTTCACTGTCAAAACTCCTAAATGTAGCCGTCTCTTTTACTCTAATAGCTTCATGTCTCGCACCTCTCGCCTGTGGATCTCCCTTCCCTATTCTAGTTTCCCTGAGAGCTATAATCTTCAGCTATTCAAGTGTCATGTCAATCGACATCTCCAGTTGCCTTGATCTATCCACTACCCTCATCCTTTCTTCTATTACTCCTTTCTGATCTTGCTATTTTCTGTAACCCCCTTGCTTGGGGTGAAACGCTTTAAAAAAATATATTGATAAAACAGAAACTGGTTAATAACGTGAGCGGCAGTTTGATCATCACTATTTCTATGTCAATAACATTGAATTATAATCTATTAGTGTATTGATGTGGAGGGTCGATGCTGATAGCATAGTTATTCATAGATGAGATAAGAAGGAACTTGAAAAAAAATCAGCATTCTTTATCAAGTGTTCCAAGAAGGTAATAAGCCTTTCCAAAACAGAAACTACGATCTAGAATTGAAATGAGAGTAGTGATGAAACATGACCTGAATCCATCCTAACAATGAACAATGTTGAATTAATAAATACTAAACACTTCAAATACCTCGGTGTACGAATCATTTATAACAAATCTCTATCTATAAAAGGCAGGATGTGTGTGTGCGTGTCTGTGTGCGTAACGAATGCACGGTCGCAATTTTCGACGGACTTGCACCAAAATTTACATGCACATTCTCCAAGTTAGCGGGAAGGCCAAGACCAACTTTGCATTTCCCAACTCCCATCGATAGTGGAAATAATCGATTTTTTCATGCTTCTACGGCAGTTTTCATGTAGTTTGCGGCCATTTTCTACTGGCCAGAGTGAGAGCCTATAGCTGGCTGCCACGAATAGGCAGGAAGATTCTGTTTGCCAGCGTGAGAGCCAACAGCTGACTGACACGAATGTTAATTAGCATGCTAGCATGCAAAAAAATCGATAGCTGCATTCGTCACATGTGGGAAAAAATTAAATCTATATGGCACTTTACTCTAATTGCTTCATTCGATTGCTTAAACTCAACGTTGATTCTGATTCCGCAGAACTGGGTTGGGTGTGAAAAAGTATTTGTTGTTAACATTCTTTTTTCATTCGGTTTTTCCAGTTACGAGTCCTTTTTTAAAGCTGATCGTTTTGTTTTCATTTTGTTTAGTTCTTTTTTCGTAACAGATTTAATGTTTAGTTTAGAGCTTCGAAAAAATTCGCAGTGTCAGATAGGCAAGAAGTAAGGCATGTAGCAACATCAGCACGGCAACGGGCACTCCTGTAAGGGCAAGGAAGGGCAAAAATCTTTTAAGTCAAGTGATAGCGATTGCTGTATGAGTCGTACGATTTTTGAATCAAGCACGGGCAACGCCGGGTCATGCTGCTAGTTTACTATGAGAGATAAAGAAATTGAATATACAATAGGCTATGCTCGGGATAGTTTTATCCAATACTGCAAATTCCTGTAAATTAAAACTAATAAAGAAATAGTTCTTAAATAGTTTCTTTGGACTTAGTCTCTCGTATAATGTCATGAATGGCATCCAACTCGTCCAGGAATATCTAAACTATCATCTATATACAACCTCTTCCATCTTATACTGAAAATAATAACAAACGAATGAATCCTTTAGGTATGAAAGAAGAACATCCTTCATCAGACTGGCGCTACATAGTCATGTCTGGCATCATGTCTGGCATACACCTGAAGAGTTATGCCCTCTCCGGAGCGCAGACCTCGGCAAGATTTTTTATTATTTTTTTAATTTTTTTAATGAGATATCGGTTGTTACCCATGCAGCACGTCTCCCCTCTCCACGCCACCGATGCCGCCGCAGGAGTTGCCAGAACAAACTTGAACATAACATCAGGTTGTCTTTAGGACTCCGGCCCCGGATTTGAAATCAGAGTTGTTTTCCCCAAGTCTGGTTGCCAATCATGGCTACAGAGTCCAGACTGAGCTATTATTTAGTTGGATATTTTGAATTCAGCGCTTTTCCTCCTTCTAGACCGGTTTCCCAGTCACGTCTCTATGACCCCAGTCTGTCCTGCTATTTACCCCATAGTTAGAGGGAGAAGAGATGGATTTATACTTTTCCCAAACTTTTCGCTCTTAAGTGATTGTAATGAACTCGGCTGGAATTCGAACTCAGCGCTCAATTTCAAGGGACGCAATCCATTCCTCCACCGAACCTCCAAAATCACAAATAAAGAATACGAGAAGCTCTAATCAACTCTGAATTGGTTAAGCATCTTACTTCACACAGTTTTATTTCAGATAAATATTATGGTTTTCGCTTCTTTAATGGTAAATCTAACAGGTTCTATAAAGTAAAACTGGCTGTTGATCTTGAAAATGACCTCCATCATTTGTTAAATAGGGCAAGACAGAACTTGTATATTTTAATACCTCCCAAACCAAACTGCTTTCTTTTAGCCATTGTAAGTAATTATTTTTGTCTTCCATCAGCACGACTGATGCTAATCTCCAGGAAATCAACTTTTGGCGCCTTCTTGGTCTCATGTTTTCTACTGACATTAATTTGAATGATTATATTGAATCAAATGCTAACCTAGAATTTTTGTCCGTCATATGACAGCGTTGTAAAGATTGGGATATATATTTTGATTTGTGGCTAATAACAGGTCTTGTTAGGTTTCTTCATTCATATTTCAACTGTCCCTTTAGAAGTTTGAAAATTTAAACAAGCTTTATTCATATATTGGTAAGGGAGAGTAAATTACAACGTAATATACGAGGTATTATATAAAAAAGTATCAGAATTAGTGCTTAAAAACCTACAGTTCATTTGGTATTTAATCTCTTTCGAAGCAGTTCTTTTTGAAGTCACAAACCCTATCCAGCGTCTTTTCCATTCATGGAAGCGGGAAGATCTGGAGAATATGGTGATTGTTAGAACTAGGGAATGTTGTGTCAAGCCGAAAACGCTTCAAAAGCTGCCCTGAATGGACAGGTGCGTTGTCATGGTTGAGTTACTCATGGCCGGACGCATGCAGTTCTGTTCTTTTGCGACAAACAACATTCTCAAAAGCCGCAACACGTCACGGTAGTACTCCTTGTTTACTCTCTGACCAGGCAGTGCTTAACAATGACCTTAACAGTGTTTTCATGTTGTGTCGATTCATTCATGCATTTTTCGGTCTCGAAGAAGTTGTGATCTTCCATTGCGAAGTTACGGGGTCACAGACCCATAATTCGTTACCTTTTATGGCCGTTTTCAAAAGGTTTTCGGTGGGGTGATGAGACGACCACACTCTAAACACTTTCCTTTCAAGCACTGCTACAAACAACGAAGGTGAGAGAAAAAATTATAACTTTGTGTGCATGCGCGACAGTGTTCAAGGTCAGGCTGTGCCAAATGGCTTCACTCTGCGTACTTTAGCGCCATTGTCAAAAACAGTCCCGATACATTTTGATCCGAGCTCGTATATCTGTTTCTCTCTTCTCTCCTTTTTTTTTTATATATTTCTCTCTCTTCATTTTCTATGTCTTCTCCCATTTTCTTTATCTTTCTTTCCGCTCTTTAGCATCTATGTTTCTCCTCTCTCTATTTTCTATATTTTCTCGTCTCTCTTCATATGATACGTTTCTTCCTTCTCACTATTTCCTATAACTTTTTCCCTTTCTCTCTATTTTCTATATCTTTCTCTTCATCTTTCTTTTTTCTCTCTCTATTTTCTATGCCTTTCTTCTCTCTTCTACTTTTCTCTAATTTTTTCTTACCTCTCTTTTCTGCGTTGGGCACCCCGGCGTGGTGCAATGGTTGGCAAGCTTGTCTCGCTCGGACAATTATGACTGAGTTGTGAGTTCGATTCTCACTGGGTGCTCCATTATTCCGGCCTTGTGCCACATCTAAGCAGCGCTTAGAAGATCACTAGCTATTTTCTGTGTTTCTCTTCGCTCTATTTTCTATATATTTCTCGACTCTCCTCGTATCATACGTTCCTTCCTTCTCTCTATTTTCGATAATTTTCCATTCTATCCCATTTTCTAGATATTTTTCTTCTTTCGTCATATTATATATCTTTCTTTTTTCTCCCTATTCTATATGCGTTTCTCCTATCTTTTTATATTTTTCTCTGCCCCCCCTCTCTCTCTCCCTCTCTCTCTCTATTTTTTATATATTAGGTTGGTGCAAAAATAATGACGTAATAATGTCGTTTTTTAACGTATTTTTTAACGTCAAAAACGACATTCTTACGTCATTATTTTTGCACCAACCTAATATTTCGCCTCTCACTTCATATTCTATATAATTGCTTATATACATTTAACTTCTCTTTTTCATATCAAGTATAATTTTTTCTCTCTCTTTATTATTGTTTTTCTGTTCGCCTTCTTCCTTTTCCAGTTAATTTTTTTACTTCTCCTTGTCTGAGAACTTATTTTCCTCTCCTTCTTTTCTTGCACTTCCTTTCTCTTAGTCACAGTTTGCCTTTCTCTCTCCCTTTGTTAATTATGTCCTTCATTCAATTGTATCCTTCTTCCTTCCACCACTCTCGCCACTATCAAGTAATTGTGACTTTCTCCATTTCCGTCTTTGTCTCCTTTCTTTCTTTTCTTCCCACACTTCCTTCAGTCCGTTGGAATAGCGCTTCAAACTGTCTGCTTCCTTTGAAAGAGTTGCGCTATCCATAGACTGACCGGCAAAACCCAGGGGACTTTAGTCTCAAACAGGAAATATGCTTGACAGAAATGAGGAAATCGGGTAAGCTATGAGAGACAGAAAGGCCGATGCACCGCCGCCTTCTGACCCTTATCTCATAAATCATGCAACCGCGCACAAAATATTATCAAATCCTAAATCTTTTACTCTTTGAAGTGTAGAGTGCGACGCCATGATCTTCTGAGAGTGTCTTTGATATTCAGGGCAATTCAAATATAGATATTTATTTACGAACGATAGTAACAGGCCAAAACAGGAGGATGGCGCGAAGAAGATAGTGTTGCATAGTGGGAAGGGTTTGCATGTCTTAAAAATCGTCATTCAAAATTCTGGTTTTTACCTAGGATCAAACAACGACCACTGACGTCAATGCGAAATACGCGGTTACCTCAGGTGGCAAATGGATGTAAGCAGTTAAATATACCAAAATATAAATATTGTGTATGTGTGTGTGTGTTGTTTATTATCAAGAAAACTTTATATAACAAAAAGATTAAATAAATATTTACCCTTTGTTGGTAACCAATCTAGGAGAAAGACAGCTCTGAATTCAAACCTGAAGAAGATTGTATTGGGACTTCATGGTACACTGTTCATCAGTTCACTGTAGGTCTCATATAGCCAAAACGGGGGAAGAATCCACTATTTATATGAAAAGTATTTAAAATAGAGTACTCATATACTTGATAAAAGGTATATACAAATCATATATACTGGGTGTAACAGTAAAATTGTCCAAATCGTATAACTGCATAACTGTCCATCCCCCAAGATCTTTGAGCGGGGGGGGGGAGAGAAAAAATAGATAAATTTAAAAAAAAGGAGTAGGTAGGCTTTCCTACCGCCCGGTCCACACTCCACCCCCTTCTCTTGGACTTGAGTAGAGGCTTACGCCTTGTTTCTTGTTTAGGAAGGGGTTCCCGGTACTCTCTCTCTCTCTCCCTCTCTCTCTCTCTCTCTCTCTCTCTCACTGGCCTCTGTATCTCCAGTTGCGTTGATCTATCCACTACTCTTCTCATCCTTTCTTCTATCACTCCTATCTGACATTGCTCCAAATTTTCTGCAACCCCTTGCGTACTAGTGGCTTTCCGCCTTGCTTGGGGTGAAACCCTAAAAAAAAAAAAAAAAAAAAAAAAAAGAGATGTTTAATATCTAAAAAAAAACAATGTGAGTTTCTTTTTCCAGGTTTTCAGGTAAGACGTTTAGCTATCTTGACACCATTTGTTGTAAGAATCACTCCCCCCCCGCTTGAGTTATTCAGCTAGAAAGAGAACAGGTTAAAATCGTTTTGTGTCAGATCCACTGTCTTCCCAAATGAGCATTGGTGAGAGGAAAATGATCATTCAGGTCTTCCGTAATGGTATCAACATTCATACTCTGGCTTCCATCTTCAAAGTCCATTCAAGAACCATCAAGAGAACAGAGAATAAATTTAAAGAGGGGAGAGTAGAGAGGAAAACTGGATCAGGAGGTCACAACATGAAGAGGTATCATCATTTCAACTTAGAGCTAAAGAGATCAATAGATGTTTGGTACGTGAAAGAAGAGTTTCAGCTATGACAGTCCAAAAAGCAGTGAAAACGACTTGAAAATGAAATTGTACATGAAACGTGTGAGGCACTTTGTTACTCCAGGACAGAAAGTTAGAAGATTATAGAGGGCAAGGATCATCTTGAATAAGTTGGAAAATGATCCTTTAATAGTATATATCCATGAACTTTATTTCAATTCTTCATGAGCTTCCGATCCTTAGCCATGATTAATTAATGATGAATATGTCATTTTCGTTTAAGATCGATTTCATGACGATTATTCTGATTAATTAATGATGAATATGTCATTTTCGTTTAAGATCGATTTCATGACGATTATTAAGCTTGGAGAATAATTATACATTCTTATTGTTCAAAGTAGAGTCCAATAGTGTTATGAAGACCTCTGAAAATTCCAGTAAAACATCTTTAATCATTTCTAAGATACAACCTTTCAAATCTTAATCTGAAAATTGGACAATTTTGCTTTTACACGATTTGGACAATTTTACTGTTACACTCGTCATATATATATATATATATATATATATATATATATATATATATATATATATATATATACAGGTAAGACTTTTGTAGAATAATTAATTTCATGTATCATAATTCCATGAACTTTTGTTAAAAAATAACGAAGAATGGTTTAATTCAGTTTATTTTTTGAAACTTTTCAGCCACTGGACCCAACACGAGATTTTTAAATAGTATATAATTATAGCAGTACTGTTACTTTTCATGAGCCTTCTAGAACTTTATGGAACCTTCTAGAACTTGTTTTTGTTTATTTGTAAATTTAGTTATGCTATAGCTATAAACTGCTAAATGCATTAACGAATACATAAGTACAACCTAATTGCATCATTAGTAAATTGAAAAATAAAATTCTACAAGTTTGCAATCTTTGTTTATTTGTAAGATTGTTTGTGATACTATAGCTATAAACTGCTAAATGCGTTAAAAATGCGAATTTAGAAAAATTCGATAACGGAAGATTGGGTAGTAGGAAATTTCGGTAACTATGAAATAAAAATCGATTGACAATTGATTTTATCGCTGTTCTGGAGCAGGCATTTGGGGGCTAAGCTCCCCTCCTCTATTTTTTTTTAACTGAAAATCGAGATGTCTAGATAAAAACATATAACAACAATACCAGGGTCGAACCTGAAGAAGGTAGGCTTGAGGAGTTGGGCCTCCTTCTCCAATACTTTTTTTAAAAATTATTATTGACTATGGTGGTCTAGATAAAACCCCAATAACTAACAATACAATACCGGAGCCGTAATTTCGGGAGGAGCCTAGCTCCCCATCCCACAATACGTTTAAATAATTATTAACTAAAAAAGAAAATGGATTCCAGTTCAAATAAAACCTCACTACAACAATACCAGGGCCTAACTTTCTGGAGAGGGTATTTTTTAAATAAGTATTTATTTAATTACTATACCCTATTGTTTTTAGCAAATAAAATTGATTTATTTAAATTATAGTTAAACTCTTGTATCTTTTTCCAAATTATTTTAATAAAAAAAAGTTCTAAATTTAAAATTAAGTTTTACATAGTTTTTTCTTTCTTTAAGAAGCCAAACTATATAGCCTTTTTCTGTTTCAAAAATGAAAAATATAGGGAAGGGGGCTTAGCCCCCAAATCCCCACTCCAAATATATATATATATATATATATATATATATATATATATATATATAAGCGCGTAGCGTGTCAATGTTCAACAAACTAATCTGATTCTTCAGCAAACTAATCTCATAGTTCTTTGTAAATAAATGAAACTTTTACAAACTGACTTTGATCTCTTACCAGATTCAGTTTAGGAAATGCACAAACACACACACACACACACATATATATATATATATATATATATATATAGTAAAGATTAGTCGAACAGAGTATTTTGGACGATAACACTTTATATATAGAGAGAGAGAAAGAGAAATAATACAAATATAAAATTTGTCCCTTAGCTGTTTGGCAATACCGTCAGGATTCTGATTACCTAAACGGGCACTCCAGCAATCACTCCGTATACTCCTCAGGGGATATCAGCAACTGACTTATTATTTTCTCGTTTTTTCATATATCATTGGTGCAACGTTGATGATGTTTATAATAAACAGTACTTCCCATGTTAAATGGTATCATTTGTTTACGTTAAGATACGCTTCGAGCAAATATGAGCGTTCGAGAAAAATCTTGCGCAATTTGTTGCTTAAAAACAGTAATTTGACTTTTCTAACCAGACCCTTTCTCTGTAGCTAAATGGCATAGCACACATATATGACGGTTTGGTGTAGGATACAATTTCTATTCCTGTCAGGGGATATATATTTTCTATGAAATTTCTCGGACATTCAGACCGGTAAATGCAGTTAATACTGTTTATTATAAACAGAACATTTACTTAAATATTTGTATCTATAAAAATAACGTATAAACAGAATATATATATATATATATATATATATATATATATATATATATCAGAGCATTGTTAGGAAAATGTATTACAAGTAATTTTTAGTGAGACGCGTTTTGCTGGTTAGGACTTCATCAGACTAAAGTGATGTTTGCGTTGATGTAACTACACACGTGCACAAAGTAGAGGGGACGCCGAAGCTTCTACATTTATTTTTTAAATATGTGTTTAATTATACAGTGTCATGGGTCCTTACCTATAACTACAGAATGCACTCTTCCTAACAAGAGAGAGGGTCGGATCGAGCCGAGCTTCTCGGCTTCACGGTCGAACTCTCTGCCTCTGAGCAGAGAGGAACCAGGACGATGCTCCGCCGAAGGGCAGAGACTCGTTCGGGGAGGCTGACCAACCCGATTCTGTTTTTTACAGTTTCTACCGGCATTTTTTAGCCGAGCCTACGAACTCGGGAAACCCACGTTAAACTCGGCCTTGTGCCACATGCAACCCTCGTGGCGGGGGTAGGGGCTAGATACCGAATCGAGTCGAGCCGATAGTAGTTCACTCCAAACCAGACTGACAGTCATACTAACACCTTCCACATCTTGTATTATTATTTCGTGTAATATACTTTCGTTATTTCTATTCTTGTGTTCGTGTTTTTCTTCCTTGGTCCTAACCTGGACCATAACATATAGTCTAGCCGATTTCATATCATTTTTTTTTCTTTTTGTTCATGTTACCATCAGATTTGTTATTAAATAATTTCATGACACCAGCAAAAACAAATGACGTCTTTCCGGAGCTACAAAATATTATTGCTTCTCTCACTGGCTGACAACATTCAAAAGTCGTCATGGAAATAGCATAGAGAAGTCAGCCGGTGGCCAGCGATCTTTTGTGATTGTCCTTGTGTTTTTTGTTAATAATTGGCAAAGCTGAGCATCACCGGGAAATGAAACCTGTTGAACTTTATAACTGATTCAATTATGTTAGCTACCTCGACGACATGTAGGAAAACATGTTTGATAACTGCACAAGTGTATATGTAGAGTGGGGATTAGTGAGAAGTGCGATAGGCGTCTCAAACTTTATCGGGCAGCTCTTTATAGTTTAGCTCCTCAATTGGGTTGTGAACATTCTCAGAAGAAACTGTGTCAATTGACTTGAACAGCTGAGTCTCCTTAGAAATCTGTTGCAACAGCTTTTAGTCTATTTCTTCAAATGCATCATTCGTGAGAGAGAATACGCTTCGCCCCTAGAGCCACTGGTCGTTTCTGTAGTCAAACCAATGCTTCTAAATTTAAAACAGCTGATTAAAAAAAAATTAAGTTCCACCCTGAAAATGTTATAAACTTTTGCCTGAGGATTTTAATTTGGTCTTCTTAACGCAATATTAGATTTTGCAATTTACGGTCGGGTCACTACTTTTTCAGTCAGTGCCACTCGTTGGATACAATTATAGAAGACTGTTAAATAAAAATAAAGTGTCTCTGCCGACACTTGAGTTTGAACATAGATCGCCAGAGAGTAAACACAGGCGATCCCATTATTGAATTAAGTGGATCACGTGACCATAGAGGAAACGCGTGTATAGGATGTCGCGTGACGTCTAAATTGATCGTTATTTCTCCTCTATCCTCTATAACTATACGGACCGCTATTCTCTATTCTATTCATTACTAGCAGCATGGCGCGGCGTTGCCCGTGCTTGATTCAAAAATCGTACGACTCATACAGCAATCGCTATCACTTGACTTAAAAGATTTTGCCCTTCCTTGCCTTTAAAGGAGTGCCCGTTGCCGTGCTGATGTTGCTACATGCCTTACTTCTTGCCTAGCTCACACTGCGAATTTTCTAAGCTCTATACTAAACATTAAATCTGTTACAAAGAAAGAACTAAACAAAATGAACACAAAATGATCAGCTTTAAAAAATGACTCGTAACTGGAAAAACCGAATGAAAAAAGAATGTTAACAACAAATACTTTTTCACACCCAACCCAGTTCTGCGGAATCAGAATCAACGTTGAGTTTAAGCAAGCGAATGAGCCAATTGGAGTAAAGTGCCATGCAGATTTAAATTTTTCCCACATGTGACGAATGCAGCTATCGATTTTTTTGCATGCTAGTTAATATTCGTGTCAGTCAGCTGTTGACTCTCACGCTGGCCAATAGAATCTTCCTGCCTATTCGTGGCAGCCAGCTATAGGCTCTCACTCTGGCCAGTACAAAATAGCCGCAAACTACATGAAAACTGCCGTAGAAGCATGAAAAAATCGATTATTTCCATTATCGATGGGAGTTAGGAAATGCAACGTCGGTCTGGGCCCTCCCGCTAACTTGGATCATGTGCATGTAAATTGTGGTGCAAATCCGTTGAAAATTGCGACCGTGTGTTCGTTACACACACACACACACATCCTGCCTTTTATAGATAGAGATACTATTTCTCTATTCGGATCACTATACAGATTACTATTCGAGCGAGTATTATCGATCAAGTACTATTAGTGTGAGTGCTATTCAAAGGCATCTGGCACTAGTATAGTTGTATCTGCGATTACAAAGTCTCTCCCCGTCTTGGGTATGGTGATAAACTAAATCCGCGTCCTAGGTAAGACGATAAACTACGTCCAACGGCAAGGCCTCTGACCAGGAGGTTTTGAGGAGCGTGGAACCACCTCTTAATTGCTGGTGTTCCCAGGTCCGCCCTGACCTGGGGTAGTAGCACCTGTTAGGGTCCCAACTATGGGCAAATAGCTAACACCCAAACTGGGGTCAAAACACTATGAAAGTGTAAATATAGGTTTTAATACCAGAAATACTTTGTAAAAAATTGTTTCCAGCAATAAATTGTTGAAGAAAAAAAATTACCAGCAATATATTTCTGAAAAAAATATTACCAGCTATATATTTTTGAGGAAAAAAAATATTACCAGCAATACGTTTTTGGAAAAAATTATTAACACCAATACATTTTTGAAGGAAAAGTATTACCAGAAATAGATTTTTGACAAAACAAAATATTACTAGCAATAAAAATTTTATCGGCATTAAATAACCCATTGAGGTTGATATACCGTAAAACAAAACAAACCAAGCCAAACCGAAGTCTCTACTGCAATGAGCATTTAAAAAATGACAACGAGTATTCGTTGGCATCACAAATGGGCCCACTTTTTATCATTCGTGACTATCCTATACAGGACGGTTTCAGTAGCAAGTCTAATTTTTGGTGACCAAAATTTGATTAGTTTGAGAAGCAGTCAGACGATGAGAAACACATTGAGCCAGTCTGGACAATTTTCCGAGTTCAACAAGAATAATCAAAGTTTAGCTTTTATTGAAATGTTAGCTAATTCTTATGCGTTTTCATTAGGGTTTTTCTCAATAACAGTTTACAGAAGCTCTATATTTACAGAACTTGATCATCCAAATCATCGGGATATATATATATACCTATATTCCAATTAAAATTCCCTCCTGGGTATGACGATAAACCATCTTACGTCAGACAGCAAGGCCTCAGACCTGGAAGTTTTGAAATGACCTCTTAATTGCTGGTGCTCCCAGGTCTACCCTGATCTGGGGTGGTAGCACATGTTAGGGTCCCAGCTATGGGTAAATAGTTGACCCCCAAACTGGGATCAAAACACTATGAAAGTGTAAAAATACATTTTAATACCAGAAATACTTTCTGCAAAAAAATTATTACCAGCAAGACATTATTACCAGTAATACATTTCTGAAAAAAAAAAAAATTACCAACTATATATTTTGAGAAAAAAATATTACCAGCAATAGATTTTTGGGAAAAAATATTACAGCAAGACATTTTGGAAATCATAAAGGTTGATATGCCGTAAAACAAATCAATCCAAACCATTTTTAGATAAAAAAAATATTACCAATAATAAAAATTGTCGACATTAAATAACCCATTGAGGATGATAAGCCGTAAAACAAAAGAAACCGAAGCGAAACCAATTAAAATTGGTTTTTCCTTCACATGTCTGAATGCTGAAAGCTTAATTTCCATAAACAGAACGAATATTTCTTACTGCTTCCGTTGCTGAAAAGTCTTTCTTTAGAATTCCTAGTGCTGCATACATGTATAGGTCTGGTCTAGACCATTTAAAAGTTTCAAGTCGATACAAAATTTACCCACTTTGATATTGTTGTTACCTAGGGAAGGTTACTGAATAGAATAATCAAACGAACACTGGTAATGAATGATAATACTTAGGACAAGAACAACATATATAAGATTCGCCAGCTGCGCGTAGAAGTAGTCAACTGCTAGAAGTGAGTCAAGTGAAATCCACAATGAATCTCCAACTGCAGGATATCTAACAACCGTCCCACGCGGTCAGATGTTGCACAAGACCGCATTTAATGTGGAGTATCTGAGCCCGTAGGATCGACTAAAAATTCCCCGTAGACCGCGTATAAAAGAACCAGCAATAGACCTGACTCTGACCTTCGACATAGCTTCGTCTGGGGATCCTCTCTGTCCGGAGGCAGAGAGTTTGACCAGCACAGCTGGAGACGAATCTCCGACTGCAGACCAACATACAGTATTTACTACTGTATTTATGTGAATGGGGGCATATCCATTATCGTCTGTAGGTATGCTACAACAGATATTAAGTAATCTGAAAAGAAAGAAAAAGCATTACAACGTGTTTTTTTGTTTTGTTTTGTTTTTTTTTACAGTAAGGTTTAGCCTTTACAAGGCCACTGCGCCAATCGAGGTGGAGGGTTACGTTAGGAGGCAATTTGGTGTGGAAGAGTAATCGGGAGTCGATTCCACAGAGCAGTGGTTTGCGAGAAGAATCTGTTCGAGTGGAATATAATGATGGAATACGGTGGGAATGTGGATGATTTGCTACTATGTAAGTGGCATGGCGTGTCCTAGTAGTGAAGGTTTGAATTGGCGGGATCAGGGAATGTAGTTCGTCCGACCACTTTCCGTGGAAGTAACGATAGAGCAGCAAGAAGCTTGCCCCATCCCGACTGTTGGAGTGAGGGTGGAGAATAATTCGTCACCCTCAACGACTCGGAGACGCTTTTGGATTCTATCAAGGCTGGAGAGTGAGGTCTAGGCAGCTCCCGCGTAAATATAAAAACAGTACTCCATTTTCAGCCTGATCTGATGATTAGTTATTTAACGTAACTATTGAAAAGGTGCCCTCAAAGTGTCACAACTTACGTCGTTGTGGCAAGAACCTGGGAAGAGCAAATGATACTTCCAAAAGCTAAGCAAAGTATTAAGAAACACGAAAATTTCATTAGAAGCAAAAAAAAAAAAAAAAAGAAAGAATATTTAACTAATATCAATCCTGTAGTATCAAATATGGAAATGAATGCGGGAAAATTTCCTCACAGATGAAGAGAAGACTTGAGGCAACAGAGATATGGTTCTGCAGAAAGATGTCGGGAAGTCTATTGACAGATTTTGTGAGTAGCGAGGAAATTTTAATGGTAACAAAAATGGCGCATATACTTTGAAAGAGACAGTTAAAATTTCTAGACACAACGAAAAAAGAAAGCTTGTAGAATTTAATACACACATGGTATATGGAAGGATAAGAGGGAAACAGCGAGTAATCTAATTGATTAGCATGTATAAATGGATGTCAGAACAGGGACTGGGAGGGACAGTAAACAAAAACATCGCTAAGCGATGCAAAATATAGGAAATTATAGATGTCTATCATCGCTCACGTCCTGAAGTGATAAGATACATTGATGACACTCAAAGTGATCGCGTCAAAAATATGACAGAAATTTCTTTCCAACATAAAACAAACAAACCAGAAAAAAATCTTAAATTCTCTCGTTTTGTCGAAAATATTATTTTAACCCGAAATTGATCTTCTGTGACCTCTAGTGATTTTGGAAGTAAGTACCACATATACGGCCATATTTTTATATATATATATAGGCTACTCTCTTGCATCAATTCACCTTCAAAGTAATAGTTTGGCTTTAATACAAATCATAAAATTCACAAACTACTTCCAAGGACCTCAGTTTTGACTTTATCCATCGTACCATTTGCAAGGTCAAAAAACATGTTTATACTTCATAACAACTTCAGTTTACTATGATGTTTGGTAATTGTAATGACTTTCTGATAGGTTAGTAATTCGAATGGATTCAAATAAACCCCGTGACAAACTCACAAAGCCTATATTTTTACTTAAAACCGTGTATGTATTCATGCAAGTGAATAGGTTCCTGTGACTTACCGTTTATCCGTGATACAGGCATATACGTATACATCCTTTTGAACAGGAGTAGAGGGTTATCCATTTTTTCTTGTTTATGATTGGATTTCTGGATCTTGCCCTTTCTTACGCTAATAGCACTCCACACAGTAGCGATCTAACTTGAGAGGTCTTTATATTGGGCGAACATTAGTATTATGCTGATGAATCCCAGATAGGACGAAACGGCCGTCCAGTGCTTTCTGCATTCTGTTGAGGATTATTCTAGGCTTGACCAATTATTATATGATTAGCCTAAATCTCCAAAATAATCACTTGTATATCCTTGCTAGAACCAGCTAATGCTCTGCGATGGAGCGGCTAAGGGTAAAAAAAGCAATCGCGGCTCTTGGGCCACTGTTCCGATGTTATCTGAATATGTGGATGAGTATCGCTATGGAACTGAGTGAGTAGCGGCGCTATATCGAGTCTGGTTTGTGCCTTCTTCGTTACCGAGGCCCGCGGTACAGTTGGTATGACGTTTGCGTGGTATCGAAATAGTCCGGGTTCGATTCTCGGTAGCGGATGTGTACCGCTGACTAGTCCCAGATAGGACGAAACGTCCATCCAGTGCGTTCTCTTGAGGATTATTCTAGGCTAGACGTATTACTATGTGATGTATGTGTAATATCATCTGCATACTGGCCTGTTTCTGTGCGGTTAGACATCCGAATCAGTCGTAGATTCAACCTTTAGCTCTCAGGGAAAAGGAAATTCTACCGTGTTATTTTTACGAATGTAAACAAACGTTATATAGGATATATATGTATGTGTGTGTGTGTGTGTGTGTGTGTGTGTGTGTGTGTGTATATATATATATATATATATATATATATATATATATATATATATATATATATATATGGTTCTCCATTTTTACACAAAAATGGACTCACCTATATATATATATATAGTAATATATATATATATATATTCTTCTACTCCAACAGTTATTTTATGGATACCTATGTTTAAGCAGACACCTTGTTTTTTTTAACAGCGTGAATTATGTCTAACGAACGGCCTGCGATATAATAAAGAAATCGTACTCTCCAGTTTGGCTCAGATTCGAGTCCAACCGAAGAGAACAATTTGTCGGAGAAACAACCGTCTGATCGTGCGTGCTTTAGGCCACCCGGCTAAAGAGAGCCTCACAGCCCAGCAAGGTTTAATTACCCTTTTGAAAAATGCATATCCGTTCGTTCAGATTTTCTCAGAAGTCCAGATCTTCTCAGTTTTTCGTTTTCGAAACGTGAAATTTTCTAAGGAATGGATTTTTGTCTGACATTATTTCCTATTGCTTCAGTAAAATCTGTGTGTGTGTGTGTGTGGACATAGGAATCACCAGTGTATTGTGACTGTCAGTTTTAGGTATCAATATGATTTTCTTTAAAAAAAAAATACGCCAAAATACCCCATTTTCAGCCGTTGTGACACCGAAATTCGAAAACCCCTTGGGATAGAAAAATATGATTTCCAAAAGCTAAATAAACTATAAAGAAACGTGAAAATTTCATTAGAAACAAAGAAAGAGTGCAGAACTGTGCTCTTTTCTTTGTTTCTAATGAAATGTAATATTAAGGGCGGTGAATATGGGACATATTCTTCACAAATGAAGAGGAGACTTGGGGCAATAGAGATGTCTTTCTACAGAAGGATGCTGAGAATATTGTAGCCAGAGCGTGTGTGCAACGAAGAGGATCGTATTGAGGCGTGAGATTGAGAGTCTGCATGCAGTGTTGATTCCTATGTACACACTGTCTATATCTTTAAACGATCTCTGTCTGCTAATGAACACTCATTCCTTATAAATATAGCAAAGTGGGAGGGCGTGATGGACGGCTTAGTGGCTGAATAGCGGAATTTCAAACGCTTTTCTTTTTCAAAGTAGGCAGAATAAAGTTTCGAAATTTTGCCGCCACACAATTTTACTACTCCATATGTGGTCGTCTGCTAGACTAGACAAAATTCATAGTGATAGCTAAAAAGATGACTGACCCCCTGCTGTAGAGAGATGGAATTTTTAGTGCGCTAACATCGTAAGCCTTTGCTCGTGAATTCATTCCTCACTAGTAGTTCCAGGAATGTGATCATAAGCCAAAGTTGATATCAGTCACATATCTGTCTTTATCCGAAGCGTGACTAAACGAAGAGAAAAACTTGGTTTATCGGAACGTGAGAATAAGAAAACGTTAATACTTTGCGATATGTAGGTGGTGTAACAGTTATCGGTACAGACAGTGGAATCGGTGTGGTGCGTTCAAATTCCGCCCTATTCTGTTATTTTACGGTCGCACAAATACTCTTAAAGCGTGTTCTCCCTACAGCAATAACAGGACAAACTGTGCTCTGATCGCTTAACTGGTAACGACATTTCCTGTGCTTATTGCCTGTTTAAGGGATTTCCGGGTAGTGTAACGGATATCAGTGACACAATATCAAATGCCTAGCCTCCTGCGTTCACTTTCGCACAAATATCATTGGAAAAGGCGTGAATGCGTCTATCCTCCCCACCAGCTTTGGCTTAAATAGCAGAGTAGGCAAAAAAATGAGACACAGTAAGAGATATGGTGATTCTCTAAGCGTGGCTTAGATGTGGTAGAAAGACATAATATGTACTTGGCTGAACGAAGGGAAGAAAGAAAATAATATATGAGTGTTTATCCGAGAGATTGGCTAAAAAATTATCGTACCAATGCATTGAGTAACAACTAGTCTAAGTGAAGGACTTACTCTAAATTCCAAACAGTGGAGAAGGCAAGGGGAAATAACTCCTCTATTTTCCCAAGTCATTGTAATTCACAGAACAAAAAGCAACAGAGACATTGAATTTTTCGAATGCGCCACAAAGAAAAAAAAAGTGATATGTCTGAGAGAGAGATACGTTGAGTTCATATAGGTCAATGATTTTTGTGATCTCGTCAACCTAAATTCCTTGTACTGAAAGTATTCGACATACCAAGCGAAAGTTAATTGATTTATTTGTTATTTAAAGGTTCATGAACATTTTGCAGGTTATTTTAAGCCAGAAAATATTTTTAGATTGTAAGAATTTTTTTTTAGAGACAATAATGATTTACTGATACAAGTCCTACCACTTAATCTCTGGCTGGGAGTGGATTTATACTTTTCCCAAGCCGATTTGTGCGTAAGTGAATTTAACGAACCCAACTGGAATTGGAATTCCGATTTCAAATTCCGAGTCGTTATCCATTACATCACCTGCACATCCAAGCTTACAGCACCGGGTATTCTTAAACTGTCAATTATCCCGGCTCGACGTTGCTTAACTTCGGTAATCGGATGAGAATCGGTGTTTCAACGTCATCTAGTCATAAGCTGAATGTTAATTGCATATTTTGTTGATATAAGAAAACAGATACTATACTTTGATCCGAAACAGAACGTGTCGAACGACACCAAATATTTGAATGGTGCCTTCAAAATCAAAACATTTTTATTTCCCCCAAATATACAATTGCATCCGTTGGAAAATTACTTGATTTTTCGGTCTTCCTTTTTCAAACTTTCATTTTTAGGTAACATGACTTATAATGGCAAAGTAATCTTTTTTTATTTTTATTTTTTAACTGTTTTTTTATTAAAATCTCCTGAAAAATAAATAAAAATGCTAAGAGAGTTTTCTCACTTACGTCGAACTATTTTTTTTTTTTTTTTTTGCTTGGAAATACGAGCTTTGCTTTTTTTCGTCAATTTTCTTATTTTAATTTAAAATCTCGCTACAACCCTAACTAATCTCTGTAAGACACCAGCACTTTGCAACGTCCCTTTGAAAAGCACTGATGTAGGTATTTAAATTGGTAAGTTTGGTAAATATAGAGAGAGAGACAGAGAAACGGTTAATTTGCGTGTGCATATCTAAAACGGTAGCAATAAAGAGAATGATAAAGTGCTGGTGTTTATTCAAGAGAGAGAGAGTAAGAGAGCGAAAATTTGCTGGCATTTTTCCAAGAGAGAGAGAAATAATATTTTGCTGCTTACCCGAATTCATAGGAACAGACAGAGAACGACGGCTTGTGAGCATCAGAAAAAGAAAAAAAAAATGAGACACAGTAAGGGATATGGTGATTCTCTAAGCGTGGATTAGACGTGGCGGAAAGACATAATATGTACTTAGCTGAACGAAGGAAAGAAAGAAAATAATGAGTGTTTATCCGAGAGATTGGCTAAAAAATTATCATACCATGATTTTAAAAATACCCCAAACTTAATAAAAGCAAAGTTTTATAAAATCTTTATATTATTATTAAGGGGAAAGACCAGATAATTTTTCGATTATTAAATGATATTTTTTTATCCATTTTTTTAGAACGTTGGAAATATTGGTTAAAAAAGTTGTTTTTTTTTTGTGTCAGCGGAGGGGTGGGGTCGCATTCAAAAATTAATATAGGAAATGTTAGTGTCCGTTTTTTGTCGTGAAAAAAATGATTTTGAAATTCCTGCAAAAATCAAATAATTGTCGGATTTTAATGAAACTTTTAATTATTCAAAAATGAATTAAATTATTTTAGTAATGTATGTTTTTAGAAAATTTTGCTATTTTTTTTTACATCTGTTAACCCCATCACCACTTATTTAATTTTATGAAATTTTAAGAAATTAAATTTTGCCCCGCTTAACGTTTATATTACTTATAATAAAAAAAGAAATTAAATCATCAATTTCTTTTCGTAAAACAGGATTCACACTTAACGAAAATCTGCTCTGAATCGTAAAATAAAAAAAATAATTAGAAAAGCTTTTAATTGCTTTCAAGAATAAGATATTTAATGGATACTACTGCCCTAAAAAATATTTTTCGATGAATAGTGAATTTTTACAATAATTGTTTTCATTTTGTTTTCGATATCAGTTACAATAATTAATAAAGTTTTAAATCTTTTAAAATTCTGTTTTAATTTGTCTCGGTTAGGTGATATGGTTATTAAGTAAAAGATATAGTTACTAATCATAAATGGAAAAGCTTATGACAATTTAGCGTCCACCAATATTTTAAAAAGAATAAACGTGCCGATTTTTGTAAATATGTATGTTAATAAATGATATTATCAGAAGTACCTAAAATTCAATAAAACATTAGATTACGGGGAATATTTTCCTAAATTTTTAAGATTAATATGTAGTTGAAAATTTACAAAAAAAAGGTGCTCACGTTATATTCTTCAGGTAAATTTACTAAAGAAAATTACATTGAGAAGACAGATGGCTAAAAATGGCGCGAAACTAAGAGATTTCTATAATTTCCAAAGGATAACTCCTTCCAATCAACTTAAATTACTTTTGAAATATTTGAATTACTTTTGAAAAGGTATTTTGCCTATTGGAAATATTAAATTTTATCTATTAGCTTGAAATTAGAAATAAAATAAAATCTTCAAGAAAGATTTTTCATTTGAAAAAAATCCTTTTAAATCATAGCTATCGTGTTTTTGTGGACGTACCTAATAAAGAAAATGTTCAAATGTACAACGTAATGACAATTCATGTCAGAAAAGGTACACATATTTACTAGAGATGATCGAAAAGTTATAAATATTTATTAAATATGTCCGGCAACTAAAGTACAAACATTTATGACTGATGTAGAAAAAGTAAGGTGTAGATATTTACTAGAGATGCCCGAAAAGTAAGGGACAAACATTTATTAGTTCAACATTTACTATATCAAATGTATAAATAAAACGTTGTGCCTATTTTAGCAACAGTAATATTCCACATTTCGACGTAGTCACCCTAAAAATTCAATCACTTGTTGCAGGACCGCATAACTTGCATAAGTGCCCAAATGATTTTCTAACCGTTTCTTAGACGAGGAACAAAGCTGAAAGTAGGTGGCACAGAGTGAGGATCGAACTCACTACTCAGTCGTAATTCACCTAGTGAGATAAGCTTAGTAACCATTATTCCACGTCGAAGTGCCCAAATTATTTTCTAGGCGTTGCTTAGATGTGGCACAAGGCCGAAATTATAGGGTATTCAGTGAGGATCGAACTCACTTAGGAGCCAAGCATGCTAGCCATTACCCGACGTCGAAGTGCCCAAATGATTTTCTAAGCGTTGCTTAGATGTGGCACGAGGCCGAAAGTAGGTGGTACCCAATGATGAACGAACGCACTACTCAGTCGTAACTAAGCTTGTGACACGAGCTTGCTTAGCCATTACAACACGTCGAAGGGCCCGCCTCACACTTCTATGTTTGTGTAAGGTTATATGGCGGTGTACACCGTCGTTGTCACGTGCCATGTGCATGCGATCAATAGTAACACACTGACTGCTAACTCGTGGCTGGAAGTTTTTATTATGACGCCGACTACGAGTTATCACGCGCTTGATATTTACTGATATATTTTCATCTGTGGGCTCAACAATGAGTTGGGGGTTCTCCTTCCGGAGGGGCTATTCTTCTGGATTCTTCCGCGAGGAATGGAAGAGGAGGAGATGGGAGGGGTCCTCCCGTCGGAGTAGATGCTGCGGTTGTAGTATCTGTTCCACGCCGGAATCTCTAATCTCTTCTCTTGCGTCCCACCCTGTTGCGTAACATCTGTTACATAGCGGTGGTATGACCGACAATGTACAGCTTTGACATGCTAAGTCCAGCTTAGACCAGCGACCCAAATGGAAAGACTCGGGTTCCACGTTAAAAACCGACCTTGTGTTACAACCTGACTCAGTGGGAGGTCAAGGTAAATCTCGTGCTCAACAATGAGTTTATTTGCAGTGATGTTTTTAGTATGAAAACAATATTAAAACTTCATTTGAAGCTAGAAATCAACTCATAAATATTTTTATTGACCAAGTTGGCTATTATAGAGTCGGCGTTTAATGTCAGATTTTGCATCTGAACTCTTGCAGTCAACGTTTTGATAAGTCTCTTACAAAACGTATGACAAACTCATTGTTGCTTTGTGTCTACGCCTTTCACAACGTTTTAATTCCTGACGATTTATAAATATTGGTAGCTTTTAGATATGCCGCGTATTTACACTTCTTGCACTTTGCAGATTTTACACTTAGGCGAATGTACTGACTATAATCTTATACTCGGGCGCAACGTATATAACTTGACAAACAAGGCTCAAAAAGATTCAGCCTCTTATCACTTTCTGTCTATATTTCCGAGATGAGATGTAACTATTTACACTATTTACATCGTTCGGTTTGTTGTTTTCATGTTCGAAATTCTAACGTATATCACCCGAAGAAGGTCGAAGCGTACATCGACCGAAACGTCGGGAATATGGCAATAAAGATGAAGACAACGATCTAAATAATGTAAACTCCTATCTCTTGTTTTGCCATTTGTTACGCGATCTCTTACTCGGCCATGATATAATGGATATGAAATTATGTACATATGTTTATGCAAGAATATCTCTCCCTCCTTTTGCAATGTATGGGCGCTTGTGTGTGTGTGTGTGTGTGTGCGCGCGCCCGCGTAAGGGAAAAGCGAAAAACGAAAAGGCAAGAAGAGGAAGCAAAAAGCACTTATGTTGTCTTTTGTGAACCCAAAAGCTTGCTCTACTGTGAAACAGATGTCCTGGATTTTCTATGCTGTAATAATTTTGGCAAATCCTTAATTCGCTTTTACACTACTCCAGTTAACTGTCTCTCCCTCTTCCCCTCTCTAGATCTATCTCTCAAAGTCGGATGGAAGCTAGATACTCTCTCTTTATTTCTTTCTCTTTCTCTCTCCCTCTTTCTCTCTCCCTTCTTTCTCTCTCCACCATGTCTTTCTATCTTACGGTTTCCTTTTCCCTCTGCCTACCAATGAAGCTTACGATACCTAAGAAAGACGGAAGTGATCATAACCTGGACTTTAGAACGGAAACGGAATTAGGTTGTCTCAGCGGAAGTAGCGTCCATCCGTAAAACCACATGCCTTTTGTCGTTCTGCGAAAATACGTGACACGACGTTGAGTTCATGTCACTTTTAGTTCTGGTATAATAAACCTGTGGTTAAATCAATGAATAGGAAACATGAGGGCTTGCGGTTCAATCTACACAAGCCATGTCGTTAAATTAAGTGCCCGATCTTTAGTGCAGTGAGTCTTTCAACGTACGAAATTAGCTTCACTCGTTAACAGTACAGCGTAACCCGGATATAAGAGAGTTTTCGGGAACGGAGAAGTCTCTTATATCCGGGTTTCTCTTATATCCGGGTTTGGTCTATTTTATATAGATTAACACAGACTCTAATTTGGGACCAGAGAAAATCTCTCTTATATCCGGTTTTCTCTTATATCCGGGTCTCTTATATCCGGGTTACACTGTACATGCGAAAGCTTTTTTGTTTTAGTTTTTTTTTTTTATTTCGAAAATGGCATGAAGCGTCGCCATAAACAAACTCGCATATTGAACATTGGTGACAAAGGAAATTACCAATTTTCCAAAACTTATTCTGACTATGGAATTCATTCTTTGTGTTGTTTTTGCTGTTACCACAATGTTTCGGTTCATCTATTCTACTGCCTCCTTCGAGTATACAATTCGTACAGAAACGTAAGATTAGACCAAATTTTGAGTATTGCTGCCATATCTGGAAAATTTCTAATTACTACCTAATCAATGCCTTCCCGCTTCGACAGAGTTCAAAAGCGGCTTTGTAGGATTTGTGATGGATTGTTTTCCATCCCACAATCCCTTTCCGATTGACGAAATTTTTCTTGATTATGGCTACTGTGTCGTCATTTTCATAGCAGATGTTTGGACTACATTCTTTGGTTCCACCAGTCCACATCTTCACTGCTATGTACACCGAGTCGACTTATCTCCCACCTCCTTCCTATTCTATTAATAAAGAAGAAGTTTTACTCAGACAGCTTTTGCTTTGTGAAAGGAAGATGCTTCCTCGACCACCACAATCTTCCCTTTTCGATTTTTATCCATCATCAGTCCTACATATCTTTATATGTATCTCGATTCCTCCCTGTACACCTTTACAACAACCTCATTTAATAGCCTTCTATATTGAGTGGCTCTGAAGCCTTGTATTAGAACAATAATTCAAAAAGATGTCTCCTTTTCTTTTTCTTTTTATAAATTATTGTTTACCAGAAGATGATTGTTTAGTTCACGTAAATACTGCGCGGAGGCATGGTGGAGTAATGGATAGCAGCTCGGGTTGAGGAATCAGAGAGCCGAGTTCGAATTCCAGTCGAATCCATTACATTCACTTACATGCTAATACCGTTGGGAAACGTATGAATCTTATTCGACTCCCCTTCCAGCTAACTGGGTTCTATAGCCTTAGATGGCAACTGGTCTACCGCAGACAGAAATGTCAACATACTACGGGAAAAAAATCTGCCTCGTCAATCATACAGATACATGATCCCCTAAGCGTGTATCACGCATGGTACATAACTGAAATGCTGCGCAATTCTGGTTCTAAATGTCCTGTTTTCGTCACTAGAAGCGTTCATTTTGGGGGAGTTTTCGTGGGTCTTCCCACCTTCATTGCTGAGGGTTGAGTATCACAGACAGTTGTTACAGCTTTGAATTTAGAGCTATCTGTCTCCTAACCTAGTTGTCAACCACGGCTAGAGAACTGAGCTTGCATTGATATTTAATCCGTAGCTGGGGGTAACAGATGGATCCATGCTTTCCGAAGGGTATTAGAGCGCAAGTAATGAACACTACTGGTATTCGAACTCGGCTCACCGACTTCTCATTCAAAGTCGTTATCCATTGCACCACCCGCACTTCCTATGTTCATGATTCTCACTGGGAACAATGTGTTTGCGGGTAGACAAGGTTTAGTTAGCCTTGGTTAACAGTCTTATCTAGTACGGCATTTCTTGGACATGGCCCACCTAGACATCTCTAAAATCCTGTTGCACCCTACCCTCGCCGTGATATATAACTATTATTATTCAAAAAATGAGCTTCTATTCCCGTGGAGGAAGCCTAAACGGCCATTAACTTGAGCTAAACTATCTTCCAAAGAATATGGCATCCATGAAAGAGAAAAATAAAAGAACGAAACGACAGTTGAAGTACTGGGGAAGGAATTACTAAGAAATTGTTAAAAAATATAATATATATATTTTATATACAGTATATGTGTAATTATACATATACATACACACACACAAATATTTTTATGTATGCATACTGTATATACACCGTATGTATTAACACACGCACTCGTACTCGCACAGACTCATTAGAAAACACACTGTTAATAATTCGAATTTCGAATTACCCTTCTTCCTTAAAAAATTACCCAACCCCAATCTAGTTGATTTCAAAACCAGATTAGACCGTCCTGCGTATGTCGATAAACTACATCCAACAGCAAGGCCTCTGATCTGGCGGATTTGAGGAGTGTGCAACCACTTCTTAGTTGCTGTTGTTCCTAGGTCCACCCTGACCCGGAGTGGTAGCACCTGTTAGGGTCCCAACTATGGGTAAATAGTTAACCCCCCAAACTGGGGTCAAAACACTATGAAAGTGTAAAAATAGGTTTTAATACCGGCAATACGTTTTTGTAAAAAAAATTACCAGCAATAAATTTTGGAAGAAATAATTATTACATTACCAGCAATACATTTCTACATTAAAAATATTACCAGTAATAAAAATCTTGTCGGCATTAAGTAACCCTTACAGGTCGATATGCCGTAAAACCAAACCAAACCAAACAAAACCGGATTTGATCAGACACTTGGTGACAACCCTTCAAATGGCCAACGGCTTCATCTTTGTGATGAAGGTGCATGAGCTGCGAATCAGTAGCCGGCTTCCGAGTAATGGTCAAAAGAGGATTCGGGACACTCCGACGTCATTTTTTCCCCAGCGAGAATCATGGACATAATGTTAATTAACATAATTCATAAACATTTTTTTTTTTTTATTATAGTATAATAGATACATTTATTTGTAAATATTGCAAATTGTCCTCGTTGGCATATTTATTGATTCTAACATTGAGGATAGAAGAAAAACATCATATTTTTTTTTTTATTTTAGGAAAAGTAAAAATACAATACTAAACAATGAATATTTGTACAGAAAGATTAAATGGATAAGAAATATTTCGCCAAATTCTCCATCGTCAGTTGATCAACATTATTCGACCGGAAACATAACCAACATACTCAATATATTCCTATCATGCATTGAAATCCTTTGCACCAGCTTGTTTATGTTAGCCACTTTAATGTGTGGCATCCATACAGATTCAGCTAAAATATCTAATTGTACCGTTCTTAAATATTCTTTTTTAAAAAGAATTTAAATCAACGTGAAACACAAGAGACAATCGAAAAATCGAAATTATGTACAAGTGCGAAAAGGAGTCAACAGAGCCGCAGATGAGGTCGGTGCTGTAAGCTTTAACTTATCTGGACAGCTTTGAGTTTGATGTTTTTTTTAAATGTTTTATTGGCTTTTATACAAGAATAATTTCGACTAAATTTATAGCTTTTGACAGCATTGCATAAAACAGTTCTGAGGATGTAAAGAAAGAATGACTACAGAAAAAAGAGTTGCCACATATCTTGTAACCAGGATTCTTACATTATCAGTTACTAGAGTGGTTCACGTCCATCCCCCCCCCACACACACACATTTTGAAAACCATATTTCAGAATAACATTCCTCATTTATCAAACTCAAAAGTATAACCTCAACGTGGTGTAATGGTTAACTTGTATCGCTAGAACAATTACGAGTTCGATCCTCACTGGGTGCCCCATACTTTCGGCCTTGTGCAAAAACTAAGCTACGCTTAGAAAATCATTTTATCAAACTCAAACGTTACAGTTTAATTTGTAGAAAGACCAATATTCCAAAAGTTTGAATCTGCTAATCTGTGGTGCCAGTCCCCCTCTCTGAAAAAAAAACTAACTGGTAGAGAATCACTGCAAAACAGCGTCAGTCTTTTGCGAATTCACTTTGAAAAGTCATAAGGTTACTCTAACTAAAATATTTTGATTATTTAATAAATATCTGAAATGCCAGAACGAGTCATTATCTGCTATTTGCTCAGTCAAATATCCTGATCATTTTGTTTTAGTTTTTGATTGATTTGTTTCTTTGTTCATTTAAGGCTTACCAACACTGTGATTTTTTTAAAATCAAAACATATTTTGGATTTTAAGAATATCTCATTAATTTTTTTTCAGAACAACAATGATTTTTCCAGATAAAATTTCTACTGTTTAACCCATAGTTAGGGGAAGGAGATGAATTCACACATTTCCTAAGTGTAGTTGCGTGTAAGTAAATGTAACGAACCCCACTGGAATTTGAACTCGGCTCTCCGATTTCTTATTTTGAGTCCCTATTCATTACACCATCCATACATACTCTTTTTTCTTTTGTTGTTGTTTTTTTTTTTTCTTTTGTGAGTTATCACTTTGTTTTAAAGCTTCTAAAAATATCACAAGAAACGAAAATCTATTATATTCTGTATTTTACTGCGTGTAGTGTAGCGTTATGCGAGAGAATACAAATAAGACATCAATCAATTGGTCAATTACCATCGCCCAATGATTGTGTGGCTCCGGGATCCTCTCAACATACTCGTGTAGATGTAAGAGGCCGTCTTCTCTCTAGAGTGAGTGTTTTTCACACGCGCACACATACTAGGCGCAGTTGGGTTTGCCACGTGTTTACCTATCGAAATCAGCTACTGACATCCTGTGTGGTGCAGCTCAGCACTTTGTAGATAGGAGACCATCGATCAGGGATCGCTGACATCAAACAGAAGGCAAATTCTATTCTGGCATCCTCTGAGTTGCATAACACCCTAAAATTGGTTATAAAGAAACCTGAAAAGCAAAAATATCAAGCTATATATTTAATTCTAGCAAGGCCAAACGAATAGGGGACGAAGATCACCATCTTCTTGATGGAGACCAAATAATAAAGAAGGACTTTCGTGGAGAAGGGTTTACGATGAAGGAAATTGTTTTCCTGTGTCTAACAGAAGGCTATGTAAACTAATCTAGTATAGAGGGCAATGCTATATTACTTCTTCTTTGCGTCATGCCCCTTCAAAACGTTGGCGATTATGGCTCTCCCCAACTTCCTATCCTTTGTACCCCTATGTAAGTTTTGTCCTTTTACTATCACTCAGTCTTTGTTCTGTCATCCATTTACACACACTCGTCAGTTAGATTACTCGCTGTTCCCCCTTACCGTCGATATATCATGTGAGTGTCAAATTCTCCAAGCCTTCTTTTTCGTTATTGTTATAGTGGAACACACCTATTCTATAGTTAATAGACTCTCCCACCTATAATAAGTAGGAGTAGTAAGAGTAACGAGTTGGTCGGTCAGTCAGTCGATGTCGGACGACAGTTAGTCGAATACGAAAGTATCAGCGACCACAACTAGATTACTCTGCGTTATACCTATTATATCAAGTTCCTAACGTTTTGTGCGTTGAACCTATTTTAGGACCGACTTAGTAAAAATACAAGCTTCCACTGTGAAATCACTCTACAACAGTTATGTGCCTTGAAATTTTAACTGTCTCTTTCTAAGTATATGTGCCATTTTTGTTACCATTTTCATTACAATTTCCTCGCTTCTCACAGGCTCCGTCAATAGAATTCTCAGCATCCTTCTGTATAATCATATATCTTTTGCTTCAAGTCTTCTCTTCATCTGTGTAGAAATTGTCCGGCATTCACTGCCTTATAGTAGGATTGATGCTATAGGATTGATCTTAGTTCTTTATTTATTTTTATTTTTATTTATTTTTTTGCTTCTAATGACATTTTCGTGTTTCTTAATACTTTGCTTAGCTTTTGGAAGTATCATTTACTATTCCAAGCGGTTTCTTGCCACAACGACAGAAATTGTGACACTTTGAGGGCACTTTTTCAATATTTACGTTAAAATAACCAATAATTAATTTACACAAGCTCATTAGGTTCTTCTGTTCCTCTTGCCTGCAATATGTCCTCCGAGTTTAATTTTCTCCAAGCCCTCTTTCCTCATTATGTGTCCTAGAAATTTCTTTCGGATTCTAAGTCTTTTTCTTTCAGTTTTCCTTAAACTTTCTCGTTATTCACATTATATTCTCAGCAACCTACAAAGAACCACATCTTTATTACATCGTCTTCATCTGTGAAGAGATTGTCCAGTATTCGCTATCATATAGAAGAACAGATGTTACATAACATTTCAGCATTCTTTTCTCGGTTACTAACGAAATTTTCATGTTGCTTAATGCTTTACTTAACTTTTGGGAAGCAATTTTCGTTATTCCAATGCGCCTTTGGATTTTGATGTCACATTTAAAACACTTCCCAGTTATTTAAATTTTCGTACTTGCTCGATTATGGTATCTTCAGTTCATAACTGGAATCTTTGGCTGTTCCTTTTGGCGACAATCATACATTCTGCCCTGTTAAAATTGATGCTTAGTCCTTTATGAACAGTTAAAAAAAAAAGCAACCAGCATAGAAGTGAATCACAAAATGTCATGAATGCACACAGATGAACGTACATCTTTATGTGTTCGCTATTCATAAAGGGACTTTCTGTAAATAATATAACAAGTAGTGACGCTGACTACAGAAATTTGTGAAAACCAACAAGAAAGAGAATACAGGGTAACCCGGATATAAGAGAAACCCGGATATAAGAGAGATTTTCTCTGGTCCCAAATTAGAGCCTGTGTTAATGTATATAAAATAGACCAAACCCGGATATAAGAGAAACCCGGATATAAGAGACTTCTTCTCCGGTCCCGACAACTCTCTTATATCCGGGTTACACTGTATTAGACCCTCAAAATCATCCGTTATATTTTTTAGCTTGTTTATTTTCGATTTTCTTTATTCCTGCCAATTGTTAGTGTTAATAATAGCCTCAAGCCGCCATCTTTTCGATAAAAATATCATCACCTATTCCCAGTGAGCGAAACTCGAAATTATAAAGATATCCAGTTTTTAAATTACTCTAGTCTGCAAAACTGTAATTTAATCTATATCTTCCTGGCTTACTTAACGACTTCTTTTTTTTGTCTATATATCTACGCGGACGACATTACTATTTACTCCTGCCTCAAAAACAAATCTAGTGTCGCTAGCAAAACTAACCTGGCTATTTGTCTCGAAAAGGACCTTCAATCGGTTGTGGACTGGGGCAGGAATTGGCTGGTTAACTTTAATGCCTCAAAAATAAAACTGCTCTCTATTACTCACCACAGAGAACCCCATTAGAATGTCTGATGCTCAACTCCACGAGAACACCTCTTTGCAATTGTTCGGTCTCACATTGTCTGCTGACCTGAGATGGAACAAATACATTGAGTCAATAGCTTCGTCCACCGCAAGGAAAGTTGGCTCCCTGTGCCGCGTTAGGAAATTTTTCTCGCCGGAGTCGATCCTTCAAATCTACAAATCAACCATTCGCCCTTGCATTGAGTATTGCTGCCATATATGATCTGGAGCCCCTTCTGTTTGTCTCAAGGTGCTTGATAAAATCCAGAGACGGATATGCAATGTAATTGGCCCTGTTCTGGCATCTCGTCTGCCGTCGCCTCCCTCTGTCTTTTTTACCAATACTTTCACGGTAATTGCTCCGATGAGCTGCTTTCGCTGGTTCCCAGACTTCATGTATTTAAGCGTTCAACTAGGCTGTCATCTCGCTCTCACCCTTTCACTGTCGAAACTGTTAAATGTAGCCGTCTCTTCTACTCCAGTAGCTGCATGTCTCGCACTTCTTGCATGTGGAACTCACTCTCCTTTTCCTGTTCCCCTGCTAGCTATAATCTCCAACTATTCAGATGTAATATCAGTTGACATCTCCAGATGCCCTGATCTATCCCCTATCCTTCTCTTCATCCTTTCCTCTATCACTCATATTTGCTCTAGCTCCAACTCTCTGTAACCCCTTGCATGCTAGTGGCTTCCCACTTTGCTTGGAATGAAACGCTTAAAAAATATCTGAACTTTAATTATAAATTACTAGGTAGACCCGTGAAAATTTCATGGCTTTCCTATTTTCAATTTTCTGATGAATCTTAATTTTTAACTCTTAAATTAATAATTGAATAAGCTGATGGCGAGTTCTACGACAATAAAATATCCGAAGAAATTGCCCTAGAGCAATTTGCATTTAGCAACTTTAAAGCAATCATGAAATATGAATGCTAGTCGTTATTTTAAGAAGTGGGGTAGAAATGAAAAGATTTGAAATTCACACCTTTTTCCATTTCACCGAAAAAGTCATTAAACGCCACTATGTTCGCTTCTTTATTTCTTTCTTTCATTTTCTCATTGAAACCAAGTGGCGTCTTTTCACCTCTTTCGATGCGATCAAAATGGAATAGTCCATTATTTATGAGGTATTGGCAAGAGATATTAAATACCTCTATCTTCCCTTCTTGCTTTCTTTCTTTCTAGCCAAATCCCCGTCTTGTGAACATTTGACTCAATAATAATTTTAAGATAATACAAAAGACGATGTTATTGTATTTAATTTATAGTAATTGTATTTTTGACGATTGCTTACTCGTCTCGGTTTCCATCTTTTGATTCTGTTCATCTGAAAAATGGAGTCTTATTGCGGTCGCCATCGCACCTCGGCTCTCTCGGCGGTCGAAGAGGGTCAAAAGCTTTAAGACCAAAGCCCAGGGAGCCTCCGCCAGGTAATACCTTCCCTTCAGGAGGGATCTAGGTTTATTGCTCGACGCCTGAGACGTTCCCAGAAGGAGAAGTGACGAGGGAACTTAGGCATTTACGGTATTGCCGGTAAACCCACTCTAAACTTCGACCTTGTGTTGCATTTGGTAGCGACGTGGGCGTATTGAAAAATATGCATCACTTCTCTGCACCAAAGGGTAGTTCTAAGATTCTGTTCTAAGATTAAAGTGTAGTTTCTGTTCTTACCAGTTTAATCTGATTCTCTCTCTCCTATCTTCCATTCTTTCTTGCTTTCATTTTCTCACTGAAACCAAGTATTGTCTTTCTCCACTCTTTCCTCGCGATCAAAACACGGAATAGTCCATCATTTAACTAACAAAGGGAAGAAGCAAGCACAATTATAATAAGATACTTTTGAAAAGGGAAACTTTCACTGAAATATGTTAGAGAAACTCGAAGCTTATATCTGAAATCAAGAAAACATTAAGCAACGTGTGATCTAAATTCTTTCTGTTTTTTTCTTGATTCCGTCCCTTGAGACTGTTGGAAATATCTTTCTTTTATTGACAGGAAGCTTTTACTTATTTGAAGTCTGTTATTGCGGGAAAACTATGCATAATTAATGATATAATTTAATAAACTTTTATAAACATACAGACCTTGACGACTTATTCATAGCCTACTTTCTAGAAAAGTTAATCTAAACATTCTTTAGATTTTAACACTAAGATGACCAGCTCTTTTGACATCTTTATTTACATTACGCCGTGAAGCAGCCATCTTTAATATATTCAATATTCAAGTCAGGACTAACAAGTCTAAAAAGAAATTCACAAATATTAGTATACCTCATACTGAAAGAAAGTGATTATATATATATATATATATGTATATAAATTATATGTGTGTGTGTATAGATAGATAGATAAATAGATAGATAGGGGACATAAACACAAGTATTATTGCTTGTGAGAAATTTTTCAATGCATTTACCCTATAGATAGCGAAAAACGACACCTCGGCCATTCAAGATAAAACCTCAAATATCAGCTATTCCACTGAATATTTTTTTTAAAGAATTAAGTCTGTTAAGCATCTTTGCTAAAATTCAATAATTGTCCATAAGCCTCAGCATCGAACCAAAACTAGTTATTCCATAGGAATTTGTTGAAAATTTGAAGGTGTCGAAAACGACACGTCGGCCATACTAGTGTTAAACATTATTTTATCAAAGATGAAAGAGTTTGGGTGATTTTTTTAAAAACCTGACAAAATTCAAAGGCGCAAAGGGTTAAACTTTCATTAAAAAATATTAACAGTTTGATTTTTGTTAGACAGGCGACAAGAAAAATTCAACTTATGTGAAGTTTGTTATCGCAGGAAAATTAGGCATAGCTTATGACAGCAATTAATACACTTTTATAAACGTACAGACCTTGTTAATTTAATGATAACCATCTTCCTACAAAATTTAATCTACAAATTGTCTTCATTGTAAATAAGGTAAATATCTAAACTATAAAAGGGGGAATTTTACTGTAATATACTCGAAAAATTATTTTCAAGTTTTCATCTGAAATACAGAAAATACGAAAGTTAAAAATGGTCACACTAGCGTGTTTAACAGAATAACTGTCCATCCCAGAAAATGTTTAATATCAAAAAAAAAAATCAAACACTAAACTAATTAAGTTTCTTTTTTTCAGATTTTCCAATAAGACGTTTAGCCATCTCGACACCATTTATCGTAAGAATCACTGAAAACCCCTTTGAGTTATTCAGCTAGAAAAAGAACAGGTTAAAATCATTCTGTGTCAATTTCACTACCTTCCCAACTGAGCAATGGTGAGAGGAAAAAGATCATTCAGGCCTTCAGTAATGGTGCCAACATTCATACTCTGGCTTCCATCTTCAAAGTCCATTCAAGAACCATTAAGAGAACTGTGAATAACTTTACAAAAGAAGGAAAACTAGATCAGGAGGTCACAGCAGGAAAAGTGATCATCATTTCAACTTAGAGCCAAAGTGATCAATTAAAAACGATCCACCTTAATCAATAAGACATTTGGAACGTGAGAGGAGTTTCAGCTACGACAGTCCAAAGAGTAGTGAAAAAAGACTTGAAAATGAATTCATACATGAAACCTGCGAGGCAGCTTGTTACATTAGGATAGATAGTTAGAAGGTTAAAGAAGGTGAAGATCATCTTGAATAAGCTAGAAAATGAACCTGGATCCTTCGCTATGATAATTTAATGATTAACATACCATTTTCGTTTTTATGATCGATTTCATTACGACTCTTCTGTTAATCTTGGAGAGTAATTATACATTCTTATTGCTCAAAGTAGAGTCCAATAGTGTTATAAAGGCCTCGGAGAATTCCAGTAAGATATCTTTAATCATTTCTAAGATAAAACGCTTCAGAGCTTAAACTAACATATGGACAATTTTGCTGTTACACCCGGTATATAGAAAAAGTTTGACGCCATTTTAAACTGAGACCAAATCTTTGTATATTTTATAATAGAATTTGAAAAAATAGAAATATAATAGAAAACAGAAATATATAATATGTTTAGCTAAGTGACACCGTACCAGTTTTCTACGGTCCAGTGGTGATGATTCTGGCACAGGTGAAAAGCATTAACCGATGCGGTAATGTCAATAATGGCCTCCATGTTATGTTAAGGACTGCGAAACACAATAGAATGTAATGTACGCTGAACAGTGTTGATTGATTGATTGATTGATTGAGAGACACCAACTTTGAGTTTATCTAGTGTTCACTTTCATTGAATTGCTACCATCTTCGTTAAACACTAACAATCCAAAACCTCTGGACGGACTCAATTTGCTACTGATGTCCATCTTGAATTCAGATATTTCTAATATTGCCTTACTACTATTCTCCTAGAAAGACACTGGGACGATGGCCAGTTCAGATACAGAGTGCTTCTGGTTTGTGATTCCAAAATATCTTTCCCATGACTGTCACACCTACACTACAACAGCTACACTACTTATTTACCTATTAGTCGTCCATACGACATCAAGTCGATTTTTACAAATTGGTCGAATCCATCTTGTTTCTGCGGCATCTAATTTTCGAGAACACTTGACTTTACAAACAAATACGTGAATACATACATACATATATATATGTGTGTGTGTGTGTGTGTGTGTGTGTGTGTGTGTTTATATTTA
This sequence comes from Acanthosepion pharaonis, assembly GCA_903632075.3. NCBI lineage: Eukaryota > Metazoa > Mollusca > Cephalopoda > Sepiida > Sepiidae > Acanthosepion > Acanthosepion pharaonis. The sequence continues at coordinate 2,824,694 of CAHIKZ030002445.1, read as the reverse complement.
GATCTATTTAGACAGAATACGATAGATAAATTGCCATCTAAAATTACGAAAAAATAAAATAACCCTGATATCTCATTTTTGAACAGATATATTTACTAAAATTATACAAATATATCTTGAAATACTGAAGAATAAATTTATTTAATAAAATCGCCATTGGCTTCAACCACGGCCTCCAGACGACTTCGGAATCTCCAGCAACTCTTCTGGACGGTAACCTCGTTTAAGTTGGTGAATTTGGCCTTAACCCTTGCATTCAGTTCATCTTTAATCTTACAAGAAGTTTTTTCAACTGCGCCTACACATAATAATCAATGGGATTACAGTCTGGGGAGTTAGGCAGCCATCTGTAAGAGGTGATGTGGTCGCAGAAATTGTATGGCAGCCATAACTGTTTTCTCCTGCATGTACGGCATGATGCAGAGTCCTGTTACCAGATATCGGGTCTTCCTTCATACACTCTCTTGACCCATGTAGAAACGCGGTGGTAAAAAAGTTTTCCTTTTCTTTTTATTTATATTGTCTTTTTATAGATGTATTTTATGTATATCTGAAGTTTTCCACACACACACACACGCGCGGAATTTACAACGGAATTTTTACAGTTTCTTCCTCATGTATGGTAGTCATGAGTCAGAGTACCTTTTAATTCAACCACTCGTTCTTCGCAAATATTTGTATGCATTATTCTTTCCGATATTTCTTCTGCTCATAATAGATAATCAAACTCTTTATTATCGAGTAATTCTTACAATTTGTTTAAAATAATATAAATGTAAAGACTTCGCTAAGATTCGAACCCATGATATTTTCTCCAATGTCTGACAATAGCTGTACCCAGGATCAACCAACATAAAAGAGAAATGTCAAAATAAAAATAAAAAGATTTCTATTTGGTTTTAAATAATTTTTATTGATTCTTGTCTTCGCTGATTAATGTTATTTTTTACCCTTTCAACCCATCCAGGTTTTTCCTTTTCTTTCTTTTCCATATTGTCATTACGTTGAGCGTGACCGGAAGTAGTGGAGAAGCATTGACAAGAGTAGATATAAATGTACGAAATAAAGGAAGTGAACCATAAAGTTAAATGAGTGAGTACAAACTTAGAAGAGGGGAAGTTGCCGGGTAAGTGATCTACAATTCCAGTGATAAATAAGAGGTTTGAAAAATAAGACACAGTTGCTGGCGGAGTGGGCGTAAATCTTAGATCTGACATGCTCTTAAAACAGTTAATTCGCCGACATAGATAGATAGATAGATAGATAGATAGATAGATAGATAGATAGATATAGAATATTAAGAGACTGTGATAGATAGATAGATAGATAGATAGATAGATAGATAGATAGATAGATAGATAGATTGAGAATATTAAGAGACTGTGATAGATAGATAGATAGATAGATAGATAGATAGATAGATAGATAGATAGATAGATTGAGAATATTAAGAGACTGTGATAGATAGATAGATAGATAGATAGATAGATAGATAGATAGATATAGAATATTAAGAGACTGTGATAGATAGATAGATAAATAGATTGAGAATATTAAGAGACTGTGATAGATAGATAGATAGATAGATAGATAGATAGATAGATAGATAGATTGATAATGAAACATAATAAGATAGATAGATAGATAGATAGATAGATAGATAGATAGATAGATAGATAATGAACATAATAAGATAGATAGATAGATAGATAGATAGATAGATAGATAGATAGATAGATAATGAACAGAATAAGATAGATAGATAGATAGATAGATAGATAGATAGATAGATAGATAGATAATGAACATAATAAGATAGATAGATAGATAGATAGATAGATAGATATAGATAGATAGATAATGAACAGAATAAGATAGATAGATAGATAGATAGATAGATAGATAGATAGATAGATAGATAGATAATAATGAACAGAATTAGATAGATAGATAGATAGATAATGAATAGATTCAGTATATTAAGAGACTGTGATAATGATTGTAAATAATTATATATATGTAATATTAATAATTTAATCATCTCACTTAGCTTTTTCCAACCTGTTTTATCATTAATCTAATGTTAAAATTCATAAGAAATCCTAAACAGAGAATTGATATTCTATTATCAACTAACATGTAATAACGTAATTTAATGAAATATTCTAAATTTTATCTAAAAATATCAATTTTACATAACAGAAATATTTTAATACAATCTACGTACGTATTTTTAATTGAATAAAAAATATGATGTGAAAATAAATTCAGCTCATAATAAAATCAAATGATGATGGCACGAAACTTTAATGGAACACTGAACAAATGTAAAAAAGATAATTTACTCTTTTAATAATTCTTCTTCCGGCGTGTTTATCTAAAAATAAATACGCTTTAATTCACCTTCATCCCTGCCCGTGAGCCAACGGCTTAAGGTTAGATTCTCCAACTGACGCCAATTCAGCCGGGTTTCGACCCTAGCTGAAAGTAACCGGACGTCTAGCCACACTGATGAGCTGTGATACAGCGAAACAGTTTGACTGTGGATGACTATATATATATATATATATATATATATATATATATATATATATATATATAGTACAGGTAATCGATCCGTTGATATATAATCCGGGTGGATCCTAGTTATATTAGTTATTAAAACTGATCCACAGAGAACTCAATGTATTTATTATAACAGAGCATATGTATAGTTTACACCCCAAAAATAAAAATTACTTCAACATAGAGGGGGGCTGATAATGGCCGCGTACAGAACGGCTTGAAATAGACTATCCTCTATGTTGAGGTAATTTTTTTTTTTTGTTGTAAATATATATATATATATATATATATATATATATATATATATATATATATATATATATATATATTACTATTAAGAGAAGGAAATAATTATGAGAAAGTGGAAATCGGACTTCAAAGGACGAAACGCGCTACAGAAAAAAAAATTCTACTTTGTCATAATTCTTTCCCTTAAAATTGTTCTTGATTTAAGGATTCGGCTGACCCCCCCATCCGGACACACACACACGCCTAAATAATAATAAGACCACAGTGTCAATGGTGTTTTCGCTTAGCTAATGTCTTATCATTATGTGGGAGGTATTACTGCCGCAGTCTGTAAAAATAATATACTAAGATGGGCTGAAAAGTTCATAGGTTGACTATGAAGAAATGATACTAGAGACGTGAAGTCTTGCATGCCGTAATAAGAAGATTTGAAATAAATGCATGCAACATTTCACACCTCTAGTACTATTTCTTCATAGTCAGCCTATGAACGTTTCAGCCCACCTTCGTATTATTTTCCTATATATATATATATATATATATATATATATAGTTTTTTCTTTTCTTTTCACACATTTCTAATATTTTCTTATTTCCCCACATATTTTTTCATATTCCTATATATTATAATTACTTTCCTTCCTCATTTCTACACATTTTTCTATTTTTCTTTCCTTATCGTCCTTATTTTTCATTTGCTTTCATTTTTTATCTCCCTTTAATCCTTAACGTTATATTGATTACGCGAAAGCAGCGTCTTTAATTTAAAATTTTTGTAATCATTGTTTTTTCTTATACTTTTTTTCTAGTCTTCTCACATTTTTCTAATTTAAAAAAAAAATGTAACTCACCAGCCTCGCATTTAAGACACTTATGTGCATTTTTATATTTACGCTACGTAGCAGTGATACTCCCATAAGCCATTTGTTTACTTTTAACAATATAGATCTTGTGCCCGATGAGTTGGTAATCCATCGAAACTTTAGTCGCACACAAAAACGTAGGTACACGCATATGTACTAATTAACATATATAGATATAAATATAAATATGTGTGTGTATGTGCGTGCGTGCGCGCGTGTGTGTATTCATTTTGGTTTTGTCGTTATCCGTCCTGGGTATGACAATGAACTACATCTGGCAGCAAGGCCTCTGATTGGGAGGTTTTGAGGGTCGTGGAACTAACACGTAATTGCTGTTGCTTCAGGGTCCACTCCAACCCGGGGTGGTAGCGCCTGTTAAGGTCTCGGCTTTAGGCAAATATATAACCACTAAACACTACGAAAGTATAATAATACATTTTCATAGTCAAAAATATATATATATATATACCAGCAATACATTTTTGAAAACAAACTTACCAACAATACATTTTTGTATATGAAATTGCAAATATCTCCCAAGAAAAAGAAATTTCGGCATAAGGAGTTGACACGTCACTAAACAAACAAATCCTTCTCGGCAAACCCATTTTATCGTTAAGTGACAATAAGAATGGGTAAAAAAATGCGACTCAAACGCAAGATTGTGTTCAGCTTCTGGAGAAGCACCAAACTTTGCAAACAATTTTGACACTTTTAATCGTTTAATAAAAAGGTTGAGAATTGTTTGTAAAGTTTGAAACTGAAGAGTTCTACAATTTTGCATTTCATTTTTGAGATAAGTAATTGCCCATATACTTTAATTATTTCAAACTATTGTTCTCATCCTGATTATTATAGGTGTCATGATAGGCACAACGTTTCGGTTATGTCCACTTTGACCATCATCAGGTGTTCATCGTTTGGCTGACATGACGATATCTGTTGATTATTTTGTTATTTGTCCCTGGAAACTGGCATCACATATCCATTTATTGTTCGGTTCTGCTGAACCAGTGATTCCCTACCTGATCCACAAAATGGACTCACAAACTTTTCGCTACCTAAATTTATTCAGACAGGTGCAATTTGGACAGAAGACGCAAATTTTAGAAGTTTTGCTGCAACCCTTTCTAAATAGTATCGTTTCTGTCTCAGTGTAAAAACAGCAAACAAGGTAGAAATGTTTCATGGTCAAATTCCGAGAATATTTAATTGTATATACTAAATTGATTTAGCGAGGAACTGTGCCAAATAGTGTTAAAAAAGGGGTCTTAGAAAGATTGCCTTGCACTAACCCTTCCAATGTCGAACACCTGCGTGTCTTGATAATCGACCTTATCAATCTTGGCTTCTAAAACTGTCCACTAGTTCTGATAATAAATGACACAACTGTACGATAAAAAAAATCATTTAAGAATAAAATAAAATATCAGAATTTATCTTTTGATTAAATCTAATACCATAGTTGTCAGCAGGCATTTTTTTAAATAACGGACGATCCTTTTTAATATTATGTGATAAGTTTACAAACATTTAAAAGTAAAATTAAAAAATAATATATCTCACACGCAAATTGAGAAATGTCTGGCACTTTATTTTCATAGATTATTATTATTATTATTATTATTATTATTATTATTTGTGTATGTTATGTTTCCTGCTTTGTATCGTGTAGAGCCTGATCTAAACTAAGGTCCTTAGACCCTAGAGGAGAATTGTCATTTAATTAATAGCACTTTTCTTATTATATGGGATGTAGGGCGATCGACTGAGCAACTTGTATGTTGATGTTACCTGGGACATTGTTAGTAAAATTGTTCATTCCTTCTTCTCACGAGGCGCAGTGCTCCGATTACTATTGGTACCGTCTCAGTCTTCATTTACCACATCCTGTTAATCTCGATCTCCAGGTCCTTGTATTTGGACAATTTCTCGATAATTTTCATGGGGATGTTTCTCTCAGATGGTATTAGTATGTCAATAAACATACACTTCCTGAATTTCTTGTCTTTTATGATAATATTGTTGACCATGTTTGCTGTAGTCTTTGAATATAGAATCCAGTTCAATATCAGAGGTTGGCAGTGAAGATTCAGAGAAAGTAGCAGCTGTTAAGTAATTCTTTAAGTCTTCGATATCAGCTTGGCAATGGCGATATTTTGGGAGAAAAAACAAAATGTCTGCCTTTATACACGTCGGATTGAATATTTTCAGCTTTCTGATTGGTTAACCCTTCTCTTGGTGGACTATAAAATGAGTCAGCTCATTTTGGTTGGCTCACTAGTACATACATGTATCCAAAAATCTGTAACAAATATCAGCGCTGTTGTTTTTTAATTTCCTGTCAGTTTGAAATGTCACATCCCAGAGGATAGTTACATCGTTATTTTTGGGTAACTGTGTCTGGTTGGTGCTCATACCATCTATCAATGGTTTTGTGCTCCTTGCATATGTTCGAGTGCAAATATGCCGCTACCTTGCTATGTCTGTGGGTATATTCATTTTTTGATAGTTCCGGACATCCTGAGATAATATGGCCGACAGTTTCATCGTGTTTTTTTCAGATCCTCCATTTCAGGTTAGTTCCCTCTTTGATTATATGACAATGATAGGATCTGGTTGCGAGGCTTTGGTTCTGAGCTGCAATAATTTGGCTTTCTGTCTCAGCTTTCAAATTGCTATAATTATTATTATTTTTTGTATTATCATTGTATGTTTCCCTTCATTCGTTTGTTCGTACGACCGTTACGTCCTGTCAATAGATAAAAAATAATGAGCTATTCCGATTTGGCGTGGAAAGAGACGAAAAGACACTACTTGTTTTCAGCGAGAAAATGAAAGAAAGCAGAGAGAGGGAGAATCAGATGAATTTGATAAGAACAGGTACTACACTTTGATCTTAGCCAAAAGGCCGATGAGTGATTGTATTTTCTTGCCGCCTCCACGCTAGCAGGATGTGACACAAAGTCGATTTAATGTAAGGAGCATGATCGCGTGCACCCGGTCCAGGTTCAAACATAGCCCATTCCTCGCAATCGTCGGTTGTGCTGGCATCGGTATCATTACCCGATCCCACCTCTTTATTGCAATGAGGGAGGCACTGCTGCGGGCAGCTCTTCCTCGAGACCGGGCACCTCTCAATAATATTTTCAGTTGAGCTCTGCCCGAAGACAGAGACACGACTGAGATCTGAAATGTAGATTCTACGCTGAAAGGCAGATACTATACTTTGATCCCAGCCAAAAGCCAGAAAAGCGATGGCGACCGCGATAAGAGCTACATTTTTAGACTCACAGAATCGAACGACGGAAACCGAATAAGGCAATCACCAAAAATCTTGTTACCACAAATAAAATAACTGCTTAATTATTTTTATATTATTATTAAGAGAAATGTTCGTAAGACGGGGATTTGGTTAGTTATTATTATTATTTGTGTAGCAAGTGTTGCCCCCAGAACTTCAAGCGACAAGGTTTTGTATCAGAGGACGCAGATGAGGTACCATGCAATCAAGGAGAAAAATGCAATTGTTGTCACTGGGTGAAGATAAATCTACGCAAAATATGAGAAATACAGATGAGTTTTTTGTTTTTTTTTTTTTTTTTTTTTTGCAATTCCCATATTTTAGGGTTACTTGGAATTTGATCCACATATTTCTCTGCTACTTTTGATATCATTCCCAAAGCTCCAATAACAAGAGATAATGTTGTTGTCTCGAAATGTCACATTCTACTGATTTCTATCTCGGGTTTCTCAAACATTTTCAAATATGTGTTCTTCTCGCCTGGGGCTGCAACATCTACCAGAAAACAAGTATATTAGGCACTAGTTAAGAAGACTGGTCCACTCGTAAAAAATAAGGTAAATATCTATTTTTTTTAATTTTAGCATTCTTAACTTTCCTTAGGCGACGGACCTTGTCAGAATCGAAAAATATTGATTAGTTATCGATTTGGGAGGTGCGTTCTATTCATAATAGTGATGCAGTATAAAATTAATCTCGGATATTTCCACGAATGTCGTTATCAATGGACAGTCTTGTGAGGCTAACGAGATCAGTCAAAAACTCCCTCATCGGTCCTGGTTCATTTTTTGATATATATTAACAATCTGCATTCTCAGATCTTAGTATATATATATATATATATATATATATATATATGCTCTTGAAAATATATTTCAATTGTGCACTGTTGAGAGACAAGCTGATTCTATAAACAACAGCCACCTGCGCTAATGCAAAGCTCTTCAGGAAAAAGAATTAGAGCCCTCTGACTGATTTGCGTTTGTTTACATTCGTAAAAATAATACGCTAGAATTAGCTGTTTCTCTCTGCCGAATAATGATGGTTTAGTGGTAGAAACTCTGACTGACACCAAATCGGTCGGGTTTCGCTCCTGACTTTCGGATGTCTAGTCGCACTGAGGAGCTGTGATACAGCGAAACAGTACTGTCTGCGAATGATATATATATATATATATATATATATATATATATATATATAATTCATGTATGTATATGGTGTACACATACACACACACACACACACATATATATATATATATATATATATATATATATGGTGTAACACATAATTATCCATCATACAAGATGTTTAATATCTAAAAAAAAAACACTAAACTAATTTAGTGTCTTTTTCCAAGGTTTTTAGATAAGATGTTTAGCTAACTTGACATCATTTATCGTAAGAACCACTGAAAAAAGCTTTGAGTTATTCAGTTAAAAAGAGAGCAGGTTAAAATTGTTTTGTGTCAGACCAGAAAATATCATTCAGGCCTTCAATAATGGTACCAGCATTCATACTCTGGCTTACATCTTCAAAATTCATTCATGAACTATCAAGAGAACGGTGAATAAGTTTAAAAAAGAGGCAACAGTAGAGAGGAAAACTGGATCGGAAGGTCACAACAGGAAGAAGGATCATCATTTCAACTTAGTGCTAAAGAGATCCATGAGAAAAAAAAAATCCAACTCAATTTATAAGATGTTTGGCACATGAATGAGGTGTTTCAGCTATGGAAGTCCAAAGAGCAGTGAAAAACGGCGACTTGAAAATAAAATCCTACGTGAAACATGTGGACAGAGAGTTAGAAGGTTAGAAAGGGCGAAGATCGTCTTGAATAAGTTGGAAAATGATCCTGGATTATATATATATATATATATATATATATATATATATATATATATTGAACTCTATTTCAATACTTCATGAGCTTCCGATACTTAACTATAATTAATTAATGAACATGTCATTTTCGCTTATGATTGATTCATAATCATACTTCGGTTAAGTTTAAAGATTAATTAAACATTCTTATTGCTCAAAGAACAGATCAATCGTGTTATAGAAACCTCGGAGAATTCCAGTAAGATATCTTTTATCATTTCTAAGATACAACAGTTCAGAGCTTAATCTAACAATGGGAAAATTTTGCTGTTACACGATTTGGACAATTTTGCTGTTACACTCGGCATATATATATATATATATATATATATATATATATATATATATATATATATACAGCTGGTCACTCTTATTCGAGGATACCTGTTTACTGCAGTGGCTACCCAATCCCTACAGGAGACGCTGGCTCAGGTGCATTTGTGTTTATTCAACACCCACAGAGCTCACTTGTGGTTTATACTTCAACTATGCTGAGCAGACCTTAGTTACAGTTTCTGGGAAAAATCGCCAGATATGGCATGATCAACAATTTGAACAAGGCCAGCACACTCAAGCCCTCGGCCAAGATGACTTGTGACTTCGTGCTAGCACAGCTATTGACGGCCCTCAAGGGTTCCGTCTACTCAATTTCACTCACAAGGATTGGGTCGACCCGTGATATAGTTTCCAGGCACTTTCCAAAGGGACCGCACACTGAGATCGATCCCTCAAGTCCGATAACTTCAGGAAGTCACCTTCCTGACAAATCGACCATGGCAAGATTCGAACCCGGGTCTCATGGTCATAATATTCTAACCACTATATATATATATATATATATATATATATATATATATATATATATATATATATATATATATATATATATATATATATATATATATATATATATATATATATATATATATATATAATAACTTCCTCATATTCTCAGTAACTTAATCGCGTCTTAATGTTGAGATTACCTTGCTTGGAATGAAATGATACATAGATAGATAGATAGATAGATAGATAGATAGATAGATAGATATAAACTGACAGAATGTGATAGATTTATAGATAGATATGAATAACCTTAGATAGATAGATAGATAGATAGATAGATAGATAGATAGATAGATAGATAGATAGATATGAGCTCTATCTTTGAGCTATGGGATTAATATTAAGCAATGAATTAAGTGGATTGACAAGAAAAACTCCTGTGTTGAAAATACACATTGCTGTGAAAAAAATGCTTTTTTTTATCTATAGGCTACAAACTTATTGACGTATCTACGCCTATATATATATGTGTATGTGTGTGTGCGCGATACATGTGTGTGTTTCTTTATATGCGCACGCGTGTGTTTCATTCGTGCATGCGTGTTTACTTTATGTGTGTATGTGTCTGTGTCTTTTATATGTGCATGTGTGTGTTTATTTGTGCATGTGTATGCTTTTATGTGTGCATGTGTATGCTTTTATGTGTGCATTTTATGTAAACATATGTGTGTGTGTTTCATGCCTCTGTGTGTTTGTCTGTTTTCCGTGTGTATGTGTATGTGTCTATTCCCTGAATATGAAAACTTATATGCATTTTATTGTTCAATTCTTTGTTTCTTAAATCTAAGTTTATACACGTGACAATACACAAGGCAATTCCTCACCTCCCTGCTCCACACACACTTACACATATATACACAAATACACTCACACACATGTATGATGAATTTATTCGCCTGCACTTAAAACACATGCGTATTTAACTTTCTATATACACGAACATTAATTCGTTTTACGCTTAGAAAAATCTTTGGGAATTCTTTTCAAAAGACAGAATAAAAGAGAGCGATCCCTTCAAACTTTTGGTGATGCTTCCTGGCAATAAAAGACAGGACGCGGCTAAATGATTTCATCAGAATCTGTCTTTTGGAATTTCCGCTTCACAAAGCTGAAGCAAGCTATTTATATTTCCGTTAATTCAACTGAAGTCAACATCGTCATGTATTTGATTTCATCTTATTTGAATTGATAGATAGATAGATAGATAGATAGATAGATAGATAGATAGATAGATAGATAGATATGAACAGACTGAGATAGATAGATAGATAGATAGATAGATAGATAGATAGATAATGATAGATGAGATAGATAGATAGATAATTAACAGACTGAGATAGATAGATAAATAGATAGATAGATAGATAATGAATAGATGAGATAGATAGATAGATAGATAGATAATGAACAGAGATAGATAGATAGATAGATAGATAGATAGATAGATAGATAGATAGATAATGAACAGACTGAGATAGATAGATAGATAGATAGATAGATAATGAACAGATAGATAGATAGATAGATAGATAATGACCAGACTGGGATAGATAGATAGATAGATAGGATAGATAGATAGATAGATAGATAGATAGATAGATAGATAATGAACAGACTGGGATAGATAGATAGATAGATAGATAGATAGATAGATAGATAGATAGATAATGAACAGACTGAGATAGATAGATAGATAGATAGATAGATAGATAGATAGATAGATAGATAGATAGATAGATAGATAGATAATGAACAGACTGGGATAGATAGATAGATAGATAGATAGATAGATAGATAGATAGATAGATAGATAGATAGATAAAAACAGACTGAGATAGAAAGAGAGACTTATAACAGTAAGATACACGTTTCGGAGTATATCCATCTACTCGAGGGATTAGATAGATATAACTCCTATTGGTCATGCCTTCTCTTTCACAAATGTATATTATAAATGCCTACTACATAGATAGATAGATAGATAGATAGATATGAGCAGACCGAGATACATTTATAGACAGATAGGAACAGACTGAAATAGACACACAGACAGATCGAGAGAATAGCAAGCTACACGTTTCCGAATATATCCCTCTACTAGGGCGATTGGCTATAATACCTATTACTTATGCTTCCTCAATCACAAATGTATTTCAGAAATACCTTCTGAGGCCACCTGTTTTTCGCGCTATAATTCAGTTCAACGACCTTTAGTTACAGTTTTTCTAATATTTTTGCAGAAATTTGGTTAACTCTTCCGATGTATCTATTTACATACAAATCATTCTCGATGCTTTTTTTTATCTTATTTTTTTTTTCAAACTTATTCGCGCGCACATACAGAGTTCCGTTTTTGTGTCAGTTTATCATATCATATCCATGCCTTTATTTCTCCTGACATTTATAAAAATGGTCTTTACTAGTTCCATGACATTTCAGGATATGTTCTTTTTTTTTTCTTTTAACGTTGGATACAAACAAACGCTTTCGTTTTATCACACGCATCAGGGACTGCCGCAGGCGATACATCTTTTAATGAAGTGAAGAGGTACTGCCCCGGGAGACGGATCTTCAGGGACAAGGCTTTCAGTCTTAATCGCATTGGTTTCCGGCCACGGATGACGGGAAACATCTGGTAAAAAGAAAAAGAAGAGAATATCCGGCTAATAAAACCGGGTTATCGAAATATTTTACTTAAAAATGAAAAACTGGCTAAAAGTAAATAGACACAGATTATTTTTAAACTCTCAAATATCTTAAGGTTATTGTACTTGATTGAAAGAACATAAACGGCTTGTCTATTCGTGCTACGCTGTTTTTAAAATATAAAAAAAATATCACCATTCCTGTGATTTTAAATATATTGTTTAGCTATATGCATATATTCATTAGAAAAGAAATCTTGGCCATATATTGTTTATTATAAACAGAGCATTTACTTAAATACTTGTATCTATAAAAAGAACGTTAAACCATAAAAATGTCTTTAATAAATAAATTGTCGGACTTTGTCCATTTCTTAATATATGAATATATATCTTTTCTTTACATTTGATACGCCATGAGCAGTTATGAATGTACGAGATTCATGGAAGATTGAAGTTTATAAGCAGCAAATTTGACCTTGCCAACCGAACGATCCTTTGTGGCCGAGAGGTTAGGCACGTCAGCGTAAATGACGGTTCCGTATAGGATGCAGGTTCGAATTCTGTCAAAGGACGAATATTTTCTATGAAATTTTCTCGGACATTCAGGCCGGTAAATGTTATTTAATACTGTTTATTATAAACAGAGCATTTACTTAAATACTTGTATCTATAAAAAAGAACGTTAAACATAAAAATGTCTTTAATAAAATATATATATATATTGTCATCCACTAAGAGACTGTTTCGCTGTATCACAGCTCATAATTGTGAATAGACATCCGATTTCCTCAATCCAGGATCAAGAGGAAGGTGAATTTTTACGTATTTATTAAACATGCCAGGGTGCTTGATTCATAGAAACAATAGCAGTCACTGTTTAAAAATTCACGCTTTCCATCTAAAGTGCTCGACCGAATTTTATTTTTTAATAAGATACATGACTGACGAGGCAGATCTTTTTCCGCTGTAAGTTGCCATTTCTTTCCACGGTAGGCCAGTTGTCATCCAAGGCTATAGAACCCAGTCTTTTCTGCTATTTAGCCATAAATGGGTGGGGTGAGAAGAAGAGGATTCACACCTTTCCCAAGGGTATTAGCACGTAAGTGAATGTAATGGATCCGACTGGAATTCGAACTCGTCTCTCCGATTCCTCAATCCAAGCCGCTCTCCATTGCCTCCACTACAAGAACATCGTAAAGCATTAACGCGAGGGGAAATAGAAAAGCCAGGCGTAGCTGACCACATATGGATGGAAAAGAGATATCACCGCCACACCCCGTGGGATGAGGTTGAAATAATAGACAGAGAGCATCTTTCAATACGAAAATTTAAGGAATCAGCACATATGCTAGAACACAAAACTCTCCTGAGCCGACTAAGCATAAAAATGAATACAATATGGGAACCAGTAATAAGAAGTGCTAGAGAAAAGCAATTAATAACAACAAAAATTGCAATATAAGCACTGGTAAAAAAATGCAACGATAATAACAGAGAAAAAATTGCAATATTAGCAATAATGGTTGCTGAGACATTAGGTTTATAATTCCCAAAAATTCATACCCAGATGTCCTCAAGGAAACACATGGCACAGTAGATAAAAACGTTAGATCCAGTGACTAGACCCAAAGAGTTGTGAGTTCAATACCAGGCCACAGAGAGTTGAGTCAAAGGGAAATGACTGAGATATCCGGAAGAGGCATGACACGTGGAACTAGAACAATCTACCCCGGTGGACGAAATAACGTGTTCGGTTCAAAATTCCACTCACCCGAAGTAGGTCGAAACGTTGCGAATATGGCAATGAAGATGAGGATGACAGTCTGAATAATGTAAATAATGCAATTAATAATGAAAGTAATCATAGATTTTACTGTTTAAATAAAATTAAAGATAGATATGAAATATCCAGTAAAACATGTGTATCCACTAAACATAACGTTCATATTAATGATAGATGCACACACACGCACACATACATACATACATATATATTACATAAATTATATATATATATATATATATATATATATATATGTGTGTGTGTGTGTGTGTGTGTGTGTGTGTGTGTGTTACATCAAGAAAAACGGGAGTCAATTGCTGAAACCACCCGACTTATAGACTGAACAATTAGAAAAAGGTTCGTCTGCCAAAACTATGGAGAAGGTGTGCTGAATAAAATATCAATCAGCTGTGACAAATTTAATTTGTATTAATCCTATATATGAAAAGAAATGCGATGAAAAGAAAAAGAATCAAAATCGGCTAGATTTATGAAGAAAAAAAAGTATTCCCAGCATCCCTCATTCGTGCGCATGCGTAGTCGCACCAAGATAACAAATTTAGTCCGATGAAGGCCAAAACTGGTCACAAGAAAACATTTTCCACTTTATCTTACATTTTTCCCCAATACTGTTTTTGATATACAAAAATGCATATCGTTATTATACACACACACACACACACACACATAGATAGATAGATAGATAGATAGATAGATATAGATATGTTTTCTATATATTGATACGTTTCCTCTTTATTTTATCATCATGTAGGATTCCGATCCATATTTGATCTGCATTTGAAATTTAACACACACACACACATATATATATATATATATATATATATATATATATATATATACAGTGCGTTCTGCTTGATTATGCAAAGTTAATCTTTACCTGAAAATATCCAAGTTAAGCAATATATTCTGAAGAATAGGAGCTAAAGTGTT
The DNA here is from genome assembly GCA_903632075.3 of Acanthosepion pharaonis. Taxonomy (NCBI): domain Eukaryota; kingdom Metazoa; phylum Mollusca; class Cephalopoda; order Sepiida; family Sepiidae; genus Acanthosepion; species Acanthosepion pharaonis. Next base: position 2,809,598 of record CAHIKZ030002445.1, on the reverse strand, counting down.
GTTGACACTATTTTATTATTTTGTCAATCATTTAAGTTGTCGAAATATACAAAACGTGCTTCTTTTTAATGATTTATGAACTTAAGCCCTAATTTAGTGTTCACTTTCATTATGCAAATGGAAAATAAAACAAGAAAAACACATTTTATACTAAATTTTATTAATTGAATTGTGGCGCATATGAAAATACATCATGTGTTCTAAGTCCTACATTACATAATACATATGTATAGCATGTTAAACAAAACAAAACAAGTCTGTTAATGCGGCTACGAACAAACATGACATTCTCCATTCTTCAAAACCGTTATGAGGCGTCTGTCCACTGCTGACTTCAATGTTTCAATTTCAGAAGGTTTGATTGATCGACAAGCACTTACAATTGCTCTCCACAGGACTTCTAAGCTGGTGAATTGCTTGTTTTCAGCATTAATCAGCCTCTTGACTATAGACCACAAATTTTCTATTGGATTTAAATCAGGGCTGTTTGGAGGCCATACCATTAAATTTTGCCCTTTGAACCCATGGTCTGATAGCCAATTGGTGGTGCTTCTTGATCTATGCGCTGGAGCATTATCCTGCTGAAATATCAACGATCTTCTTTTCTGAATTGGTTGTTCATCAAGCCAGGGCAAATTAGCTCCCGTGGCATACATGTTTATTTCTATTCCAATTAAATTATGTATGTATGTACTCTTGTGTGTGCGAATGTATATTTTAATCCAAGGACAGACCTAAATATATTTCTGCAAAATGTTTTTAGAATATTTTTACGAAAATAATTTCATTTATTAACGATTAATTTCCGAAATTTTATCTTGTAATTTAGAGTTTAAATTCAGGGTGCCCAGTAAAAAAGCGGTGAATTCTGAAAGACGCGAGAAAGACCGTTGAAAACTGGTGACGATTGATGCGACTGAAAAATTCAGGAAGAATTTGATGCACATTTCGTCAATCCCGACGTCGGATGTTCTTCTTTGAAAAAGTATGATAACTTGACGCTCAAAGTCAGTGAGTTGTTTAGCCATAGGCGAAGAGAGGAACGAAAGACGAAAGTTGTCAGCAAATAACCTTTAAATGACGAGTCAATATATCGAGCAGCAATTAATCGATAACTGCTCTCTATTAATCACCACAGAGATCCTTCCCTTCCCTCCATTAGAATGTCTGACGCTCAACTTCTCGAGAGCACCTCTCTGCGACTGCTCGGTCTCACGTTGACTGCTGACCTGAGATGGAACAAATACATAGAGTCAATTGCTCCGTCCACCGCAAGGAAAGTTGGCTCCCTGTGCTGCGCCAGGAAATTTTTCGCCCCGGAATCGATCCTCCAGATCTACAAATCAACAATTCGCCCTTGCATGGAATATTGCTGCCATATATGGTCTGGAGCCCCTTCTGTTTGCCTCGGGCTTCTTGATAAGATCCAGAGACGGATATGCAATATAATTGGCCCTGTTCTGGCATCTCGTCTACAGTCGCTCTCTCACAGACGCGCCGTCGCCTCTCTCTGTCTTTTTTACAAATACTTTCATAGTAATTGCTCCGAGGAGCTGCATTCGCTGGTTCCCAGACTTCATGAATTCAAGCGCCCTACGAGGCTGGCATCCCGTTCTCACCCTTTCACTGTCGAAACTCCTAAATGTTGCCATCTCTTCTACTCCAATAGCTTCATGTCTCGCACCTCTCGCCTGTGGAACTCCCTTCCCTATTCCAGTTTCCCTGAGAGCTATAATCTCCAGCTATTCAAATGTAATGTCAATCGACATCTCCAGTTGCCTTGATCTATCCACTATCCTTCTCCTCACCTTTTCCCCTATCACTCCTATTTGATCTTGCTCCAAATTTTCTGTAACCCCTTGCGTCCTTGTGGCTTCTCGCCTTGCTTGGGGTGAAACGCTTAAAAAAATATTCAATAAATTTATTCAAGGTCAATTATCACAGAAATATAAAACAGAGATAATAATTTTTCCGCTTTTTTTACCGGGCATGATGTAGTTATTATTTTTCTTGTCTCTAAGTATGAGTTCATTGCTTAACTCAAGGTACGTGGTTTCCAGACTGAGGGAAAGATGAACGTATAATTCCAGTGTCTTATCCCCAACTCGGTTGCATATGTATTTTGTGTATGTATATTTTTGTGTATACATTAAATGCTACAAGCACATGTAACTCACATACACACACTACACAAATATCCACATATATATCTCTTACACGTATGCAAAGTCACATGTGAAGAGTGTATGACGAACAGAATGAGTTTTTCTGTTATAATATACTAGGTTGGCTAGAAAGTCTTGGTTCACTTAGGAAGTAGAATGAAAAAAACAAATCTTGATGTCTATCTGGCCGAATTTCCAAGGAGTATTGCATTTCAAGCAAGCTTGTTCCACACGGTCGCGCCATCAACGCTAAAATGTATTGCCGGCAGTTAGACCGCGTGTACGACAAACTAAGGAAGGAGTATCTTTCTTTTGACCAATCGAGGACAGTCTTTGTTTCAGCAATACAGTGTGAGGCTAAGGAGAATCTCAGATGGACAGTGTTAAGATTCTTCCACATCCACCATTCACTCCCGATGCTGCTCCGAGTGACTATGGCTTATTCCGCTCAATGGCGCACTTTCTACGCCACCAGGGATTCAACACTATTCATGAAGTGTAGAAAGCTTGTTTACAGTTTTTTTATTCAATTCGGATAGGGATCTGAGACAGGTTTGGATGCGGGCTAATCGCTGGCAGAAGGTCCTCAAGAATGATGGACATTATTTTGAAGAATAAATGTTGGTGTTGCTCCATAAAATTTTGTCGTTTCTGCTTCCTAAGTGAGTCAAGGATTTCTGGCCAACCTAATAGATTATTCTCTGGTTCTGGCTCTGTGTCTGACACTCTCTCTTTTTGTATTTCCTTTTCGTCTTTCCTTCTTTGAACCTGATGTCTTTTTATAAAAAAAAAACTAACCGTCTATTCATGATGTAATCACCCGGTTGCCCGCCTTCATAATAATCAACACGTGAACGGAATCCGTTAACACTAAACTACAATTATCGGATCTCTTCGTTCGCCGCCCCATCTTCGCTCAACTGCCGATTCCATTTTACGCCAGTCTGGACCACATTATTTGCTGCATATTTGCCTGCTTTCTTTTTCTTCGTGCGCAAAAAAAAAGGAAATCAAATTTCACAAAAGAACATGTTGATGAATAGTCGCAATTCTTTTCCTTTTTTTTTTTTAACATACTTACTCCTTTTAAAAGCACACTACATAACATTTGTTTTACGCTGTCGTAATCACCATTGTCATCATTTCTTCTGTTTCTCCTCTTCCTCTATCTTCTCCTTTTTTACTTTTTTCAGTTTAACTCCAAATAATAGCATAGTTGGCCGCTCGTTTGCTAGGGTGGCTTTTTGTTAATCCCAATTGCAGACGTCTACTCAATTTTGCGTTCTTTCAACACTCATAGAAAACCAACATGTGGCTTAAACTGTAACTATGCCGAGCGAACTTCAGTTCCATTTTCTTGGGGAGGAGCTCATGATCTGAACGTAGTCAATAGTTTGAACGAAGCCAGCGCACTCAAATGCTCGATCATGAAAATTCATGAGCACAGATTCCTTTACCCAATTTCACTCACAAGGCTTTCAGGATCTTCTCAACGCTCCCACAGGCCGATATTATCAAAAAGACACCACCTCGACAAATTTACCATGGTCATTTTCAAAACCCGTGTCTCATAGACGGACACACGTATAATCCCACTCGGACACGTGCCTAAATATACAACATCAGCATTATTCGACACAAAATGTCTTTATCTCGTATCTAATAATTTAATTTCTTTTTTGGTGATCGCTTCCTCTATAATAATGGCATTGATGACTAAATTCACCACTAACGTGCAGATTCAGAACTAGAAGTTTATAGTTTCACTAAAATCTGCCCCGTTATCCATTCCATATCGCCGTTTGGCTTTGCAAGAGTTGGGTGGAGGTGAAAGAAAAACAGAATAGAAGAAAGTGCTGATAGCGTGAATTTGTTTAAGGGGAATCTCAAACTCCAGTTCGTGACCTTCGTCTGCGGTACATATGGAATGAGACATGCAGAAACTCCAACGGACTGCCGCTGACTTTGTTAGTTTGAACAGAAAGATCAAGACCGAATGGCGACAGTCTATTTCATGCTTGAACGCAATCTTCAGGCCACCCTATATATATATATATATATATATATATATATATATATATATATATATATATATATATAATATATATATATATATATATATATATATATATATATATATATATTTATATATTTATATTTAAAAAAAACAGACCACTTTAAAAGTACCATTATAATAATTTATTTCAACAGAGCCCTTTTAAAGGACGCCGGATCATCAGATAGTACTTCCAAAAATGAAATGAAACGAAAAATGAAATTAAAATTGATGGGTAGTGTAAGTTTTTGTAATTTAACAGAGAGTGTAAAAGGAGTAGTTAATGAGACATGGTAGAGTATAGGGAGGGATTAATTTCATATCTCTCTGAATCATACTTAGTATTGGGGGAGGAGGAGTGACCAGACCGTGACCTATTTAGACGGTTAACTTAACGGAAGTGATATATTGAAATGGGAGGGGAGTAGGGAGAAAGGAAAAAGGAAAAAGAAAGAAGAGGGAGGGGGAAGTAAAGAGAAAGAGGCTGTAATTGTGTTAATTTGTGTAATTATTATGTAAAGAATAGATTTTAATGCTTGATAGTAATTTAGATGTCTAAAAAAACCCGAATAAATTAATTTGATGTTTGCTATCAATTTGAATATTTAATTTTTTTGAACAAATAGTTTAGAGATTTAATATAAGTTAAATACTATATTTATTAACACATTTATAAAGAATATATTAAAAAAAAATTAAATTATAACAGTTTGATTACCCGACCAATCGTACTTTTTTAATATTAAAAAAATAGTTATGGTAATATCTTTATCAGTTAGAATCTAATTTATGAATGCAATTTGTAATTATTTTTATATGGGTAATCTTTCTTACTTAAAGTTTAGGTTTAATTAAAATGGAGTAATATATATATATATATATATATATATATATATATATATATATATATATGAATGAATAATCAAAAATATCTTTTTGCCTCATGTGGGGAATAGACTATTTCGGCAGACGATGAAAGTGGTCGTCTGTCTTTTCAACCCCGACGTGGAATGACGTTCACGTCCGTAGAGCTAAAGGAAGTAGGGGTTAACTGTAATGTTGTTATTAGAAGCTAAAGGGTCAACTTAAAATTTAACTTACCACAAATACCTAATACAGTGTTCACTTTTCAATGTTTAAGTCAGATCATAGGCACCAAACAGGGGTCATGGCGGGTGGTAACTATCTATCTTAAAGACGAGGAGGTGTATTAAATAACTCAGAGAATATTTAATTTACATGGTGATGACAAATTGGGGGCATTGGAAATAAGAAAAAATAAATTTAAATTTAAAATTAAAAATGAATTCAAAAACAAATTTAAAAATAATTATAAAAAAAAATATATAAGGTAACAGGGCCATAAGCGATTAGCGGAAAGAGAATTAGGGGAAATATTCTAAATAGAAAGTTTATAAATTATAATTTATATGGCATAAAAAGTTTTCAGAGGAGGCGAGAGTGTGGGAGGGGCTTAAGGTCGCCAAAAAGGCAAAATTACTCTATGGAAATTTGAATTTGTTTCTGCATCAACATTTAAAGATTTAGAAGGGATGGGAGTCGGGGAGTGATTTAGGTTAGTTAATTAAGGTGAAATTATTTTATGGAAATTTGAATTTATTCTTATGTCGATATTTGAACACTAATTCGTTCCCCTGACTCAATAGTTGGCTTTCATAATTATATTTTATTATTTAAAATTTTTCTTCTAAGCATAAATTTCCCCTACCGCTAAAGCTGTTAGGAGTTTGTTCAGAACCTATAGTTTTCCAAAGTATTTGTGGGTTTCAATTTTCGTCCTTTAATACCCTAAATACTGTTTAATGTTTGACTTTAGGATTAGAGAATGAGTACTTATGGGTATAACATTTTTGTTTCCACTCCCATGAGGAAATTCCAATGTAAACATTTTTATTTTCCACATTTTCTTTGGGGGAAATAGTCTCTTGATATATAACCCTGGTAGATTTGCATTTGCCCTCTACTGGAGAATTATCTTTAAATCTACATCTACAGGAGGGTTCGATATTAGGTTTACTGTTGGTCTCATAGAATTTCCTTAAAATTTGGTGAGCTAATAATTTTATAAATGTTGTTGATACAAGAGTAGCTAATTTTAACAGCTTTCCTGTTGAAAATCTTACTTAATGGGTTATTTTTTGGAAATGCTTATTGATTAACTTTTGAAATCCTGTCTGATGTTAATATTGAACAGTTCGAAGAAGGGTGGGTGAACAATATAGTTTTTCTTTTACTGTGTCTAAGTTTAATGTCATACATCTTGGTATTATTTATAAGGATTATGTAAGATAATTTATTTTTAAAACGACATTTTTAGAGACCAGTTTTATATAATTTTTTTTTATTTTCATTAATGATATTTATGTTCTATGATATTCAACTAACCCTAGTGTTAATGATAGTCGGCATCTGTTTAACAATAGCTTTGGGGCGGTTAAAATTTACATTAATATAGGTGGGAGTTTCATTGCTTTTATGGTTTAAAAGTTTTATTATTGAGGTTAAGGGTGATATCTAAATAGTCAACTGTTTTTGTTATGGTCCAAGTTACTTGTACCGCGGTGATGGTCCAAGGTTAGAACCAATGAAAGAATAACACGAACACAGGTATGGAATACAAAGATATTTTACAACAGAAATATAATACAAAGAAGTATTAGTAATGACTATCAGATTTGGTTAGAATACTCTATGTTGTTTCGACAAGTATCACTATTCCAATATCCTTACAATATGCTCTCAATTATCTCTCCTCGTCTTACAATCCTGATACCTTTTGAGAGGCGCAGTATTTATAATGTCAGGAATAGTCCATTATTATTATGGGTAAGTTCCCATAACAGTTTTAAGACAAGAGGAAATCTCAATTCTAAATCCTAGTAATTTAAAGGCTCTGATGATCTTTTGGATCTTCGAGGTTAGTGGAGTATTACTATCAGTGGATAGTAGAGCACTACTAAATCAGAAACTTAGGTTGAATCATATGCACCCATAGGGACATCAAAGTTGTCATCCAGATATTTAGCTCAGGTGGAATTATAAAGAGTTAGAAGTGATTTTCTAGCTGTTAGAATGATCTTAATATTTTTTTTATATTACTAGGGTCCACTCGAATTATATATCCACGGATTTATTTTACCTTTACTATATATATATATATATATATATACACACAAACATATATATATATTACTTTAAACTATTTCAGTTAATACACGCCCTTTTTTTAAAAAACAGTGTGAAAATTGTCTTTATTATCGTCCAGGCAGGCCGGTAGATGTAATTCACAATAGTAAAAAAATAAATATGACGTCTACTCAAACACGTGTATCCACTGAAATATAACGTTTAAAGTAATAGAAAATCAAGTGAGATTAAAAATCACATACATCAGTTCCTTGTATAATGCTACAGGAGTAGCTGAAAAAAAAAATTCCAAAACCCTTACTGTGATGCCAAATGGCAGCTAAAAAATAATAATAATAATAATAATAATAACATTAGAAATATACATTTTACTCATCATTGTCTCACCCCCACTCTGATATCTTTGGTTTTAAGAGTTGTATGTTTATTAATCTGTGTCTACAGCCAAAGAGAAACACATACATACACTTAAACACACGCACACATCAGCGGGAGCATCCATAATTACCGTGGGTAAAATATGTTCAAATATATTGGGTTGGTGCATAATTATCAGGCGTTTTTTAAACAATATTTATAATAAAAAAAGAAATATAACAATTCAACAATAACATTTTTAAATGATTATTCCGGAGCGTATGATTATCGACACACATTTTTATAACTTGAAAATAAAAGATTTTAATATTAAAAAAGTAGACAAAACAACAAATTTTTATTAAGAAATAACTCGACTACAAAAACGCCTGATAGTTATGCACCAACCCAATAATAAGAAAAATTAGGATTTCCTACCAAACCAAATTGCCCCACTCCATTTTGGCAGAAATGGCTTCATTTCACTCAAAATCGCCTGCTGTGTTTCTTTGATGACCTCTGATGTCCTCCTAGGTGAACCTTACGAAGAATATATCACAACTGGAGTCCTTGCCATCATTCAAGCCAAATTTAATATGTCACTCAATTTTGGTAGAAATGACCTCATTTAGCCCAAAATGGCATGCCATGCGGTTTTATGACCTCTGATGATCTTGAATGACCTCCGAGGTTAACCGCACAGTTGGCATGTCATTACAGTGAATCTTCCTGCTCAAAATGAGGTCATTGGACCTTTGAACGGGATCATTACTACGCAGATGCACAAACGAAAATTCTTACATACATACATATATATATGTGTGTGTGTGTGTGTGTGTGTGTGTGTGTGTGTGTGTGTGTGAAACAAAGTGAGATGAAGACTTCCTTTGAAGCAAAAATACATAGTATAGTTTTTGGTAAGCAGAGCAGTCAAAGGCATTCCTGCCTGTCGGTATTGACTGACAAGTTGATTTACTGAAAAACAAGACATCAAGCCTCTCCTTCTTATTCGTTTTTTTCTTCTTGTGTAAATCCACAATAGAACGGCATGAGTTTTGATGAGAAGCGCTTGTTTTCTACGTCTTATGTTGTCACCAACACTCACTCACTCACTCACAAAATACTGTTTCAGTCAACAGATCAGCAGTAACAACTAAAATGGATGTCACATCAAAACCCGAAGGAAAAGTAATAACATAATCGAAATGTTAACGTTGCACACTTTTTTAAATAAAAGGTTTGGGAGGAAACTACAATCAGTACTGGCAAAAGTGATAACAACTAGTAGACTTTTCAAATATATATATATATATATATATATATATATATATATATATATATATATATATATATATATATATATATACTTAGGATTAATTTTTATTAATCCAACAGATTTTTATCACTATGAACGTTATCTTTTTTTTTAATAAGATTTCTTGAACATTCAGCTCAGTAGACAAAAATAAATAAAAATATTGTTTAATAAATAAAAGAAGCGTTTACTCCAATACGCGTATTCACTAAAAATAACGTTCACGCGTATTCACTAAAATAACGTTTAAAGCTATAAAATTACACACACACACACACACACACATATATATATATTTCCGAATACAAGGTTGGTATAGTTGAAATAAACTTACAGTATCCAAAAACACTATTTTTTTTAAAAAAATGCTCAATACAGAGTATAGCGAATAATATTTATTTAAAAATTATATCATAAGTAACATCATAGCCATTTTGTTTCAACACTTCTGGTGTCAAGTGATGGTGTTGCACGTAAAATAAAAGGTTTTTAAAGTGTTCAAAACCATCCAATACCCACAATGGAGGAAATATTTTTACGGAGGTTAAATTTTTCGTCCGAATCTGAGCAGTATTGACTTTCCATGTTTGTGCAATTTTGACGAGTAGTTTGCGTTGTCTCTGTAGTTATGTTGGATGATTGAATCTTAATGAATTTATTTGTCGTTCGTATATTTGTGTGCTCATATATTCAATCACATTTATATGTCTGTTTATTATGACGTGATGTATGTATGTCTAATCACAAATAAACCTTTCTCCCCTGTCCACTAAGTCTATCATCACGACCCTGGCAATGTAACTGACTCTGTATATATATATATATATATATATATATTTAGGATTAATTTTTATTAATCCAACAGATTTTTATTACTATGAACGTTATCTTTTTTTTTAATAAGATTTCTTGAACATTGGCGGGACATCTACACAGTTCTAACCATTGAAACATGGTTAGAACTGTGTAACGGAAAAAAACATATTTTAAATCAATTAATTTATAATATTAAGGCTCTGTAAATTTACATCGAGCACTATTTTGTAAAAACAAAAATACCTATAAGAACACCGGATTATATATCTTACTGTTCTTTCTTTTTATTTATATATATATATATATATATATATATATATATATCAGTCTTTTCAGTTTAGGGATAGAATCATTCGCTCTTCTAATGTGCTTTCAAATTTCGATGTCACAGTTTCCATAGCTTATTATAACACTCCCCCCTCCACACACACGTACACATGATTTGTTGTACACTGAAATCAAATTTGCGGAAATGTTCGTATTTTTGTTTTGTTTCTGTTCAATTTTATCCCCGAATGATGTTCTTTGACAAAACATCTACTTCTTTTTCTTTAATGTACCATGTCCCTTCAGTACGTTAGCGTTCATGGCTCTCCATAACTTCTTATCTTTCGTAGCACTAAGCAAGTTTTGTCCCATTACTATCCCTCACAGCCCTTTCTCTGTTATCCACTTACACAAGCCCGTTATATAGATTATTCGGTGTTTCCTTCCGACCCTCCTCACTTCAATATGTCCTCTGAGTGTCAAATTCTCCAAGCCCTCTTTCCACGTTATATACGCCAAAAAATTCCATTTCTGAGTCGAAGTATGCTTTTTCTTCCGATTTTCCTTAAAACTTTCTGGTTGCTCAGATGTTCCACCAATGGTATTTTCAGCATCCTTCTGCCGAACCACATCTCTCTCACCGCTCCTTCACCTGTGAGAAAATTGTCCAGCATTCAGTGTTATATAAGCAGATTGATTTTACATAGCATTTCAGCACGCTTTTCTTTGCTTCTCACAAAATTTTCCTGTTTCTTAATAATTTGCTTAGCTTTTGGAAAGCATTTTGATTAAGTCCAATGAGCCTTCTGCGTCATATTTCCGTTGTCTGTAATAAAACTTCCCAGATAGTTAAATTTCTGTGATTGCTTGGTGATGGCGTCTTCAATTCATAGCTCGCATCTTGGGCTGTCCAACTTGTTGGCAACCATACAGTCTGTCGTTAGTCCCTTCTTCAGGCTTTTCTTTACTGCCTTGTCTAGAATTTCCTACATTTTCTTTCTGTATCTGCCATCAATTGCTATACAGACAAAACTACAGATGCAGAAATATTTTCTCTGTTTAACTCCAAATATTTTCTGTCTTTGACTAATTCCAAAGTGAATTTATTACAAATTATCTTTAAATTATCTTTTCAGATCATTGTTGAATTGTAAGCCTTAAAATACAATGTTCATAATTTAGATGGCTTCTGCATTTTGAGTGTATCATCCCAAAGCAGTGAAAGCCCAGACAGCATAATTTTCTTTCAACTCATAGAAGTTGACCTCGTATATTTCTAACGACGTTTTTCCCGATAAAATGTGGCAATAATTTCTATTTAATTATACCCAAAGCCACTATTTGTCTTTTGAGTAACTGCATCAAATACAAAATGAAAATAAGGTCTATATAAATGGCTTTAAAACTGAAATGTTTTAATTTTTGCGGCAAACAGCTGAACAGTTGATAACTTCCTGTTCCTATTCCCAACAGAACATATTACGCATTCACATTATTACATAATTTTCTAAATGAACTATATTTTCTTTGTAAATTTCCTTTTCTAAACGAACTAAAAAACAGAAAAAGTTCAATTGAAACAAAGAAAAGAGTGCTGAATTACTACTGTTATTTAATGTGTATAAAACGATTTGAGTACGATACGTTTCCGAGTTTTTCTGAAGCTAAAATCAGGGAATAAATTACATCTTCGAGTATAATACTCCTTTTCCTGTAGTACAGCCCTCATACTTCTCTTGTATAGAAGTTCGCTTCTGTCGGAGAAGTTGAAAATAATATTAGCTAGAGACCCAGGAGACCATCTCCCAGGAGGGGGGGGTGAGGTCATTAGCCGGCGACTTAGGTGTCCCCTAAAAGATGAAGTGCCGAAGGAGCTTGATGAATTTTTATATGATATTGCCGAAAAACCCACATTAAGCTTCGATCTTCTGTCACAATCTGTTGCGAAATGAGCGTACAAATAAATACCCCTCATCCGTAGTATTTGTGGGTATTTGTCAGATATTCTTGGTATTTATTTACTGGAAACGTTGGAATAAAGGAACAGAATCAAAGGGAAAAAAAACGATATACATTTATTTATTTGACTTGGATTGGAGCGAGTTCTTTGTAATTCGGGACAGAGAAAGTTCGTTTATAAGTCAGATCTTGGTAACAATCGGGAGAAAGTCGGTTTCGGCTCGGAAGTCGGTTTCGGCTCGGAAGTCGGTTTCGGCTCGGAAGTCGGTTTCGGCTCGGAAGTCCGTTTCGGCTCGGAAGTCCGTTTCAGTTCGGTAGTTGATAGTTTAGAAGTTAGTAGTAGTTGTCATTTTGGAAATCTGTGCGGCTACAAACTGCTGCTTTCTCGGCTCAAAGAAGAACGGAAAATATCTTAAGCAGATGACCGCTTAACGAAAACAAGCTTCGCGCCAGTAGAAGAAGTTTAGCGAGAGAGAAAGAGAGGTAAGGGTTTCAAAGGAAATAAAATGCCTTATTTTTAATTTGAATTCTTTTTTGTTTATATATTTTATTTTCATATTTTATTTTTTATCAGCACTGACAACATAGACATCCCTATGTATTTTTTTATAGGTGGAGGGAGTTGTACCATATTAATAATTAAAAAATCTCAATACCATACATATATTTCACTAAAATATTTCATTTCTGACGATATTAAAGAATAGAAATAAATCGTATGCTTTTGTCATCGTGTGTTTCTTTTCCTAATTTCTGTTTCAAAACTTATTTTCGAATTTTCAGAGAAAGATGCTAACTAGCCATACGTGTCATACATTTTGAAGGTGTTAATTAATCTATCATGTCTTTCTGTTTGATATAACTTTATTATATTTCTATATATTAATAAATTGTGAAAATAAAAAAAAATATTGTCTTTTATTATGAATGAAGAGAGAAAAAAACCCAAGAAAACCAAAATGTAAACAAACTTTATCTTGAGAGGAAAACTGGTTGTATTTGTAATCTTAAGAGATTTTTTTTTAAGCTGAGTAAAAATTTCTGAGAACGTGTACTCGTTTAGAATACGACCTCCTCTTTTGCCTTTAATTTTCGTTCAAAATTTCTCGTACTATGCACAAGAAAATACATAGTAGAAGCACCAGACCAGATATGCGTCAGACCAGCAATATTCATTGTATGGATGAATTGAATCATAAATTGACTTACAAATTTACCCAATTTCTTAGATATTATACTCTTATATAATTTACCCAATTTCTTAGATATTATACTCTTATATAATTTACCCAATTTCACTTTCAACCGCGGTGTGATTTTCAAGCCATTTCTCAATGTTCCGTGCAGTAGGATCCTGTCCGTAAAAATATTCTCAAGAAGTTACTATCAAAAGATTTTTAATAATAACATCTTAATATGCAACACAAATTTAGCTGCCACCTCTTCTAAGTTTTTCGTAATGACCTTTTGAAATTGTCTAAAGACTTTGTGGACAGACTGTATTAAGAAATAAAGTACCGTATTTTACGACATATAAGACGCACGGGTGTATAAGGCGCATATTTGGATATTGTACAGTGTATTTGCAATCTTGCTGCTAAGCTGAGCAAAAATTTGTGAAAACCTTTACTTGTGTATAATACGACTCCCACCCACAAACACACACTTTTTGCCTTTAATTTTCGTTTAATAATTATCGGATTATGCACAAGAAAACATCGTATGTAATGCCTTCTTGCTTTTATGAATTCACTACTTAGTTATAATTGATCTAACGAGACAATCTTGCTAACCATTTACACCAATTCGAAGTGGCCTAAGCAATTTACTAAGGTTAGTAGTGGCACAGGGCCGAAAACACGGAGCACCCAGTAAGGATCGAACTCACTAACCCACTCGTAATTTTCTAGCGAGACGAGCTTGCTAGCCATTATACTACGCCGAAGTCCTCTAAAATGTGACACAAGACCGCAAATATGGAGCACCTAGTGAGGATCGAACTCATTACTTAGACAAGCTTGCTAACCATTAGCACCACGTCTAAGTACCCTGTGCCACAACAAATAAGAACCGGCTAGTACAGGGATTGAAAGAAATAATTCAATTGTGCTGGTATTGTATTTGGGACACAAGAATTCTTCACCGTTTTTCGACAACAGGATCCACTATAGAACTACTGACTTTCTTCCAGACACATGCTTATTCTTTTGTTTACGATAGACTTAAAATATTCGCATACTTATATCAGTAAGTAAATCAAAAGACAAAACCTGAAGGGAAGTTATATTCCAAATATGGAAGAAAATATGTTGTCCCATTATCTTCTGTCATCATTCAAAGTAGCAAAACGATTATCGGCGCCGAAAGTAAAATCGGCGAGCCGAGTTCAAATTCCCAACAAGAATTCACTTCTCTCTTCCTAAAGGCATGAATCCACTTCTCCTTTTAACCAGCTATAGATAACTTGGTAGACTAGATTCTCTAGCGTTGGTGCATAGCCAATCTTGTTGAAGGACTATTCTGAACTCAAAACAGAGGAGAAGCCAACAGGAAACCACTACATATATTTCCCAGGAAGCGTAACGGAAGATCACTCCACAATTTTTCCCAGAAAATAATATCAGATCAAGCTTCAGGACCTTCCGGAGTGGCCTGGGGTCATTACCCAGCGTTTGAGGTATCCTCCAAAGGGGAAGTACTGAGGAGGATTCAGCACTTTTTATACGGCTTTTCCGAAATCCCACATTAAACTCCGAACTTGTGTCACATTCTATTGCCACTTGGGCGTGCAGATAAATACCTATTTGGTGTGGCACATGAATTTTGAAATAATTTTCTTCGCTTTACTATGAGCTTATTCCATTTTGTTGAACACTGTTTCTTAACTAACACACTGCTTTTAGCGACGTCTTATTGTTTGCACTTAGCTTTGCAATAGGAAACCTATGCTATACTAGACTGACCGCGAAATTAAAGAGACCATAATGGTTGACAATAGGGGAAAGTGAAATCGACAGGCTGAATTTAAATTCCGACTTAGTTCACTTTCGCACACATGGCCATGAGAAGTATGCCATCTTCACTAACTGAAGGCTAAATTGCAAGGCAGATTGCACTTTCTAAAATTAGGCTGCAGCCAATCTAGAAGAAAGACGATTGTGAATTCAAAACCGTGCAGAAAACAGCGAGAAACCATTTCACTATATTTTCCAAGAAATCATGCTTATTCCCAAACAATAAATAAAAAGTTCTATGTTAATGAACATGGTATTTAAAAATGATCATTGCTACTAACAGTACTAGTTTTATAAGGTTAATGTGGATGGTTGCACATCGTTGAATTTCTCGTAGCTTAAATGTGAAAACTGCTGGTACGTTTAACTTGGAATTCTCATGATGCAAAGAGAACGTAATTTGGATTCTAACCAGGGTCTTTTCCTTTATTAATTCCTATCTGCTCTTTTTGCTTGCTGCTGTCGACGGGATAGTGTAGCGATAAAATGCAATCAAAATCAAATTCAGATGAAAGAAACTGCTGTTTCTATCATGGTTGTTTGTATCGGAGCTAGCTCGCCAACGGTACTTGTTACAAAGATTTTTGGCAAAAGTTCGTTATATATATATATATATATATACACATTTGAAACTATCAGCGTCTCTCGTTTCGTGTGCAACTGTAGACGAGGCAATATCAACAAACCCAGTCGGATGAAACGAGTCACAAAACATTTTCACCAATTAGTCATACTAATTTTCCTAATTTAGTTTGTTGATATTTAGTTTGTTGATATATATTTAGTTTGTTGATACCAATTTGTCATACTAATTTTCCTAATTTAGTTTGTTGATATTTAGTTTGTTGATATATATTTAGTTTGTTGATACCAATTTGTCATACTAATTTTCCTAATTTAGTTTGTTTATATTTAGTTTGTTGATATATATTTAGTTTGTTGACATATATTTTCCTAATTTAGTTTGTTGATATATAAAATTATACAAAAGTATATAGCATTATATCATAATGTGTGTTTCATTAAGACGGATCAAAGTCAGCAGTAAATAAATCAGTGTTTTTGGTGAAAATTTATTTATTTCTCTATTAGATCGTGTTATTTAAGTCATGGCAATTATGTGTGAAAAATAATATCGCCCAAATGTCTGCCAAGGCTTCGGCGACACACCTCCACTCGATGGTCCAAATTATTGATGACGTCATAGCATAGTTGCTCCTCGATTTCACCAATATGCCTCCTTATTTCATCCTTCAACTGTTGAATTGTTGTTGGCTTGTTGGCATAGACCTTACTTTTGAGATGACCCCAAAAGAAGAAATCTAAAGACGTCAAGTCGTACGATCCTGGTGGCCAATTGACTTCGCTGTTTCTTGACATGATGCGACCTGGGAACTTTTCATTGCATTTCTGTTTGAATGTCCATTTTCGTAATAGACTTCGATAACTTTAACCCGATGTTTGATTTTTAATCTTTTCATGGCTGAAATTGCCAAAGACTTAAGTTGTTAAATCTGAAAGACAAAGGAAAAATTCATTAGACGCTTAAACTAAATTCACATTTAAAATCGGTTGTTGGAATACCCTATATATATATATATATATATATATATATATATATATATGATAAAATATATAACAAATAGGAAACGTTTATCAATCTAATATGTTCCACTTTTATTAAAGCTTCATCAGAAAATGAGATATGGAGAAAAAAGTAGGATATTCTGGTATATTTATTTTTATGTTGAACGATTTTCATTGATTTTAAAAGAGTTGAATGCACACATGATTAACTAATGAAAATCAAACCACAAAAAAGTAAAAGTAAAAAAAGTAAAACAACAATTTCTTTTTTTAATCCATATCTCATTCTCTGATGAAGCTTTAATAAAAATGAAACATGGTAGATAAACGTTTCCTAATTGATCTTTATCTTATCCTTTATCTTATAATTCTATCATATTCCGATCCATATTTGATCTATATTTCCTCCTAACTATATATATATATATATATATATATATATATATATATATATATATATATATATAATGCAAGGCAGTGAAATAAACAAACCTCACCATTACTACGAGTTTCATACGATGAAGTAATCCTCAGACAGTTCTTTGAATCATTTAGCTTCATAATTATCCCACAAGACAATAATCGAATGGATTAAAGCATTGGTTTGTGAATTTGGAGTCATATTAATGGCAGCCTTAGATTCAGTAGAAACCAACAATAAACTATTACATTCACTTATGTGCTAATACCCTTGGAAAAGATATGAATCCTATTCTTCTTCCCCTAGCTATGGGTAAATAGCAGGACAGATCGGGTTCTGTAGCCTTGGATGGCAACTGGTCAACCGCAGAAAGAAATGAAATGGCAACCTACTGCGGGAAAAATCTGCCACTCATGTATCGAAAGATACATGATCGCCTAAGTGTGTATCACGCATGGCACATAACTGACCATAGACCAAATGGATGACGACTGGTTTACCCCAAAAAGAAGTGGTAACCTACTGCGAGAAATAAATCTGCCTCGTCAGTCATGTACCGAAAGATACATCATTGCCTAAGCGTGTATCACGCATGGCACATAACTGACTGGTCAACAGTAGGACGAGAACAATCTACATCCGAAGATTAAATAAAGGGATTACTTTCGAAATTTCCAGAAGGTTAGTCAGATGGAGTGTCACCCGGAGAAGGCTGGAGAGCTCAACTGCCGAAACGCTGAGGTAATAGCAGCAAAAATAAGGAAATTAGTCCGAATGTAAATCATGATATTTTCTCATATCAGAGAGGAAAGAAAATTCGGCGAAATTAGTTTTGGCAGAACAATCTTCTGATGACATAATTTTCTTTCTCTTGGTGACATTTTCGCTATGGCGTTCTAAACGAGATCTGAAAACTCACTTCCGCCTTTCCAGTGATCTACCTGCTTTGGCAGACATGATGCGGACTGAGGGAATACTGTGTTCTCACGCACTTGTAAACCGCTTATATCACACGCAAAAAGGTTACGTTACAAAATAGTCGATCCTCACAGTCAGCGGCGTGGAAGTTAACCGATGCTTTTTGTTAAATGAATTATGAAATGAAAAGACAAAAATGTGAAAGAAATGAGAGTGAAAAGAAATCCACAGCACGGGCATTACAAAAATGTCAACCGTAGAAGAAGTCAAGATGGCGGCATAAATAAAGAAACATCCATTTGGGATGAACACGCAAATAGAATTAGTCGCGCGACATACGTTCTGCGAGTAATTCCGTTTAAGTTCAACGTCTCAAATTCGGTGAGGTTTTACTTTTGTTTTTTTTTTTTTTTTTTGTTTTTTTTATGATTGCTTAGACGCAAATATACGTGTCTACATACATACATACATACATACATACATATATATATATATATATATATCGAGAGAGAGGGTGCGATGGATAAACTGTCGTCTAAATAACACCCCCGCCCCCAAACACACACAAAAATAAAAATGAAAATGACACTAACATCTCATTTTAACGGGTACATTTACCTAAATGACACAAAAATATCTTGAAATACTAAAAAAAAAGTAAATTTATTCAATAAAATCGCCAATGGCTTCAATCACGGCCTCCAGACGACTTTGGAATCTCCTGCAACTCTTCTGGACGGTTTCCTTGTTTAAGTTGCTGAATGCTGCCATAATCCTTGCCTTCAGTTCATCTTTGGTGTTACAAGAAGTTTTATTGGTCTCTCACTCAACTGTGTCCCTTACATAATAATCAAGGGGTTTTCAGTCTGAGTAAGGGGTGATACAGTCGCAGAAATTGTCTGACAGCCATGACTGGGTTTTCCTGCTCGTGTTTCATGGTGCAAAGTCTTGTTGCCAGACATAGGGTCTTTCAGCAGCCACCCTCTTGATCCAGGTCATTGCTACTACCTCCTCAAGACACTTGACGTAGGCTTCCATGATGAGTCAGAGGCCCTGTGGGAAGATGAATGGAAGCATAACATCGCCATCACTAGTGATCACTCCAAACACGATGATGTCGACTTTTCCGATTCCGCTGCACTGTCCTCAGATTGACACCAAAATACTCTGAATTGTTCGTATTGGAGCTTCCGGTGCGAATGCCAAGCAGTACAGGATGCTGTTTCCAAATTTCTTGAGGATTGAATTGCGTCATTGTGCTCTTTTTCACACAGGCGGTCCCCAACTAACCCTACAACATTGTGCTGTCGACAAAATCAAAAACAAACAACGAGCATGCGCGAAATTAAAAATATAAAATGGCGAAAATTCATCCATCGCACGCTACATATATATATATATATATATATATATATAGGTAGCATATTTTCATTCGAGCATGTTCCATTGAATAATATAGACATATTACGTCTATTTATTTTTATAACAATCTTTCTAGTTCTCTAATTAGCTTCTTGATATTAAGCTGAAATTCATCAAGGAAGGTACCCTAGTTTTTGTTAACCCAAGTACTTTCGATCTCCTCCGAGATCATGCTCAGGGTTGAATTGCTAAGACAAACTTAATGTAACTGTGATCGTTGTGATGACGATTTTTGTAAACACGCGTCGACACGCTCTGTTAAAATTATTTTAAAACTTCAATTTATCCGTTGCAGCGATAATGTTTTGTTTTTTTGTTTCTTTTGCTTTTTCTTTCTTTCTTTTTTTTTTTTTTTTTTGTAAACAAGCGCCCACAATATAAGGGGGATAAATAGAGATGGTAAAAATGTCTTTAAATGTGTGTCAAATGCTACTTCACTCTTAATAAATTGTGTTGTTTTGTTGCTTTTCATATAGAGGGCCTCGAGAATTTGAAGTTTATTATTTTCATGATCGTTATTAGTGTTTGTCAAGAAGTATTTTAATATGTTGTGTGATAGAACTTGTATCCGAAAATGGAGTGGAAGATGTCTTGATAATGTTGTGGTCGTCAAATGGACATATGTACTTAATTTTGTCAGAGATACAATCTCCCAAAGAACATTTAAACTGATATAGAATGTTGGCCCTTTCCCAAACACGAGACGAGTTAATGCACATGATTAAATTGGTTGTGTTAAATTTAGTATAATGTATAATTAATTTTATTTTTGTTACTGAGATCAGTGGGGAATATATTAGTACTTAGGAGATTTTTTGGATTTTTTTCACTTTGTTTATAATTAGAATGCATTTGATTACGGGATAGTAGATTGATATGCTTAGGGCTATTTTTTAATCTCGTGTCACCCCAAGCTCGTGTCACCCCAAGCAAGGCAGTACAGCCACTAACACGCAAGAGGTTACAGAGTGTGGAGGAATTAGGAACAGAAACATTATTAATGCGTAAAAACAGAAAAGAGCAATCAGGAGGATAATAGTTAACGATTGACATTGCATTTAATTTTTTGCAGATTGACTGGAAAGGATGGAGCCGGAAGTGAGTTCTGTTGATAATATTTATTGTTTATTTTCAAATATGAATGCTTTATTCATTTCGTTATCCCAATTACATAAGTTACAGAACTTACATATGTATAAGAACTTCATTTGTAGTCAGCCGACATTAAATAAAAGATTTTCAGCTTGGCGGCGTTCTGTCCTAAGCTTTACCGCTGAGGCCAAACAATCTCAGTTACGAAATACCTTTGGCGTGTCATGATGAAGACTGAGGAAAATGTATTTGATGTGAAATTCTTTCTTTTATTCTTTTATTCTTTGTGATTTTTCTCTTCGTGTGTGTTTCTTTCTCTTTGTTTTATCTTTTCTCTTTTTTTTTTTTTTTTTTTTGTAAGAGCCTTCTTTTGTACAAGTGAGTCTTTGATTGAGTGTTTTATGTGAGAATAAAAAGCCGTCATGTATGGAATTTTGTAGAAACATATTTATAGTTTATGTGAAACGGTTTCCCAGATTTTCTGTCTCAGAATATGATAGGTTGAGACTTGAGGAATTCCAAGCACAGACTAATATTAACTTCATATATTCTCCAATGGAACAAAATACACATGCACTGATTCATCCTTCTTGCACTTAAAACCGACATGTGCATATCTTTCCACGCCCATATATACACACATGATATATATATATATATATATATATATATATATATATATATATATATATATATATATATATATATACAGTGTGTAAAAAAAATGTCCATATAAATATATGTCCGCAAACCCTTCGTTTTGAGTTATTAAATTTAAAGTATACGGTAGACGCTGTTAAATCCAATTAAATGTACAGTATTTACATTAGTCGGACTATTGTCCTCATCTTTGTCGCCATATTTGTCACGACGTTTCGGCCGTTGTACGCTCCGGCCTTCTTCAGGTGGATGGAATTTCGAACTGAACCCTTTATTTCGATCAAAGAGACTCCAATTAAATGTACAATCAAAAAATAGATTTACAATCGTTGGTGGCGGCTTCCTGACGCCAAACAAGGTAAAATGTCGATATAAACATGTCCAAAATGCCATCGTTGTACCTCAACACAGCAACTCATGACAAATGTTCAAAGTGTCCTCAGCTTGCACCCGTCGGATCATTGACTGGCGGACACTTTCAAATATTACCACACGGTGTCGAATGGCTTCGCAAGCACCCATGACACGTTGATGAAGTGAATTTGCTAATATGTCAAGTCAAAGTGCAGCTCATAAAAAAGGGTTAAATAAAATGAGCTACAATTTATAATTTTTAATGGGATTAAATAATGTAATGTATTTTTGAAAGTGGACTTAATAGTAATGTAAATAATTAGTGTGTTTATATGAATTAGGGTTTATAGCGCGTACATATCGCCTGTCGCTCTTGTTGGTAAAATAAGATAAGTCGTAACATAGTAGGGGTAGTGGAAACTGTTCCTGGTAAATAATCAGAACATAACATAAATAATGTATCTCACTTACATTGAGAAGATGATTAATTTTAAATGATCAGTTTTGAGATTATTAGTTACTAGCAATAGAGCCCGGCGTTGCCCGGGGATGTAACAGTAAGAGATAGATCAAGTATCGACCATCATAAAAACTGAAAAATAAAATTGACAAAGATTATTGTTTAAGGCTGACGGACACACATGTCTGAATTAGTTTTATTTTTTTATTTTTTTTTTTAAGAATTGGTCAAACCCAAACTCAAACAAAAACATTGTTTTCAATCGTTATGAGTCTACAGATTGAATAGAATTTTATTATAAACAATTGTCTTGTAAATGGAATTTTTAAAGCATTCTGAATGTAAAAATAAAGTAAAAAGTGTGCAAGACAATAAGAAACACTACCTGCCAAAAGAAAAAGTGAAATTTTGTTGAAATCGGTTGAAAAATGTAGGAAATCCGATCCCATATATAAATGAACACACACACACAAACGCACACACACAAACGCACACACACACACACACACACACAACAACGTGGGTTTTATAATAAGTATAACTCGATATGAGTTGTCCCCCCTTTCATTCTCGACTGCGATACCTCTTAATCGTGTTTTCAAATTGATTTCATGCAAAAACAATTGTGTTTTTCCAATTTTTGGTGCTGTCAGAACCACCGCAAGGTAATTTTACATAGTCCTGTGAAGTGTTGTTGAAATCGGTTGAAAAATGTAGGAAATCTGATCCAATATATAAACGTACAGACACACACACACACACACACAACCTGGGTTTTATAATAAGTATGATTTATCAAATGTATTAATATTGTTTAAAATAAATTATTATAATTATATAGTATTAATGGTATAGAAATATTTTATTAATTAATGTACTGTAGAGGATTAATGTTATTTATAATTATTTAATAGTAGAATTATGATTTCGTACCTTTTGTATAATCAATTTTTTAGATGGACTCATAGATAAAAATACAAAGTATTGAAGCCGGAGGAACGTGTATCCCGGCTCATAATTCATCCAAGCTTACAGTACCTGACATTCCTAAGTAGTCACCCACGTAGGTACTGAAAGGACTCGATGTTGCTTAACTTCGGCGACTGGCATATAATTTAACCTATCCACATGCATCTACATATACTCACAGCGTTTTTATAATTTCTTGTTCAATAAGTAATATCCATTTCACTTTACACACCCACCTTTAAAGACGAAGATTTTGTATTTGTCAAAAATAATTAATTCAACTGTAATTGAAACCACAATTTTCGTCTTCTGGTTCTTTTTTTTTAAGTCACAATTAAGGGATTGTTAACTCCGACATTTATCTATGTTCCAAACTAATTTTTAACTTATTTTAACAATGTTTACCCTCTACAAACTCCAAATGTCACTCGCGGTAAATGGTTAGAGAGGAAGATGGCTACGTCCACAGATTCGCGATACTTAAGTATTAAAATGAATTTTTAAAAAAGGAAAAATCTTACTTCAAGCTTTTATTTTAGTTTTAATTTCAATTTAATAGGTTAAATTTAATATTTCCAATATGCAAAATACATTGCCCTATTTCAAAATCAATTTAAATTTAAATTGACTGGAAGGAGTTTTTGGCTAAAAGAAATCTTATCTTATTTCAGTACCATTTTTAGCCCTCGTTTATCGCAATGTAATTCTCTTTATTAAAAAAATCTTCCAAAAATAAAATATACTTTTCTGAAACTTTATTTGAGGAATATTAGCTGATTTAAAGTATAATTAATCTGATTTGAAATAAATATTATTTACTTTAATTTTAAAATATCGTAGATATACATTTTTTTAACACGGTAGTAGCTGTTTATTTAAGACGTTGCCATGTTGACGGTTTGACTAACAGATGGCTGTTTATCTAATGCTTTTCTACGGAGCTTTATCTGCTAAAATAATTCAAGGAAGTGAGAAGAAGCTACTCGAGTGAAACTTACATCTCACCAATAGAATATGAAGAGAATGAAAGTGGTTCGCCACAATGGAACTAAGGAATATAGTTTGTTTGAACACTTTACATGGTTTAGGCGATGGATGAAGCAGCGAACACAAGCTACAAAAATGATTATGTAAAACATAAAAAAAAAATACATAAAACATAAAAACAATCCCAAGAGGATCGTTGAAGTGACTAAAGAAACAAGTGCGTGTGCTAGGCCATAAACTATCCTGGCATACGCACCTCTCAGGTTCAAACAAACTCGTCCACGATTTGACAAAGACCTACAGAGATAAAAACAAACAAAGGACTTACAATGATAATTAAAGACAAAATAGATACACTGACCCAAAGCAGATTGATATCAGATGACCCGAGTATTGTGGGAAATTGATGAATGTACCTGGAGATGGGACGGTTGATGCTGATCAACCATAAAACAACTTCCTGTTGAATTCGACCTTCAGGATATCACCCATACCGTTACAGCTCCGTCAGGCCATCCAAGGGATATACAAGAACAGCAAGTCATGCCTAACGCTAACGAAGAGATCTGGCTTGAAATCAAAACGAGATTGCAAAAAAGGAAGTGCCCTTTCACCACTGCTATTTATCCTAATGACAGACGAGGTGTTGAAGCCAGTGGAGTGACAATTCGACTAGGAAAGATGGAGCAATGCCTACGCTGGCCTACACTGGTCGTTGGAACAACTGAAAGACTTTGAAAAGAATCGGTTGTGTGCAGGTAGCTGAGATAAGGACCCATCGATTGATTAAGGAAGTCAAACATCAGGACAAGATGAGAGATGATTATACCAGGCAAGAACTGGACGTGAATAGTATCCTGGCAGTCAATGAAGAAGTTCAGCTGAAATAATAGGGCATGGATGACTGAAGTATCCCGAGGAGATGGTACAACTGGAAACCGACCATTAAGAGGACAATGTGACAAAGATGGATCTAGAACACCACGGAACCACATGAGTCCACCATGGCAGACATCGAAGGAGCCATGCTGTTTCAAAATGAATGAGAAGAGGATGGATTGACAGGTTGCATGGCCTACCTGGAGTTGGTTAAGAAAGGTGGGTGAATTATGACATTCACTTTCGCACAAATACTATTGAGGAATCCATCTATTTTACTCCCAGATATGGATTAAATAGCAGAGTAAACTGGACTCTCAAGTATTCGGTGGGAACCAGTCCTAGAGAAGAAAAACTAAGAATTCTAAAATCGTTGAAAAGACAATGAGAAAGCACTCCTTTATCTTTGCCAAGAAGGCATGTTAATTCAAAGATAATAAGGAAAAGCAATCCATAATAGCCTTTTAAGATAATGGTATTTTAAGAAAACCTTTGACCTAAGCAACAGTGATATCGCACCCGGTGAGAAACTCATTATTGAATCTCAGCTATAAACGAATAAAGGCTATAGACTAAACCCCGGAAGTAAATTCACCATCCAAATTTCTTACTTCAGTGGTAATTAGCAATTTAGTTTTTCAAACCATCGTCATCAGGTGCTCCAATTTTATTGTATTATGTTAAACTAGTGTACGCTTAGTAAATGTCTATGCAGAGATTGCCTTCTGTAAGTAAAGATCTTTACGTAAGTAGGCAGGTTAACACTTGCTCGCAAGTACATATAGGTGCTAAATGGTTATCAGCCGGCTCAATTGACCAAACATCCGATTTTTGTAGGGAAAGGGCCTCTTGATTGGGTTATGAACTTTTCAGCACCCTCTTGTGCATATATACATTAGGGCAGGTTGATTTTCCCCTTTGTTTTAGAAAATCAACATTGCACTCAATGTGAAAGCTGGGGTTTGATGAGCTAAGTATGGACACCAAAGATTAGATTCATGGCTTTTTTTGAGCACTTAGTTTTAAAGACAGTCTGGAAAAAAAAAATTACAGTAATTACATAATTTCCGCAGGTTTTTGCTATTTCAAGAATAAATCCAAATAAAGTTGATATCTTTTGTCTTAGATACATTGAATGGAGAATATATTTCATCTAGAATTCTAAATATGAATCTCCACAAGCAAAATATACATTTTCTACTGTATTCAATAAGTAAAAAAAACGTGTAAAAATTGTAAAGGATTTGAAAAAGGCTACTTAATGAATAAGATTTGTTAAATTATTTGTCAGATCATAATTAATAAAAACAAAAAATAGATAAATGTGTATATAACACCATAATACTCTTATGCACAAATTATAAGAAAAATGTCTTAAATTTACATTCTTTATTGATAATCACACTAAAACTACTTCACTGTATAACATGATACATCATATAGCTAAATGGTTCAGTATAATTTCCATTTGAAGTAACTGAATGTCTTATTTGATGGCATAATGATTTAATAACAATGTCCTTGTACCATGCATCTTGTCCATATACAATTTGTAAAACTTCAGCAAATTATAAATTTTATAAGGTTTTCATTGATCACCGCAATGAAATACCGACGCTACGATTTTTAACCTAAATTTAATCTTTAAACTTAAAAAATGGTGAACGATTTGGGGAAAAATATTTTGTGTCTTTATTTATCACGACAAACCATAACTTTCAAAATGAGTGCGATGCCACGGTTCCAAAAATCGACCTGCCCTTATAGATATACGCACAGACACATAGCTTCGGTTATTCTCATACCCGCATATATTTACACAGAACACTTATGCGCGCGCCCACAATAGAACGCACATTGTCACGCTATATTGCGTATAGTCATTACATCACAGTCAATTTGAACGATTTTTTTGAAAACTCTGAGCGGCCATCCTCTCTCTGTCTGTCTCTGTCTCTGTCTCTGTCTGTCTGTCTGTCTCTCTCTCTCTCTCTCTCTCTCTCTCTCTCTCTCTCTCTCTCTCTCTCTCTCTCTCTGCTTAGCTTTATCTCTAAGAAAATCTAGTCCAAGCGCTGTACAATCAGTAGACGCCAACCAAAAAAATAAGATTTGTCAACTATTTTTGCTAATTGTATTTTCTTGTTT
Source organism: Acanthosepion pharaonis (assembly GCA_903632075.3). Classification (NCBI taxonomy): domain Eukaryota; kingdom Metazoa; phylum Mollusca; class Cephalopoda; order Sepiida; family Sepiidae; genus Acanthosepion; species Acanthosepion pharaonis. The sequence continues at coordinate 2,782,587 of CAHIKZ030002445.1, read as the reverse complement.
TCTATTTTTTTTCCTTAATATTTAGACGAGAAATGAGTAACATATTTTGCAAATAGGTCGCTAGCAAAAAACTTTCTCGACAAAACATTATTTAATACCGTGGTAAATAAGTACTGCTTGGCTCCTGTCAAGGCCGTCAGTAAGAGTAACAGCTGAACAGGTAATGAACTTAAGAGAATGGTTTGTTTACTAACGTTAACACTCACTCTCTTCTTCGACTACCAACAAAACTTGCCAGTGACGAGATAATTTGTCAATACAGTACTTACTCGGTAATCCGGACAATTTGGGACTGAGGTTGAAAAACATGTTCGGATAATTAGATAATTCCAGATAATTCAATACCTAAATCAACGAAAAAGAATGAAAAGACAAATATATCGTCAGATAACATTTTCAAATGCTAGGTTCAATTTTTTGTTTAGTTTATTTTTTTATATTAAAATATGCGTCAATTTTTGTCTGTTTCTGTTAGGCCTCGCTTTTTTTCTGCCATTAACTCTCAAAGCTGAATTAAAGTAGATTTATTTAAAAGATTAACTTCGGATTAGAAGTGCAATCGACGTAAACATTTGTCAAACATAATCATTGATTCGCTGTTTGAAATTGGGCATTGGGTCTATTAAACATCATCATGAACAATATCATTATCATCATCTGCAACATTTCCCCAGCGCAGTTATACCCGAGTGTTCATGCTCAGGACTGTAGAGGGCCGTGGCTATTATGTTGTTGATAGAAGTCAGACGTAGAAGAAACGCAAGTAAGGTTCAGATACTCCTGCCCGCCGGGCCCAGCTACATAAAAAGGTTGGACTCTGATTTAGTCCAAAGAAGAAGGCAAAGAAAGCAAACAAAACACAAGACCGATAATATATGTATATACAAATATATATTAGTAACAAGTTACAATACATGGAAACAGTACAAAGGATGAAGTGTATGGGAATATTCTGTATGTGCGTGTGTGAATATTCTGTATGTGCGTGTGTGCGTATTGTGCTTAGCGTGTTTCCACGCTATCCCTTGTTAGCGCCTACATTTCGAGGTTGATAGCTGAAATCCTGAGAAAAAAAAGAAATTTACCTCAAGGTGTCGGCGCACAGGCCTGAAGGAAAAAAAGAGATAGAGGCGAAGGGTCAGCGGCTATTTATAGCCAGGGAAGAGAGACCCCTGGTGAAAGGGTTTACGAACTGAAGGAGGAGTTAACTCCGACATGACCGTCTGCATTGAACTAGTCATTTATTTCTGAGAGTTGCGTAAGCTATAATCTCTAGAGTGACCAAGTTCTGATAATTCAAATGCATGTTCTTTTTCTGAAGACTAGAAGAAAACTAACTAGAATTAATAGAGGCTTATTCAAAAAGAAGGAATCGATTTCATGACTCATTGTTTCAGTTCCCAAGCATCGACGTGGAATGAGTCAGTGACCATTTGAAAGAGAAGTTTTCTAAGTTTTTAATGGCTGCCACAGGGGCGCTGTAGTCGCGTCGTATTTTCGCCAATGTTCAGTTGTTTGTTTACCCCCGGAATGACGAGTCCTCAGCAAAAGGTGTTCTGCGTTCTCGAGTTCGTGAAAACAAATACGGTTGTCATGGTGCAATGTGTTTTTCGAAGGCAATTTGACATCAATCCGCCCTCCCCCAAAAACATTCGACGATGGTTTAAACAGTTTCAAGAGAGTGGATTTCTGTGTTAAGGAAAAAGTCAAAGACGACCACGAGTTTCGGAGGAACGAGTAGCGAGAATCCGTGCTGCGTTCAAGAGGAGTCCACGGAAGTTCACAAATCGAGTCGTGAACTTGCGATCTCTCAATCCACTATCTTGCGCGTGCTAAGAATTTGCACCTTGGCAAAGTTCGATCCTTACTGGTTGTTAGTTTGGTCAGTGCCTAAGTTGGTAACCGCTTGGGAAAACAAGGTGCTTATAAGCTTGGATAATGGATACGATCAGCGAATTTACACAACATCGAGCCTGGTCAGTACCTACTTGGGAATACTTGGGTAAGCTTGGATGGGTTGGTGATGAAATGGATAATGAATCGGAATTTGAAACCGGGGATCCGAGTTCCAATTCAAGTTGGGTTCGTTATACTCACTTACGCGCAAATACCCTTGGGAAATGTCTGAATCCACCTCTTCTCCCTCCAGCTATGGGTTAATTAGTATCAGTAAATCATCATTATATCCAAAAATATTCGTACAATCTAAAAATATTTTCTGGCATCAAATAACCTGCAAAAGATTAATAAGCCGTAAGATACAAATCAGTCAAACGCGGCTAGTTGCCTCGTACTTGTGGTCATGACCCAAAACTAAGATAACTTTCATCATCATCATCATCATCAATCCTAGGACAGGTTGAGATCTTGACCAGCTCCCTCCACATGCCTCAGTTGCGTGTCAATATCTGAGTTTCTATGAATTACATTCCAGTCCACTCTGTAACGTTGAGGCCATTTTTTTTACCCCTGTCTCTTCTTTTGCTTATAGTACATGTTTTTGCTTATAGGACAGTGTAAATAATATTGGCTCTTATAACATGTCAATACCAGTTCAAATTTTTCTTCTTGACAATGCTTATGAGGTCTTCCAATGGGACTCTTTCTTGTCTGATGGTATCTTGCACCGCGACATTTCTGATGTGATACTCTGATGCCTACAATGGTTCTGTAGCATCTTATTTCGAAAGCTTGGATTCTTCACTACAATTCCGCTGTTAATGAAAGAATAGGCTTAGTAAATAACAAAAAATGCAAAGAATTAGTTCGGTTTTCCTAACAAATCTTTGAATGTTAATGCCTCTAAAGCTTGCCGCCTTAAATCAGCAACATTTATGGCGCTTCTTTCTAGTATAATGTCTTAATTTGGAAGATACTGTTGCGCCAATCATCCAAATGAAAACCTACCTAAATAGAAAAATAAACATTAAAACTTTTGGGATTTTCCCTGGGATCGAACACCAGCCTCTGGTGCCACAACTGTTTTCAAACACTAAGAAGGTAGTTCTATTATTCTTCTTTGGTTGCGTTTGCTGGAATTTTGAAATAAATATGTCGTTAAAGTTCTTCAATTTTCAATAACAAAATACTTATTAAGTGGAGATCAGAAATCATTGGAGAGAGAGAAAAGTTTAATTACTGCAAAAATGTTTATAATTCTATTTTGTTTTTAAAGGAAAAGTACGAAATAAAACGCAAATTTTTTAAGCATCCGCATATTAGTAAAAAAAAAAAAAAAAAAAAGATTATATTAAAGAGAGATTATAAATATGGCGACGTGTAGAACGCGACAAACAGGAAGTAGATAAGAACTACCGGATGTAAAATCATGTTCTTGGATATATGACGTCATCGTCGCTTTTAAATGCCGAGTGAATTGAATGTAAGATTTCGTGAACTGAAAGATTATGGAAATTGATGAAGTGAAAGACGGTGAAGAATACTGAATATTTTTTAATGCTTGCAAAGATTTTATAAAATAAAGCATACCATGGTGAAAAAAGGCCCTAAACTTGATAAAAAAAACAAAAACAAAGAGTTATCGTCGAAATGTTTATGTTATTACGAAGAGGAAAGACCAATGTATTTTTTACTATTTTATTAAATTTTTTAATTCTTTTCCAGCACGTTCAAAATGCTGTTTAAAAATCTTATTTCTCTTGCGTCAACGGGTGGGCCAAAAATGAGAATAGGAAATTTTAGCGTCTTTTTGGCGTTAAAAACACACTTGCAAAAATCAAATAATTGTAGGATTTTAATAAATGAAATTATTTTTTCAGAAAATCTTGGTAAAAATATTTTTTCTTACATCTTACTTAATTTTATGAATTTTTGAGAAATTAAAATTTCACACTCTTCATATTTATATTAGACAAAAGCAGGACTCCTCGGAGAATTTAAATCATCAATTTGTTTTTGTCAAACAGAAACAACATTTACCAAAAATCTGCTCTGAATCATAAAATTAAAAATGCCATAAAACTAAGAGATTATTTAATTAGAAATGCGCTTAATTGCTTTTATAAATAAAATATATTAAGGACACTGTAGTCTTAAGAAAAAAATATTTCGATGAATGATGAATTTTTACAAGGATTATTTACATTTTACATTTTTTTAATTTTATTTAGAAATAATTATTAAGTTTTAAATCTTTTAAAATTCTGTCTTAATTTCAGCATTTTAAATTATACTATTATCAAGTGAAAATTATATTTACTAATCATAAATGGAAAAGTTTAATACAAATCATCAAACATCTATATTTTTAAAAGAATTCTGACTTTTTTGTATGTGTACACACGTGCCAATTTTTGTAAGTACGGTAGACCATAAACCATCATCAGAATATAAGAACAATAACTATAGTCAATTTAAAACCGACATTTATAAAATTCAGTAACACACCAGATTACGGAAAATATTTTCATAAATTTTTAAGATTACTGAGTACTTCAAAATTATATAAAAAAAAAAGGCGCTCACGTCATTTTCTTCAATTATGTTTTACAGATAATGTCTCCGTAGAACAATATTAGATCTGTCATCAGGCTGTCAACACAGCTACTGCCGAGTTACAAAAATGCATCTCTGCGATATTTTAAACTTAAAGTAAATAATATTTGTTTCAAATCATATTAATTATACTTTAAATCAGCTAATATTCCTAAAATAAAGTCTCAGAAAAGTATCTTTTATTTTTGGAAGATTTTTTAATGAAAAGAATTACACTGCGATGAAAGACGACTAAAAAGGGGAGGTAATTAGCTATTTAAGCAAAAAAAACGCCTTCTACTCATTTTAAATTAGTCTTCAAAATGCAGCAAAGTATTTGCTTATTGGAAAAATTAAATTTTATCTATTAGCTTGAAATTAAAACTAAAATAACAGCTTCAGGAAAGATTTTTCATTTTAAAAAATTCATTTTAAACCTTAGGTATCGCATTTTTTGTGGAGCTCCCTACTTTAGATGCACTTTAAATAGAATATGTATCGTCAAACACATGTTACTTTTTTGTCCTTTTTTCGTCTCCAGTAACTATACTGTCAGAAAACGTACTCCAGAGATATTACGTGGGTGTCAACAAAAGATGCAGTCCAAAACTAACCCAAGAATAAGATACTAAATGTCCCCAAGTTGTGCTTTTTTAATATGGCGTCCAAGATGACTGCAAAACCCCTAAAAATGGCCAGTACTCCTTTAATCTAAATCAGATTTCTCTGTTAATTTTAATGGCATTAAGTGTACATACTAAAATTTTGTCACATCAGAAACGCCATCATTTTCAAGATGGCGTGCAAAATAATTCCGATCACAACATACGCCTATTTGTGTCTGCTCAAAATAATTGTAAACGTGTCCTCAAAAAGGTTAAGTCTTTGTTTGCTGATAGAATGAGGCACCGAATAGCTTCTAACAAGTTTGGTTCACGTGACTACTGGCGGTTCTGTAATAGTGTGTTAAATAAGATTAAGTCTTTTATCCCACCTCTTTTCAATCAAATTTGAGGTGTTAACATCTACTGATAAAGCAGAATATTTTGCTTGTAAATTCTCTTCAAATCCCACTCTTGACTTATTTGGGGTATTTTTGCCTGACTTTCTACTTAGACCTAAATCACTTTATATGCGTATAACTCCGTCCATGGTTTCTGTTTCTTGAAACTCGGTCCTTGATGGTATATCAATAATCCTTAATAAATTTGCTCCACAACTATCTCCCTGTTCTCTGTAAACTCTACAATAAATGCCTTGCTGTTTCTTACTTTCCTGCTTGTTAGAAATCTCCTTCTGTATTTCCAGTCATTAAGATACCAGGTGAACCATCTGATCTTTCTATCAGCCAATTAGCCTTCGATCTCTTTTTGGCAAAGTACTAGAGTCTCTAATTGATTTTGTATTGGTTAAGCATCTCACCTCGCAGGGTGTTCTTTCAGATAAGCAATATGGCTTTCGCTTCTCTAGGTCAACTGCTGATGTATTAACGATTATTGCTGAAAGAATCTATCAAGCTTTAGATAAGAATGGTGCAGATCGGGATGCTGCTTTGAATATCTCAAAGGCATTTCAAAGAGTTTGGCATACTGGTATTCTTCACGCCTTGAAAGGTTATGGTATTTCTGAACGAAAATTTGAACTGATTCATTCTTTCTTATTCAATCATGAAATGAAAGTTGTCTTGAATGGTCACTCTTCTAAATCTTTTTGCATCGATGCAGATGTTCCCCAGGGATCTATCCTTGGACTTACGTTATTCCTAATTGCCATAAATGACATTCCTGATGTCATCAATTCTCAGCTCAGTATCTATGCTGAGAACACAACTATTTACTGCTGTCTTAAAAGTAAGTGTTATTCGGTCGATAAGGTCAAATTGGCAGCTAATCTCAGAATTAACCTACAAGCCTTTGTTAAATAGGGCAAGGAGTAACTAATTAATTGTAATGCCTCCAAAACGAAAATGATCTCTTTTAATCGTTTTCTAGAACCATTTTAGCTTCCATTAGCATGGCTGATGCTAACCTTCAGAAGTGTGACTCATTGCGCCTTCTCGGACTAATGTTTTCCGCGGATGAGATCTTCTCTTCGAAAAGAGTATGTTGAATCAATTGCTAAATCTGCAGCTAGGAAAATTAATTCACTGTGTCGTGGTAGATAATTATTTATCTCCAGAATCTATCTTATATATTTATAGGTTTACCACTTGTCATTGCTTTGAATATTGCTGCAACATCTGGTCAGCTGCTTCTGATATATATTTAGAGATTCTTGATAAAATACAAAGAAATATCTGCAATGTTATCCGTCTTGACCTGGCTTCACGGCTTCATTCATTTTCCCACCGCCGTAATGTAGCTTCCCCGTGTCTTTTCTATAAATACTTTCATGGTAACTATTCTGACGAACCGAGTCTTTATGAAATTAAGCGCAGTACTACATTGGAGACAATTTCTCATCATTTTACAGTTCTAATGGCGAAATGTAGCCGCAAGTTCTATGCTAAAAGTTCCTTCTGTCGGACTTTTCGCTTATAAAACTCTCTTTCGGCTTCTTGCTTCGCCATCAACTTTGTTCTTCAAAAATTTAAATGCAATACGAATCGTTATCTTTTGTCTTCTTAATACTTGTTCTTTTATTGTCCTTTCTCCTTAGTAGTATATTTTTCTCATATACTCTAACACTCAGTAACCGTTTGCGTCTTAGTGGCTTTATTGCCTTGCTTGAGGTGAAATGAGTTTTAAAAAAATGCAAAAAACAAAATAGTCACTAACCAAAACCTTAAAAATACTAATTACCCATTCAATATTCATCAAAGACAATGTTTTCAAACTGTACTTTGTAGTTCCAAGTGTGTTTAGTAACATAATAATAATTGGGGGATATTCCGATCAAGTTTTAATTTCCAAGCTGGACTTCAAACCATATTTACATCTTTTTCATGAGCACGTTTTAAGCTTTCAAAAATGCCTTTAAACTGATTTTTTCAGAATAATTTTCTGATATAGTGCGGAATAGTATATTAAAAAACAAACAAATTTTCTTCTTATGTTTCCTTGTTCAAGATTAAAATGTAACAAGGCAGTTTGGACGTCACTAATTCACCTATTTGAATCACGTCTTAAGCGAAGGTTTTTTGCTAATCATTCAATCCACTAGCACGACATCAATCAAAGATTTTCCGTTTAGTATGAGGGAAAAACATACAGTATATTTTATTTCAATCATAATTTTTTTTAGCAAGACTATCAAAATACAAAAGAAAATATGCACTAACATGAAATACTAAATAGAAAAGAAAATATATATTAAATTACAAAGTTTTATGATAAGATTTTAATCATGAGTTTCGCTATAATCATCACTTATAAACGAGGCTACCCAAACTACTTTTGCTTACATTTATATAATATAACTCGTTCTTTTCTACAGCCACAGTCATTCCTATATCCTGTACTACATCTACATCTGACAAGTTTCAAGAGCGTCTGACAGCAGTTGGTTGGTCGTTGGCAATCTCAATCAAGTTGTTTCCTTCTGATCTCTACCCTCACTCAGCGGGAGGTAATTATCGACCCCCACCACTACTGAGGCTGCAAAAAAGTTAGAGTTCTACTTTGCTACTGCAATGGTTAGTTGAAGACTTCTTCTATGTGCCGTGTCCTCCAGGATGTTGATGATCATGGCTCTCCACAATTTCCTGTTCTTTGTAACTCTTAATAAATTTAGTTTTATTGTCATCAGGTTATGCGTTGTTTTCCTCTTGTTGTATAGCCCCCTTCGTTCTGGGGGGTCTCTTAGTTGACGTTCTTGAGACGATCATAATAAAAGTTGTCTTCCGCTCTTTCTTCTCTCGGTCGGGTGATCGCTAGTTGGTTTGTTCGAAGGTAAAATGAGAACTTCAACAAAAGGGATTTTAAACTTATCTATTTTATTAAAGAACGTCGACGTGTACAATTTTTAATTTGCCAGTGGGGTCACTCTATCACCCTCACTGGCTAGCGAGTTCCCCGAGACACGAAACAACCAGGTCTGCTGTGTATGGCATGTAAAAGCTTCACTCTTTAAAATCACTTTCTATCTCTCTAATATTCCCACGGTCATGAGCTGACCGTGGGAATATTAGAGAGAAACTGAATCAAAACTGACATCCCTATTTTGTCTACCATCTGACCTTAAAGGTCAGCCTCAAAAGGTCTGAGCTAAAATACACTGCCACCAAAAGATAATAGCCTGAAACTATCATTTAACACTTTCAGCTCTTTGCCTATGAGTATCAAATTTTTCAAGCCCCCTTTCCTCATTATTTGCCCTAGAAATTTCAACTGTCTCATCCTGTTGTTATGTGGTGATTTTCTAAATACAGCTTAGATGTGGCACAAGGCCAAAAGTATAGGGCACCCATTGAGGATAGAACTCATTATTCAGTCGTAATTGATCTAGCAAGACAAGCTTCATCCCGATGTTATGTGTAAGTGTCCTTTTTGTTTAAATTTTCGCTAAAACTTTGTCATGTTCGGTCCATGGTATTCTCAGCATACTTCTGTAGATCCAGATTTCCGTTGCTTCAAATCTCTCTGTGTCCAGCATTCACTGTCATATAAGAGGACTGATATTACATAACAGTTCAATACTCTTTTCTTTGTTTCCAATTAAATGTTTCTATATCTTAATACTTTGCTTAGCTTTCTGAAAGGCATCTTTTGCTATCCCAATGCACCTTCGGATTTCAGTGTCACACTTTCCGTCCTCTGTTAAAACACTTTCCAGATAGTTAAATAGTTGTACTATAGTAGTTGTTCTATTTTGGTATCTCCAATTTATAATTTGCATGTTGGACTCTCCCTTTCGCTGACAACCATTCATTCTGTGCTCTTGCAATTGATTTAGCCCTTTCTTCTCGCTTTCTTTCACTACTTTCTATGGGAGCTCTTGTGGTTTTTCTTTCTGTGTCTTTTATCAATACTGTATCATCTGCATATCTTATATTGCTAAGATTGTAGCCGCCAATAATGAATCCTGGAAGGACTTCTAGTTCTCTCAGAATCGCCTCACTGTGTAGGTTGAATAAGTCCGTTGAGATGACACATCCATGTCTTAAACCTCTTTCTAGTTTTGTATATTTGAACTCATTTTATATCCGTATGCAGGCAGTTTGCTGCCAGTATAGGTTCTGGATTATTCTAATAACCTTCCCAAATATGTCAAGGTTACCTGGCAGTTCCAGCAGTTCTTCGTGATGTACTTTATTAAACGCTTTTGCATAATCTACAAAACACAGGTACACATCCTTCTGGATTTTTATGACTCTTTCTGATATCATTTTGAGTAGAAATATCGTATTACTTGTTACAGTGTTTTTAACGGGTTCGTACTGTTCTTGTTATATTTCCGGTCTGATTCTGCTGCACGCTCTATTCATCAGAATTCAGATAAGTTTCGCTATATGGCTCATTAAGCTGATTATCCGATATAGATCACTTCTGTCTTTTTTTTTCACGGCAAACTTACGGACTAGATCTTCACTTCGACCGACAGGAATTCCATCTACTTCCGTTTCTATATCTCTCTCCTGTCACTCTGACAGTTCGTGATTTTATATCTCTACAGACAGTTTAGCTTGACTTTCTCTAGAATACCGCCTGGCTATATAAGCTCACGGCCGGAATTCTTTCTTCATTTTTTTGACCGGGTGGCACTTGATCTCGAAAGTCTTATTTATTTATTCTTATAATTCATTTCATTTTTCCTTACTTCTGGAGAGAGTGGATAGTTTCTTTAAAGCTCTCAGATTTCGATTTTATTGTTGGTTGTCATGAAACTGTCGGGGTTCAGGCCCAATAAAAATAATTTACAGTCTACTTGACTCTGTGGATAACCTGATCCATCGTGCCGCAATCAGTATTTTTTGAGTGATTCCGTACACTTTGAGCAAAAACTGTTCCTAGTAGTGGCGCCATTATCATTAGTGCTGAAAGTTATAACTATAACTTGGAATTATAGTCACAGGAGCGACCGCGAGTTATTTAAATTAAAGATTATATAACAAAAAATGATACGCTATATGCATTAGTCTTTTAAAGTAATGAATCTGGTCATAATTTCGATTTTAAAAAAATGCTGCTTTAATTAAAAGAGGATGTAATTTGCTAAGGCGAAAATGTATAGAAAGTGCACTGATTTCTGAATCATCTACGTTCAAATTGCATCCAACATTTTACCTTTCTTAAACAATATTCTGTCGAATGTTAGATATTTAAAAGCAATAGCGATAAAAACAATCGAACGAGATCGGAAGACACATCGAACCCCAGAAATTTGAAAGTTTAGTGTTCCTGAATCTTCATCGATTCCCCTCGGAGAATTACTACAACCGACGTTTACGTTCTTATTCCCCCCACCCACTAACAGATTCGCCTCAGTTCTCAATCATCCCCAGCCATTCAAACAAAGGTAGAGTTTTATCCTTTGTTTCCTGTTTAGGATTGAATTTCCGGTTCATTCTAAAGTTTTTTTCATTCTGTACAGTATTTACATTAGTCCTCATCTTTGTCGCCATATTTGTCACAACGTTTCGGCCGTTGTACGCTCCGGCCTTCTTCAGGTGGTTGGAATTTCGAACTGAACCCTTTATTTCGATCGCTGGGGTAGACTGTTCTAATTCCACGTGCCATGTTTGATGGATGTCAGTTATCAGTTATCTCCTGCTAATTTTCCCTCTGAAAGTTCTCCACTGCCTTAACCAGGAATTGAACTCACCTTCTTTGGGTCTGTCACTGGATCTAACCAACGCCTTTATCCACTGTGCCATGTGTCCTTGAGGACATCTGGGTATGAACTTCTGAGTATTATAAACCTAATGTTTTCAGCATCATTTTTACCAGTGCTCATATTGCAATTTTTTGCTGTTATCATTGCATGTCTTTACCAGAGTTCATATTGCAACTTTGTTATCATTTTTTTCATTCTCTTTCATTCTCAGTAGCCCCTTGCGTCTTCGTAGCACTATCGCCTTGCTTGGGGTGAATTGATTTTTAAAAATGACAGATATATAGCTATATAATCCAATCAATAAGAACAACATTTTAGTTCGATGAAGTCCTTTTACAGGACAAAACGCATTACATAGAATTTTCACATTTTGTCATTCAGTTACCCAGTATTGTTTTGACGTATAGAAATTTACATAAGCATATTCACTCAAATGTATTCATGTCGAAGGATAGAATTTATCTTTTTACTAAGTGTTTAATGCTTTCAGTTTCCCTAATTCACAAAGTGGCAGATCTTGTATTACAACCAGTCATGACATGTCGTAATTAGATGTGCTTGCATGAATTTCTTATTGCTGGATGGGGCTTCCTTATACTGCAGAGAGTCACAGTATTGCTACGAAAGCCAATGATGATGATGATGATGATCTTATTCTCAACGTGGACAACTTCGTCATATGCGTTAAGATTCATCAAAAAGTGATAGGCCAAGGTTTTCCTACATTTTGTAAAAAGGCTTTTGCGGCATCCAAATGAAGTTTTGCAATGCCGTCAAAATAAGATTTGCTCTAAGTAAAAAAAAAAAAAACAATTTTCCTCTTGGCGCAAACAAAAAACCTTTTGGCATTTTTAAATAATCTTTTAAGGAGTTCTTCAGCGTTATAATTACAATCTCTCTCACCAAATTCACAAGTGTTTTTATGTTTACTGGACACGAGAAATGAGCTTAAATTACAAAAATGAACTTACTTGACTATTAATCATTGAATAAAATCTCTATATTTGCAGTTCATCTATTTTTTTATTATTTGTTCGAACTATCTCAGACATTCATGATTCTATCATGCCAAGAATCACGGTCCTGCATCAAGATCGGAAGGTCATTAGGGTGGCATTCTGTGTCATAACATAGCTGGTCAATTGTTGATGATTACAGGACGATCAACCCATCTTGCACCACTTGGCTAAGTATCCAGAGTTATTGTTTTGCACGCCAGCAGTGTCCTGCAAAGTGTATTCTGCGTTTGCGTAAGATTGTAGAAATATCACGGATGGGTCCATAGATCTGTGACTTAGTTGGAATATATCTCTAAGAGATGTTAAGTATAGCTCTCAGCATCTAAGTTTAGGTTCCATTAAGCTTAGACTCCAGGATTTTAGTTAATGTCCAATCAAGTTACACTATACATTAACACCGCCTCTACAGTGGCACGAAAGAACCTCCGTTTCAGGTTGTCTAGGAGATCAGATTCCTAGATTACATCCATTTTATTGAAGGCGGCCCAGGCTTTAGCTATGCGAATTTTCACATCCTTTTCAATAGAAATTATTTCGCTTCCTCGGTATGTAAAATATTCGACAGGTTTTATTAATCTACCTGATAGCGTTTGTATTGAGCCTTGCTGGTTGAAATCTATGAATTCAGTTTTAGAGGCATTGACAAAGAGTCCAAAATCATTAGCAACATTTTCTAGATGATATAAGAGAAATGTGGTAACGTTAATAGTGTCTGAAATGATAGTTATGTCATCTGTATGTTCGTCGACCTTAGTAGTATCCGGCCATCGAAAACAGATAACTCCCCAAACATTTATAATTAAAAAAAAACACAATAAAGATAGCTAAGGTGAAGTCGGAAGAGCGTAAATGATGTTTTTATTTTCTAAAAAGTGAATATGTTTTAAAAGTATAAAAGTGTGTTTCATGCCTTCTCTCCGGTACCGAGAAGGGAAGCTAGTGGATGTTAAAAAAAAAGCTGTCTTTACTTACACATCCAGCATTTTATGTTGCAAAAGGTTGTGTCTATCTACGCGTCAGGAATAAATCTCTCTTAGCTGCGTCTACCAGAAGACGTGTTTCTCTGTAAAAACCGGTTTCCGCTGATTGACCGTTAAGGGTCATGTGACCGGTCAAGCGAGGTGTATACCAATTAGGGAAGAGGAATTAAAGCTAACCCAACATCTAATTCAACAAGGAATCCGTCATTTTTGCAATGTTCTTATAATTTCAGGTTGGATTGTATTTGATGTCACAGTTTTATGTTTCGTGTTTCGATCAGACACACACAGAAATTGGAATGTTGACAATATGGTAGCGTTCTCAAGGGATCAAGGTATTTGTAAATATTGTCGTCTGTCATGTAGGCATGGATTGTTGTTATTCGGACTTTTATGCTTGAACAAAGTTGACCGATTTCTTTTTTATCTGAAATTGATCATTCATTTTCTCCTAATAAAATATTTATGATCAGAATTAACAGATATTCCATAAACTGATATAGTAATATTTTTATGCTGGTCTCTGTCGAGATAGAAAATAGGTGTAACGACGTCATTTAGTTATTACTACTTGGTTGACCCTTATAAGAGAGGGGTTTTCTCGCTCGTCAGCCATCGTAGAAGGCGCTGACTATACATTTTTATTAAAAAACATCAGGCAATAGGACACAAGCAGGGGAGTGTGGATTTATGCCTTCTTACTGAATTTTACTGAAAGTGAATACAGATGGCCGCGGTTGGAATTTGAACTTGGATTGTTGATTTCGTTCTCGGAATAATTCTAGTTCTGCTACTGATATTGAAATTCATTTATTCAAAAATGCATTTTTTCTTCTAAAATGTTAACAGTAATAAAAATACCGAAATCAGAAAAAATAGAGATCTTCTTTATGTGCCGTATTGCCTCAAGGTGTGGGCGATCATAGTTCTCCACAACTTCCTTTCCCTTGTAGCTCACTTCCAATCCCTTCCAATCCTTAAATTCGTTAAGTCGATTACTTGCATTCAATATGTCGTGCGAGTGTCAAATTTTCCAAACAGCCTTTCTTAGAATTTCCCATTTCTAAGCCTTCTGTGTCATAGAAATTTAAATTCTCCCACCACCTCTCTCTCTCTCTCTCTCTCTCTCTCTCTCTCTCTCTCTCTCTCTCTCTGATTCTAATTACGCGTCACCTTTTTGTTTCCATTTTCTCTAATACTTCCTCGTTGCCCACATGTTCGGTCCATGATCTTCTCAACAGCCTTCAGCTGCCTCAGGTCTCTATTTCATCTGCGAGGAGATTGTCCAGCATTCACTGCTATATAGGAGGACCAATATTATATAAGAGTTCAGTACCCTTTTTGTTTCTAACGAAATTTTCCTGATTCTTAATATTTTGCTTCACTTTTGGAAAGCATCTTTTACTATTTCAATGCCCTTCGGATTTCAGTGTCACATTTTCTATTCTCTGTTAAATCACTTCCGAGATCTGTCTATATTTCTGAGATGAGATATTATGTACACTATTTACATTAATCGGACTATTGTCCTCATCTTTGTTGCCATATTTATTACAACGTTTTGGCCGTTGTACGTTCCGGCCTTCTTCAGGTGGTTGGAATGTCAACTGAACCCTTTATTTCGATCGCAAGGGTAGACTGTTCTAGTTCCACGTGCCGTGTCTAATGCATGTCAGTTATCAGTTATCTCCTGTTAATTCACCTCACCAAGTTCTCTACTTAAGGACACATAGCACAGTGGATAAAGGCGTTGGTTAGATCCAGTGACAGGACCCAAAGAGTTGTGAGTTCAATATTTGGTTAAGGCAGTGGAAAACTTGGAGAGGTGAATTAATAGGAGATAACTGATAACTGACATCCATTAGACTATAGATTAAGGGGGCGTATCATAGAATCGGTGCGGCCAACAAGACCCTTCCACCGACCTGATAACAGTAACAAAGTTCCCAAGATTACAGTTCATTAATGCTACAACATCAAGTGGATGAAAGAAGTTGAAGCTGTAGATGTCAAAGATGTCGGCGTACATTGAGGACGAAACACAAAATTTATTACAAAACAGAAATAACAATGAGTTAAATCAATGAAAGTCACCTAAACAAAGAATTCGAGTAGTAAAACAGACATCCTGTTAGCCTGAATATGTCAACAAAAGATAACGGTTGAATTAGAACGGAAAAGTAAATCTTGCTTTCCGAGCCTAAAGAGAATACGCCCCTAGCGTTTCAACAAATATAGCATTTGCAATAAAATCTTACTTATCCGGTCGCCTATTTGTTTGTTGTCCTGAACACAAAGCTAGATCTTTAAGCGGAAGTCTATGATTGTACTTTTTATCCGCCATATTTCAATTATGGATAATATTGCTCTGATTGCTAAGCTGATAACGACATTTCCGGTGCTTATGGTCCGTTTCAGTGATATGCGGGTAGTATAACGAATGTCTGCGCAAAAAGTGAAATCGGCGACCCGAGTTCAAATTTCAGTCTAGCCTCCTGCGTTTACTTTCACACAAATGCTCTTCTCCCCTACGCCCAATACAGCGCAGTTTTATGTTAAATTGCAACGTAAACTGGGCTCTCCAACCTTGGCCAGCAGTTAGTCTAAATTCACAGTGTTTCTCAACCGATGTTCCCTGGAACCCTAGGGTTCTGTAAGAGGGAGTCAGGGGTTCCGCGAGAAAGTCTACTATCGGCACATCCCCTCTTTCCCTTAACAGTTACGTCAAACCTTTTTCTCTTTCTCTTTTCTTTATCGTCGTTGCTATTCTTTGAGCAACGACCCAGCGCTTTCAATGTTAAGGCTCGTGGCCTTTTTGAATGGACATCTATTCAATGTGCTTTGACGGTTGGCATTTGCCGCCAGTCAAAGGTCACGTGACTTATCGTATCCGCGCCAATAAGTATCCATGTGCGGACAGACGATCCGCGCCAATAAGTATCCATGTGCGGAC
Source organism: Acanthosepion pharaonis (assembly GCA_903632075.3). Lineage (NCBI taxonomy): Eukaryota > Metazoa > Mollusca > Cephalopoda > Sepiida > Sepiidae > Acanthosepion > Acanthosepion pharaonis. Next base: position 2,766,367 of record CAHIKZ030002445.1, on the reverse strand, counting down.
AGACGATCCGCGGGCATCGAGTCGAGAAGACGCATTTCCCGTCTCTCTCTTCACCATACGGGTTAAACACCTAGACTTCAGTAACAGACCTTTTATAGTCAACTTCTTTGCCTGAAGCTACCTTCACTATCCTTGACTCGATCTTAGCCCAACCTTTCCTACATAATACGAGATTCTCTTCCAAAAAGAAAAGAAAAGCAACAAGCAAATATTTGTCACGAATTCTTCCAGAATCTCCATTTGTCTACTACAGTGACAGCGAAAGTCCAAGATCTATGTACTTACATGCATCTCCGTCGAAGGATCGTCACACGTAAGAGAATTCATTTTTCTTAGATCAACACTTAACCATTTTCTTACCGTTAACTCATCGACGGCAGGCAACCTAGCATCTTTTAAACAACCGTTGCCACAGTAATAAGCGAACCTTACCTCTCATCCAAAGCAACAAGCAAGTTGAGAATCCACGAGCCTCCACACGAGGTACTTGTATTTTCTTTCCCTTGGTCTATACTTCATTCTATGTTGACGAATATTTCTTTTGCAACTTTTGCAAACTCTATGATTCTATCTTGATCGAACTCATGTAGGAGTTTCATAACCTACCGTGTTAATGTGTTTCTAAGTCTTCATTGATTTTCTTCTATTCTCCGTTCCTAAACTAGCAAGTGCAATTCGGTAAATATATGGCCTACAAAAACATTTATAGACAAGTTGCCTCCCTTGTACCTTTTATTAAAAAAAAAAGAAAAAAAAAGAAAAAAAAAGGAGATTCTTTCCCACGTCTGCGGCTCCTTTTCCTCTTCAGGAATATTTGGCGCCAACCATTACAATTTGGCGCGCAATAACGTTCAATCTCAACATCAACCGCCCGCTTCACAGATTCGTCAGACCTTCTATCCAAAAATTAGGAATTCAACACCGCATTCTTTCCTTTATCCTGTCAGTTTGTTATTAAATGAACTATTTGTTATGCCTTTCATACACCATTCGTGTTTGTTCATTCTCTACCGTTGTTAACCTTATCAAGAACCGTTGATATCCTAAAAGAGTATCAACTACGCTTGTATGTGGGAGTCTGGTGGTCTGACACAAGGCCATACAAAAGGAAACCACATTAGGCGACCAGGTTTCTATTACAATACGTACGACATATAGTTGGAAAATCTTTGGTTATTATAATAACGGCTTCAACCTTTTATATTATTTAAAATTATAATAATCAGACGAGATGTATTCAGCGATGTCTTTATGATATTAGAGTGAAACCGCCTTCACTGGTTAGTAGACAGAAGCTGTACGCGGCGGATTGAATGACTCACTCGAGTACAAGACCGCATGCACTGTGTCTATAGGTTATGTTTACCATGCAAACTACGATAAAAATGTTAAAGACATAGACATTAAAATGGTATATAAATGCAGAGCTTGCCTGAGGCCTGAAAACTATTTCTAGGGTTTCGCAAAGGTATAAAGGTTAAAACACGCTGGTCTTAAAGAAGAAACGCAAATCGTGGAGAAGGTACCAGAAAACAACGATTCCATTATCTTTCCCAAGAATGCAGGGCAATTCACTGGTAATAAAGAAATGGTATCTGCAGAGAGCCATGATCGACTATGTCAGTGGTTCCTAAAATTTTGCTCGCGCCTCACCAAATTTTATGTGATATAAAATACATTTAAAATAAAATAAAAAATGAGAAAGGGCTAAATTGAGATAACCGTGGATTCGAAGACAGAACATTATAATTGATAACTATCTCCGCCAATTTGCAGACCCCAGTTACTATATTCTTAATACTTGATATAATGCAAAATTATCACAATGATAAAATCGGTCAATAATTATTTATAACTATTTATACTGGGACTCATGCAAGCAATTAAAGTAATCCATAATAATATTTTAAATTTTGAAATTATATTTATTTTTGGCATATGAATTTTTGAAAACTGTTTCTAAATCTTTGATTGTCTTTCAATCATTCCGCCTCACCTGCTATCCTCTTCTGCTGCATCTTTTGGCATCCACTAGCTTATGTCGTGCCAGTTTCAGTCTTTTATGAGTTCTTTTTTTATTATTATTTTAGTTTGTTTAAGCAAAAGTGTGAAAATCGAAATGGTATCGATAATTTGAGTCACTCTCAGTATAAATAAAGAATTGAAGATAAAACAGATTAAATTTTTCATTCGCAAAATATTAAGTCGAACTATTCCTCTCATCTTTGTTATTATAAACACAAAATGTCGGCTAAGTAAAGAACTAGCCGTAAGTTTTAAGAAGAGGGTATGTATGTTTGCCAGCTAGAGAAAAAAAACCCAAGATGCGATCTACGAATTGAAGTTGGCATCTTCAAACAAGTACAGAAGTTTAGATATCTGGGAAGTGTTTTAACAGAAGATGGACAATGTGCCGCCAAAATTCGAAGCCGCATTGCAGTACAAAAGGATGCCTTCCAAAAGCTAAGCAAAGTATTAAGAAAGAGGAAATTTTCGTTAGAATCAAAGAAAAGAGTTCCCCATAATCTCAATCCTCTTATATGACAGTGAATGCTGGGCAGTTTTCTCAGAGATGAAAAGAAGTCTTGACTCAGTTGATAACATGGCCTGAACATATGAGTAAGTTTTAAGTAAAAAAGACACTTATATTTAGAATCAGAAAGAGATAGCTGTTATTTCTGGGGCGCATAATGAGAAAAGAAATGGAAAATTTGACACTCACGTGACATATCGAAGTTGAAAGGGACAGAGGGAGACACTTACCTGACGAGTTTATGTGGATCGGTAGCAGAACGGGAAGTGACGTAATAAAGTCAAACACTGCTAAAAGCTGCAAATGATAGGACGTTGTGGAGAGCCATGCTAAAGAGACACGGTATGTAGAAGAAGACCCTCTAACAATCTTCAGACATTGTTATTTTGAGATATCGTTTGTGTTGATTATTATGTTATTTTTGTAACTGTGATGACCGTTCTTGTTCGTCTCTGCTAAACCAGGAACTGACCTCGCGACAGCAACACTTCTTATATTCACTTCACCATCATCCTAAAGAACATAAGTTCTGTATTTATGGATCCTTTGAATCCAGTGTAAGATGATTTCGACATTTGATTATTATGGCGGATTCGTACAGCCTTTGAGAATTTTGTTTGATTTTTACAGACCCACGTCAGTAGGTTGTTTTGAATGGGGGCACGCGTATAAGAACACTAAATTAAATTCACATCATTTTCACGGAGGGTGGAAACAGCCCCTCCCCAATAACGGGCCTGAATTTTTGAGCTGAAAAATTATCAATATACTTTGTCTTAACCGAAATTTTGTTCTCATCTTTGATTGTTATAGATATAAATACGACGTTTCCGTCAAGTAGCCTCTTGCCATCTTCTTGTGTCAATTATTTTGGCTCTATATGAGTTTCCTTACACACTGATTATTGTGTTACTAGAAATACCCATGAAAATTTCCTGGATTTCCTATTTTAATTTTCTGAATAATCTTAATTCTTAAGTTTAAGATTGAATAAGTTCATAGCGTGTTCTACCAGAATAAAATATCCGTAGAAATTCTCCTGTTGCATCATTAAATATTTGAGATTAACAACTTTAACAAAATACTGCAATAAAAATCATAAATATGAATGCCTGTCGTTATTTTAAGAAGTAAGAGGGTACAAATGAAAGGATTTGAAATTGGCAATTTTTTTTCCATTTCACTGAAACAGACGTTAAACACTATCTTCTTTCTTTTTCTTTTTTTTTTTTTTTTTTTTGAATGAAACCAAGTAGTGTGTTTGATATTTCTTTCCGTTTTTCCACGCGATCAAAACGGAATAGTCCGTTATTTATTAGATATTGGCAGGGCATAACGGTCGTGCTAACTAAAGGAGGGACGAGTAGAAGATATTCGTGATCCAAGTTCTTATTCGTTTCTGCTAAACCAGAGCATATTGTTCCGTTGCCTGATCCATAGATTAAATTCACTACGACTCTATTCACTTGATTAACCGACGTTTATATGCTCTACGCCACTGTCCCAAATATTAATAATAATGATACATGGCAAATGGGTGTCTTTCTTTCCTATTATGCTATATAAATTGTTATTATTTATTTAATTTCCATGTCAAAGTCCCCTGACGGTCATCGCTGCGCATCAATGAATCAATACAACATCTCGTTACTTCCTAAGTTCAGTTAAACATGGCGCAGCATCAAATGTTCTTGTGAGGTTACTGAGAGAGAAAGGTTTTGTCAAGTCTCTTTTTCAGCGGAATGTCTAAAAGGAAAAGGAATAACGAACATTCTTTATTATTATTTATGAGAGAATCTTATGCCGCGAAGTCATCTACAAAACTATATATGCATATTTACACGTGTCCGAAATATATATCTACACAGTAAGCAGAGTGAAAGGAAAACGAAAAGATAGGTTCTTACATATAATACTTCTGTGTTTATGGAGAAGCAATGTTTAGAACTCCAGATTCAAGCGGGTCGACTTCGTCTACTATGTCTCAAAAGAGGGCATATTTCGCAAACAGGAAACAGCGAATTTGGGATTCTTCCAAACTAAGGACGGCGAGGCGAGCCGGAGATAATATTTTTTTATGTTTGGGGAAGATATATTCCCAGAGAGAAACGGTACCATGTGCTTATGATATAGAGCATGTGCTGGAGGAGACAAATTCAACCACAGCCGTTAGCCCTTGATAAAAAAAAAAAAAAGTAACCGCATGGATTTGGCTCCTGTAAACCGGCTGAAGGACTACCGCTTTCGTCACTGTCTGGAGTGACGTCACTAACTGACCAAAGAAAGATAATCGCCAAAAGGAAGATAATCGCCTTTTGTATCCCCAGTTCATAAAACAAAAGCTTCGCCATTACCTGGACTCGAACACTAAACTTAAATACCAATTGGAAATATGTAAGTACGTAGTGATAGAAAAATAAATTAAAAAAAATAAACAAACAGTAACAAATAGACCGAAATTCCACCATCTTTAAAAATATATGTATATTCAGAATCGGTAGGTCATTAAATCATATTTCGACCAACTAATCAGAAACCATCCCGAACAGGATAAAAACATCGTCGCGAATCAGAAACAAGGTAGGTTCGCAACCAGGATATGATAATGATAACAATACTAACCGTTTCTCTACAAGGAAACGCTTGGCACTTGGCATTTCGATTGAAGTTTATAAAATCTTTTTCTTAAAACTATTTTTCAGGAAAATAGGTTTTTCAAATCTAGTAGCTGTTATCGCTGTTTCCAGTAGGGGTTTCCTTGTCACTGATCGTGAGCCAATCAGAAGCAAAGCGACATTTTCGAAGCGGATCTCTGGATACGTATATAACGAGATGGAAAGTCAATCTAAATCAGGATCGATGAATTAATTTTATCTAATTTCTGATCTTGATGTTAAATATGGCCGATGTCTTGTCGGCTTCCATCGAATCTATAATACCCCACTATGAATTTATGATATACCCCACGACTACATCTCTTGATAGTATTCAAGTAAAATACAAATTTTATTGTAACCTAATTATGCACAATAATGGATCATATGCAATATAGGCAAGCAATTCGACTAGGAAAATGGAAAATACATACAATATATATATATACAAATTTTAGAGACATCTCATAGATCATTTCATCTTAAATAAATCAACAACGTTTTGCAGCAATTTTTAACATCAACTTGAGATTTCTCTTATTAAAAAGCTGAATAATTTTAACACATTCAACATTATGGAAAAAAAAATAGTGAAATTTGGATAGTTTTTTTTTTAAAGACTTAGCATGAGCAAAAAAAAATTCACGGATTTGAAGAAAAAAAAGAACCCAGACTCCAAAATCCGCAAATATTTTTCATCCTTTAAATAATCAATTGTACTTAGTTTAATTTGTAACGTATATAAATATTGGTAGAATAAAACCAAATGTTGATAAAATAGTGAAGGTCACTAAGCAGCCCCACCTCTCCCGGTCGGGAGTAGTACACACCAGCCCTGAAAACTAAAAAGGCGATTGAAGCCGAAAAATTGTATTTGTTTTAAAGATTTAATTTCATCTGTACAAAGGAATTTAATTTATTTGTATTCATAAATTTTATTGAATACAACTTAAGTGCAAAATTATCTTAAACAGTTTTCATAGATGAATAAAATAAAATCTTTATTAGATATTACTTAACTACTACTAACCAGTCATTGTAATTTACCAAACGTTTTCTTTATCATAGTGTTAAAAAATAAAGGGGAATAATTTCAAAATTTTTTTTGTCAATTCAAAAGTAACCTCCCTTGGACATTGCAAATCATTTAAATTTTAATGTTATTATAATTTCAATTAATGATAAATTTCCTGTTGAAATATTTACACAAAGTGAATCGTATACAATTCGCTTAATAAAATATTTTAATACGTAATTTTTATATAAAAAATTTACGTCATTTTTTATTAATTTTTCTACTTCTAAAATGATCACCTCTATGGATACTGAACAAAACATCATAATTTGACATTCGTTTCTGATACGCTGAGTTGAGAGTTACTGAGTACTTTTTCAACGTTTCATGCTTTCTTTTTTTCTTACTATCAAATAATTTTAATAAAAATACTTCGACGTTGTATTACATAATCTCTATGAAAACGGTTGGTTGGTCTAAATTCGAAAATGATTCAATAAAACTAAAAAAGCAACTTTATATGCCAATATGCCGGTCTGCTAGAGTCGTTAACTTATCCATGTGGCAAACGCCTACTCATTTCTCAACTGTGGTCAAAATGGCAACTATGGCGGGCTGGCTTTAGTTACAGTTTCTGGGAGAAGAACGCATAATTTGGCGTGATCATCAATTTGAACAAAGCCAGTTAAACTCTCAATTACGTTCATTTGTGTCTTCATGCTAGCAACACCCTTGACAAATTCGGAACAGTTTAGTCCACCCAATTTTACTCACAAGGCGGACTGGATCAACCTGTAGTCTGGTTTTCATGCACTTCCTAACATATCAAATCGACATTGTCAATGTCACCTCCTTGACAAATCGACCAGGGTTATATAGTCATTTAGCAAACGATACGGCGCAAATTCAACACAAAATGACTTTCATATCGATAGCCTTTCTCTAAGTATGACAATCAACATGATCTAATCAATTTTAAAAGCTATTAAGAATTTAAAGCCAATTTTTGGAGAGGTGGGGCTAAAAGAAAAAGATAATAAAATAAATCAAGCATTTCATAAATTAGAAAGCTCTGCAGTTGAAGCAATTGTGCGGATCTATTACGCACGAACATACATACATACAAAAATACAAATCACATACAACGCCAAGCATTCATTGGTTAATAAATGACCACTACATTACTACAGGCAATTTACAAATCGCAGTAATGCGACAATTTTATAATCGCTCTATTTTTAAGTAGTCAATTTTGTGCACTTTTAGGAGAAGCGGATCACAGAAGCTTTTTTAAGTCTCCACAAAGCTTGCTCGCTGATTGGTCGATGCCAACCAATCAGATCGTTTGCACGTGAAGAATAATTCTTCCCACGCAACAATTTGGAGCCTACAGTCACTTATTTAAGCAAGAGTTTTCTAATCCTAATTAGTGAGATTTCAACTGCCAAACGAATCCACGACAGTTGAAACCATGCGCTAACTTTTTCACTCATACACACACCACTCACATGCTGAATATACCTTGTACACACTCACATAAACTCTTCTTACACAGCAATATCTTTCAAGAACAATCATTACAAGAGACTCTCATGAACATTCTTCCAGTGAACTTTGGGACACTAAAATAACAGTTAAAGAGAGACAACTCTTGGTTAATTCGACCTTTTCTTACTTAAATGCATGCTTTCTTTCACATCGTTGTTTGATATTGTACATTTTGTTTAATACATATTTTTTTTGTGTAACAATGTCTTTTGGTTATCATTTTTTGCGTCAGCCCTATTTGTTAATCTAAAGTTAAATTAATGTGGTGAAGTCCGCCATACAAAATATTCTAAGCGATTTTTTTTTTTTTGTATTTTTTTTTTTTTTAATCTTAAATAATTTTAGGTTTGACCAGAAATTCAATAGTGAGAAGGAATAAATAAATAATTAAAAATGAAACCACTGTTCGGTTCGATCAAGTCAAAATATTTAGCTGGCATGGGAGAAACTGAGAATTTATTAGAAACTAGTAAGAATTTAAAACCATTTTTACGGGAAGTGTACCCCAAAGAAAAAAAAAGTTAGTATTAGAAAGAACTAGTTGAACTCTCTGAGACACATTGAACGAGGAAAATCGGCTTGGAGAATTTGACACACACACACACACAGGGCATAGAAATATCGAGTAACCTACCTAATGATTTTGTGTATGACAGAACAAGGATATTAAGGGGTCAAATATTGCTTAAAGCTACAAAGGATAGATAGTTGTGAAGAGCCATGATCGTTCATAAAAGATAAAAGAAGAGTAAGAAGACTATAATGTCCCATGTTACTTAAAAAACGATCTCCCAAAAAATTGAATGGTTTTATTTAAATTCTCATATGGACCCTTTAAAAATGTAATCGTTTATTTATGTATTTATTTATATTTCTATAAATCAATAAATAAATAAATTTTATGCTATATTTTGAAACAGTGAATGATTGTCGAGTCTGTTCTTTTCAAGTACAACACAAATCATCGACGAACGGCGGTGACCTTAAAGCTGCAGACAAATATGATCTTCAGGGTGAAGGGCACAAAATGTCGACTCGTTTGTTTACAGCTTGTCGGGCTTTCGGGATTCAATTCGGTTGTAAAAACCGAATTCAAGTGAGTAAAAATCAATTTAAAAGCTCTGATAGGATTTTTAGTCCAAGAGCTAGTATCTGTATTTCGCATTAAGAATGAAAATATTTTTTTCATTTACAATTTTTAAAATCTACTCTGTCTACGATACCGGAAAACAGAAAACTCATTCATTTGAAGATTATAAAATTATTATTTTCTAATGTTTATGAATATTAAATAAAGATCGATTTTTCTGTCTTTCTATTAAATAAAAATTCCTTTAGTTGCCTTCGATTTTAAATGTAGAATTAGGAATTATTACCACAAAACTGTTTTCTTTTCAAATTGATGGGACAAACAAATGTACTTTACTTGAAAAGTAAAAAAAAACTCACTTTCTTTATGTTAAGTTAAGAAAAACAAACATTCGCTATTTTTGTGATATAAATCATTTTGATACATGACATGCTTAGTTTTGGGGTTTGTTTTTTTTTAATTCGATGGACAACAGTTTGTCTTTCAAATTCGGACTTTTTTTTTTTTTACAAAAAACTATCAGGAACGCTCATTAAAGTAAGCATAATTTAATTTTAATTACTTTTTTTTATTAATTTAAGTAATATTTTTATCCGTTCGGATTCATACAAAAGTTGATATTGAAATATAAATATTTATTAACCAATAAATAAATGTACCGTCTAGCCAGATTCCCAACACCGCTTAAATAAGCGTAGTTTAAGTTTAGAAGTTTATTTATTTTAAAATTCAGTGCGAATTGTTTTTTAGTTTTTAAAAAAAAAAAACAAAAGAGATGGTAGTGAGAGTGACACTTCTTTCCGTAAGTAATGTAGTAAAATCTGTAGTACAGATGTTTTTTTAAGTTTTCTTTAATTCTGTTCATCAGTAATTCTTATTAAATTCTCCACCGAAGCCGGGTGTATCATATTTTTTTTATATTGATGTTATTATACTACGCTACCTACATAGATACAAAAAAAAAACTCTGTCGTGTTTTTTAAGTCAATTCTCACTCTCAACTTACCATAAATGATTAATTAAAAAATACCTTGGTCATTCCTCTTATTAATAAAATAACTTTTTCACGATAAAACTTTGTTTTTTTTATTAAGTTTGGGACCTTTTTTCTTCATGCTATGCGTTTTTTTTGTTTTGTTTTTTGGGGTTTTTTTTTTAGGGACTGGGTGCCAAAAATTGGACAACCCTACCATAATTTAAATCCGGGACTGTTCTGGATGTTTTCTCCACCCTGTTCAATGATCAATGTGATCAGCCCAAAGAGATAATTTCTCATAAGAATTGGACATCTATTTGCATCCTCCTTTTTTTTTCTTTTTTTTTTTGTTACTTCTGATGAGTGCTTAAATTAGAAAGATGATTTTATTTAATGTCCAACCCTAATAAACTACAAACTGTTGTAGATTATTGTAGAAGTATATATTGTACTAAAAAACCATTCTCTCTAGTAGTGCACCCTATGAGGATTGAGTTCTAGCTAACGTGTTGAAATGACATGGAAAGTATATAGTTTTATTGTGGGCGACAGAGGAAGGAAAAATAACACACGAAGTAGCTTAAATATCCAGGGAGCTTGGCTAAGAAGATATTGATCTGGTTATGGGTTCAATTACAACCAATAGTAGCTATTATTATAAAACTACTGTGTTTCCTGAGAATACCTGCCTATAAATTTGTTGCTTTTAATTCAATCATTTTGTCACCTCATGTTCAAAGATTTGTGGGCAAGTCAGTTAAGCACATTAGAACTAACGTCAGTTTCTCTTCCAAAGGCGGATATCAGATGATTCAAATCCTAAATCAAAGAATGGAATGAATTATCAAACTTTTGCAACAATGCCAAAATTTTGTGCTGCAGTAATCAAGACGAAAGGCGGATATTTTGACGTGAGCAAAATTTAATCATAAAATGCGTTTTTTCTTTTTGTTATAATAATAATAACATTTTTAATAAAAAAGTCATGTCTCACTTTTTTAACCATGTATAATAATTTTCTCATTTAAAGTACAAAACAACTACTTTTGGGGCCAATTTAAATATATATATATATATATATAAGAATATATATTTAACAGAGAGGGTAATAAGGAGTGGTTAGAGAGACATGGTAGAGTTTAGAGAGGGTTTAATTTAATATTTTTCTCAATCATACTTTGTATTGGGGGAGGAGGAGTGGCCAGACCTTGACCTATTTAAACGGTTAACTTAACGGAAGTGATATATTGAAATAGGAGTGGAGAAGAGAGAAAAGGAAGAGAAAGAAGGGGGAAGTAAAGAGAAAGAGGCTGTAAATGGGTTTTACATAGGAGAGGGTTGGTAAGTTTTAGCAATTTATGTAAAAAATAGATTTTAATGTTTGATAGTAATTTATCTTCATGGATTTTTTTACCTCTCTGTTAAATTACAAAAACTTACACTACCCATCAATTTTCATTTCATTTTCGTTTCATCTTTTGGAAGTGCTATCTGATGACCCGGCGTCCTTTAAAAGGACTCTGGTGATATAAATTATTATAATGGTACCTTAAAGTGGTCTGTTTTTCTTTAAAATATTAGCTCTGGATTTACATTGAGCTCTCAGGATTTCATTCTCCTTGGGACTACCCATACGGATTACCAAGTTTTTCATAACTTAAATATATATATATATATATATGATCGAAATAAAAGTATAAAATTTAATATTACAAGACATATTAAATATATATTTTTTAATATGTCTTGTAATATTAAATTTTATACTTTTATTTCGATCATTAAATTTTGTACCTACAAAAAATATCTTTAAATATATATATATATATATATATATATATATATATGAAATGGATTAACGCTGACAATTACTTAATATATTTTCTGTTTATATGTTATTTTTATAGATACAATTTAAGTAAATGATCTGTTTTTAATTAATTTTTTTAACTCAGGCCAGTAAATGTAATTAATACTGTTTAATTAAAAACAGAGCATTTACTTAAATAAATTGTATTTATAAAAATAACATATACACAGAATATATATATTGAGAGAGAGAGACACACATGCACTGACTTTTTTTTTTGATTAAAACAATTTTAAACATTATTTTGAAAAGATTAACAAAAATAATGATACATTGTCTTTTTCAGTCGACCATTGCACCTACCATTTTCCATTTATCCAACACATCACGACAGAACTATTCAACAGCTCCAAAACAATGTGTAAGTTTCCCAGTCAACTTTTTTGTATCCTTTGTCTTTTGTTTTGTTTTTCTCTTCTATCAGTTAAACAAAAATAGATTCTTATTTTCTAAGACTGCTTTAGTTTAATGGGTTTTTCTTTTTCAGTTGCAGTATGGTGGGCGGCATACAGTCACGCTCTTGTCTGGTGATGGAATTGGACCAGAACTTCTGAATCATGTCAAAACTGTTTTCAGGTAAAAGGAACTTGGAATTAACTTTTAGGCTATTAGCAGCAAATTAGCTGACCTCAAACTTCACAATTTCAACATAAAATATTTTGGTGTGTCGTACTGTTCTTCAACTATCATCATAATTAAGTAAAAATCTGATTAAAAATATACCAGTAGAAAAAATCATATAATACATGTTCATTTGAGGTGGCCCGACTCATATGTTTCCTAATAATAAAAGACTTTTCAGAAGATGAAATATAAGAGCTTAAGAATTTGTCATCATAAATCTTGATTAAGATTTATATATATGAAAAGTGTGTGTATATAAATATATATAAAATATTATATATATTATTATTTATATATTATATGCACGGTACTTATTAGAAAGTGCTCAATATCAGAGATAGAGCTAACATATTTGCCTGGCGATCGCAAAAGCATGAAACCCAGGGTCACAAACTCACATCAATCCAACCGATTAAGAAGATTTATGTATTTGGCAATGTATCTTGTTTAAATAGCAAGGCATATTGCTTTTTGAACAGGAATAGAGGTTTATCCATTGTTTCCTGTTGAGGATTAGGTTTCTAGTTCCTTCTAAAGGCCACTCCAACTCTCTACATCTAACATCTCCACCTAAACTCTAAAGTTTTAATTATTTATTTTTATCCTCACTAGAAGTAGATAGGTTCACCTATCATCTGGATCATACCTCTCCCCAGTCTTCTGGACAGGAGTAGAGGTTTATCCCTTGTTCTCTGTTTAGGATTGGGTTTCCAGTTCCTTCTAAATTCTCATTCTTTTTCGCTCGCAGTAGCCCCTTGCATCTTAGTAGCATTACTGCCTTGCTTGAGGTGAATTGATTATAAAAAAAATTTTCTTTGCCTCAAGAATTTTTTTTTTTTTTACTTTATTTTATTTATTTACTTTTTTATCTAGGTTTGCTGGTGCTCCTGTAGATTTTGATGAAGTAACTATCAATTCTTCGACCGCAGATGCTGCATCCATGGAAAAAGCTTTGCTCTCAATCAAGAGAAATGGTGTCGCTCTTAAAGGCAAGTTTTACATACAAAACTATTAACACTTTCATTGCTGCATTGTCATAGCATTGTTGCCTGGCTGTGCTGACCTGTTTTGAATAAAATAGGAAATTGCCATTTAGTGGAAATAAATGATGGATGGGGATTTTTCGTGGTAGGTTACAATCAGATACAGTATAGACTATACTAAACAACAGACTCAACAGACAGTAAGGTTTTGTGCTTGAGATTTTTTTTACCGGACAATATTATACAGTTGGGTCAATCAGTTGAGGCTGACAGCAATCAAATGAAGACCTCACTTTAAAGTAATCAACATCATACAGAGCAGGAAATACCGAACATCTTCAAAGTATCTAAATCAAGCAGTAAGAAGCCTTTGTATTATCTTGGATATGTTAGTCACTTTGTTGTGTAACTTCTGCATAGGTAAAAAATAATGTAATGTAACAGATGGGCAATGAAAACTGGATGCAATAACTTAAAGTTCAAAAGATCAGAGAGTATGCTAAATGGACAATCACTAAGTGAAGTAGAGTTTCTTTCATGGTGATCAGGCAAAGAATTTTACAACTTATCTGGAATTCACCATATATTACACTTTTGGATTATCATTTAATTCCAGTCTTTATAGAATTCTCCTCGTGAAAGCAATTTCAGTTCCCAACTACAAAAGACACCTAAAGTTCTTTGCTGCTGAGAAAGATAAAAAGTAGAGTCCCTACAAACCAAATAAAACTTTTGGTCAATCTGATAGTTTAAAAAAAAAAATTCTTATGCTACAGCTCTATATTTCTTTTCTTCAATTTTCTTTTTCTAATTCTTCTCTGTTCATTTTCTTTACAGGGAATATTGAGACCATAATGAATGATCCTAGTCAAAGATCTATGAATGTTTCACTCAGGTAAGCTCCTATGTTTCTTTGACTTTGTCTCAACTCCAGTAAATGTACTTCTCCATTTGTTGCTGTAATGAAGAGTGAATAAAATATAGATTTGAAAGTATGGTAATGCTGAACATAGTGTATGCAAAAATTATGATCTACTTAAGCTCCTCCCTATAGTGACATCTTCATAGATTAAGATACACAGGCTAATTTCTCATGTTAAATGAACTTAACACAGATTGCCTTTGGAGTATTCAATTTGATGTTCAGTGTAGTCAATTCAGATTCCATAATGAGACAAGCAGACAGTGTACCTGATATCAGCATGGAGAGTAATATTGTTAAGCTGAGTTAAAATCTTAGGCTAGTGTGTTTCATTCATGCTAATGACCTTGGAAAAGACATAAACCTTTCTGGCACTTTTGCCTTGTAAACATTTCTACCAACATTTGCTGTCTATCTCCAAGCCCAAGATAGAGTATTGTTGCCATATTTGGGCAGGAGCTGACCAGTCCTCAATTTCCAGTCTTGATAGAGTTCGAAAGCGTCTCCAAGTATTTGTTGGAGAATGATTATTTTCTATCTGCCAACCTTTTTCTTACAGGTGGATGTGACGAGTCTCTCACTGTTCTATTGCTACTACCATGGAAAGTGCTCAAACGAACTACATTCCTTTATTTCGCCATGTCCAACCCTCAGGAATAGGACCCACCATGCCATTTACATAGTAGCAATCCACCCACATTCCCTCTGTATTCCATCGGTGAGAAGTAAGTTCCACTCAAACAGCTTCTTCTTGTAAACCATTGCCTTGTAGAACAGGGCTTATGATCACATCATGATGAAACACTGGTTCACCAAAGTTAGGCAACATCGAGCCTGGTCAGTACCTAAATGGCTGAGCACTTTGGAATATCAGATGCTGTAATCTTGGATATGTGGGTGGTGTAATGTATAATGGCCCGGAATCTTAGTTATTATAAAATGCAGATTGTGTGTGTGTGTGTCTTTATGTTTATATATTGGATCGGATTTCCTACATTTTTCAACCGATTTCAACAAAACTTCACAGGACTACGTAAAATTACCTTGCGGTGGTTCTGACAGCACCAAAAATTGGAAAAACACAATTGTTTTTGCACGAAATCAATTTGAAAACACGATTCTGTCACCAGAATGAAAGGGGGACAACTCGTATCGAGTTATACTTATTATAAAACCCAGGTTGTTTGTGTGTATGTGTGTTCGTTTATATATGGGATCGGATTTCCTACATTTTTCAACCGATTTCAACAAAACTTCATGTTTTTTTTTTTTTTTTTTTTGGCAGGTAGTGTTTCTTATTGTCTTGCACACTTTTTCTTTATTTTTATATTCAGAATGCTTTAAAAATTCCATTTACAAGACAATTATAATAAAATTCTATTCAATCGGTAGACTCATAGCAATTTAAAACAATGTTTTTGTTTGGGTTTGACCAATTCGTAAAAAAAACCCAAAAAAACAAAAAAAAAAAAAATACTAATTAAGACATGCATGTCCGTCAACCTTAAACAATAATCTTTGTCAATTTTATTTTTCAGTATTTATAATGGTCGATACTTGATCTATCTCTTACTGTTACATCCCCGGGCAACGTGGGGCTCTACTGCTAGTTGCTATTAGAACTGAATTTCAATTCCCATTTCGCTTACAAATAAATATCCTTGGGAAAGGTACGAATTCACATCTTCTCCCGTCAGCTATGGGTTAATTAGTAAGACTTGTATCACTAAATCATTATTATCTACCCCAAAAAATTGTGTACAAAATATTTAGATTTTGGCATTAAATAACCATAGAGGTTGATCTGCTGTTAATCAAAAACAAGCAACCAACCTGTGGAACAGACTGCCAAGAAGATGTTTCCGCAATCACTACAACCTTAACCTGTTCAAGTCTAGTGTTAACTGTTATCTCCCCCGCCAATACGTATAAACTACCCTCCAGCATAACCCTCTACCTCAAGTGGCCCCCAGGCCTTGTACAGGGTGAACTTTAAAAAAAATCTCAGTAGTGTGTTTAATTTTTTTTTAATTCTAAATGAATCATTTATTGTCTTCATACTCAGCAATGTATCTTCAATCTTCAAACTCTGATCATCTTTACAGAATTAATCTCAATCTGTGGGCCAGTATTGTACATTGCAAAACTCTTTCTGGAATCAAGAACAGACATGAAAATATCGACATTGCTATCATCCGTGAAAACACTGAAGGTGAATATGCCAATCTTGAACATGAGGTAAGTACATGCAATGAGTGAATGAGATGTTAGCTAACCGCTGTCATTTGAGCCGTTAAAATTACAATCAAAGTTCTATTCATATTCACTTAAACAAAAACCTTCTTGTTTAAGATTAAGTGCGGTTGTTTTTAGCTAATATCTCATTGTTTATCCACTTCATCCTTATAAAGAATGTGTTGCATTTTCACGTAAATATTGGTAACAGGTGGTTACCCACAGTCAACGAATGATAGTGACTGAGTGCAGCTTGTAGTTTAGAACTGAAACAAAGTCTGTTGTTGCGGCTTATTACCAAGTAAATGCAGTTAAGCATAAAGTTTACAAAAATTCAACATATAGGGAAACAGATTTCGTAATTTGTCAAGAATTTCACATTAATTATTATTTTAAATCCTGTATTTTTGCTAATTTGTATGAAATTATTTTATACTCAGAATAATGAAATGTTCAACCTGCATCATTAATATTGCTTCTCTTTCCATTTCCATTCTTTTTCAAGGCCTCTCAATTGCAGTATCCTTATTGTTGATTTTACACAAATTTGTTTTCTGTTGCCATAGCAGGATATGACAACACAGCTATGAAATTCAAATTCAAAATTAAGAGTTACCTTCAGTGGGAGGATAAACTTTTTGTACAGCAAATAAAGTTGCATAGTGATAAAGGTTTGTTGCAGAATTTATGCTAAATAAGATGTGTCAGAAGGTGAAATTGTGTGAAGGCCTAAAATGTGCGTGTCCATTATGCATTTATCCACAACAAATAAATTGAACGAACATATGAAGACAATACAAGTTGAAGAAATCAAGGAAAAAACAACGTAGTTGTAGATTTCAACGATAACATGAACTTATATATATATTTGACATCCGCCAAATGATGATAGGCTGCTTGTTAAACATGGCAAGTGAGATAAGACTACAAAGAGTGTCCATGCAGAGATTTGGTTAAATGACTGTTCATGGTTTAAGTTTGTCTATGAAATTAAAACAGTTTGATTTCTGCAAGGTAAAATGTCAAATGTGTGAGTTCAAATAATAGTGTGTATGTGTGTAACAATTGTAAGTGTTGATTCAAGTTATGAAGAGTTGTGTGCCTTCGACTGATATCATTAAAGTTGATTAAATGTACAATTACTATTTCGTAGTGATAATGTCACTTTTTTAGTAAATTGTAAGTTAAGTTTCTTCATGCGGCAATAGTAGTGCGAGTTGTGTTGAGTTGATGAGAGGCTGGTAGTGTTATTGAGTCAGTGTGTTGGCACGCGTGGAGTCTGCTGGCATCTCTCGAAACTCAGTGTCTGATTGACTTGAATCAAGTCGAGTGATTCTTTTTTTTATAGATTTTTGGGTTTTCAAGTAGGCTCCAGACAGCGGCACAGGAAAAAAGGATTTGTCTCAACTTGCTACATTTTTGTGTCCTTTTAACCAATGGAAAGTTGAGTTTGGAAAAGTGAAGTGATGATTGGTTAAAGGTTAATTTGGGGAAGAGTGCATCTTCCCGTAGGGGGTGACAGACAAGTATGGAGGATTCCATAGATTAACCTTCATACATGCAAAGAAATGGTATGTCAAAAGGAAGGTTATTCCCTTGACACCACTATTACTGTATACACTTTCAACAATGTTTGTTATTTTAAAATGCAGTGATTAGAATTTTAATAAAACCAAAATGTATGAAAGTGGATTTATACCTTTTCTTTATTCTTGAGAATTGACAACAAAGATATTAAATACTATTTATTTATTAGATTATTTATTTACAAGAATAATTTTGTATTTATAAGATTATAAAATATTTATTATTTACTATTTTATAAAAAAATAAATAGGAAAAAAATTTTTTTTCATTCATAAATTTTAAAAAAATGTCAGTGAACAAGAAAATTTAAAACACATAACGACAAATAACTAATTATAAATTTTTAAAAATACATTTCCCTGCCTTTTTTTTTTTTTTTCATTTGCTCCTGACACATAGTCACTAAAATAGGTTCAGAGAAATGTCTTCCTCTTAAATATTTCCATAATTTTGTAATTTTTTTATAAATTTTTAGATAAAAAGATTTCTTTTAAAATTTATTTCATTATAAAATAGTAAGTAATAAATCTTTATAAAATGTAAATAATAAATATCACATTGTAAAAATTCGCATCTTTTTGAAAACCGAAATATTTTTAACAGGGTACCTTTGCGGCTTTGATTTTTTAACACGTTTTATAGAAAAAGTTAAATTTGCCTAATTCATTTACTTTCATATAAATATTGTCTCCCTTTTAACTAAAACTCGTTTCAAGCTTTTTTACTTCCTTTTTCTGCAATCCAGTATAGGGGCGATAACTCTGACATTAACAATATACTTCTATGTGCCGTGTGCTTTCAGGGTATAGACGATCATGGCTCTCCATAATTTCCTGTTCTTTGTAGCTCCGAGTAAATTTTGTCTTTTTGTTTTCTCTCCTAATCCCTGTTCTGATAGCAATTTGATCATTAGCTAGGTTATACACTGCTTTCCACTGTCCCTCTTGCCTTCAATATGTTGTGAGTGTCAAATTTTCCAAGTCCTCTTTCCTCATTACGTCACCTAGAAA
The DNA here is from genome assembly GCA_903632075.3 of Acanthosepion pharaonis. Classification (NCBI taxonomy): domain Eukaryota; kingdom Metazoa; phylum Mollusca; class Cephalopoda; order Sepiida; family Sepiidae; genus Acanthosepion; species Acanthosepion pharaonis. Next base: position 2,747,320 of record CAHIKZ030002445.1, on the reverse strand, counting down.
TTTCAATTTGTCTCTTTCTGATGTTAATTATAAATGTCCTTTTTGTTTCCAATTTCTTTAAAACTTCCTCATCGCTCATGTGTTCAGGCCATGTTATTCTGAGCATCTTTCTGTAGAAGAACATTTCTGTTGCCTCAAGTTTTTTCATCATCTCTGATCAGCATGTCCAGTATTCACTGCCATATCGGAGGACCAATATTACATAACAATTTAGTACTCTTTTCTTTGTTCTTAATGAGATTTTCTTGTTTCTTAATACTTTGCATAGCTTTTGGAAGCCATCTTCACTATCCCAATGCACCTTTGGATTGCAATGTCACACTTTACATCCTGTTTAAAATGCTTCCTAGACATTTAATTGCTTATTAACAATACCAGCTTTTGAAATTAAAGCTTTTTCTGGATTTTTTTGTTACATTACCTTGTTTAAAAACGTATACTATTCAAAATGGCCAGTTTTATGACACTAAAATGAAAAAAAAAAAAATCAAGTTTTCTTTAATGTTATTGTTTTTATCTTTTATGTGTCATTTCCTTTCAGGACGTCGGCGTCCGTGGCTCTCCACAACTTCCTTTTCTCTTTGGTTATTAACAATGTTTGTCTTCTTTGTTATTACTACCATTTCCTATTTTGCCATCCATCTATACAAACTCATTAGGTATAATGATAAAAACTGTTTCCATCTGCCCTTTAATGTCCTCTGTCAATATGAAACCGTCTTTCCTCATCATGTGTCCCAGAAATTTCAACTGTCTCTTTCTAAGTGTTCTTTGAAACGTCTTCATTCCCAGCATACTTCTATAGAACTACCTCAAGTTTATTTCTCATCTTGTTGGAAATTGTTCAACATTCATTGCCATATACAATGATTGACATTACATAGCATTTCAGCACCCTTGTCTTTGTTTCTAAGCATTTTGGCAACTAAATGTTCCTGTTTCTTAATACATTGCTTAGCTTATGGAAGGCATCTTCTACTATTCCAATGTACCTATAAATTTTTGTGTCACATTTTTCATTATCTTTTAAATCAATTCCCAGATTTCTGTACTTGCTTAATTTTGATATCTCCAATTTGTAGCTCACGTCTTGGTCCGAAGAAAAGGCCCAGTTATATATTCTATCTTCTTACAATTGAAGGTTTGTCCTTTCTTCTCACTTTCCTTTATTATCTTGTCTATGAGTTCCTATAGTTTTATTTCTGTATCTGCCATCAGGAATGTGTCATCTTGTGTATCTTGTTAAGATTGTGTCCACCAATAATAAATCCTAGTAGTTCATTTAGGATTTAGTCCTGGTTAGAACGGTTTAAGATTGGAAAATTGGAGGGTTTTTAATGCATGGAAAACATCAAATTGATGTTGTTCCCAGGTCCACTGATCTTGGGTGGTAGCACCTGTTTTTTTCCAGCTATCCATAAAATATAATATATCTATTAATAGTAGAATTACCAACAATATATTTTACAGAAAAATGACCAACTGAAGACCTGCAGTTGTGTTGAAAATATGTTTAGTTGAAGCCATAAATTTGTGTTCAAAATATTGAACATTTGACATTAAATAACCCAGAGACATTGATATGCTATGAAACAAACTCAATCAAACAATCACTTTTGTCTGCTTTTAATTATCTTACTTATTATAAAATGCAGATTGTGTGAAATTGTGTGTGTGTGTAAAACGTTTATATATTGGATGTTTTCCTATATTTTTCAACGTTTCAACAAAAATGTCATCATTTTTTACCTTGCGGTGTTCTGATAGCGCCAAAAATTGGAAAAAAACATTACCAAGCTTTTGCACTAGAAATCAGTTTGAAAACACGATTAAGAGTCATCGATAGAATGAAAGGGGGACAACTCATATCGTTACAAAACCCAGGTTGTTTGTGCAAAATGTGTGTTCGTTTTATGGGATCAGATTTTCTACATTTATCAACCGATTTCAACAAAACTTTTTTTTCTTTTTTTTTTTTTTTTGGCAGATAGTGTTTCTTATTGTCTTGCACACTTTTTCTTTATTTTACATTCAGAATGCTTTAAAATTCCATTTACAAGACAATTGTTTATAATAAAATTCTATTCAATCGGTAGACTCCCCGATTGAAAACAATGTTTTTGTTTGGGTTTGACCAATTCATAAAAAAAAAAAACTAATTAAGATTTGGATGCGGTCCGTCAACCTTAAACAATAATCTTTGTCAATTTTATTTTCAGTCTTTATGATGGTCGATACATGATCTATCTTTACTGTTACAAAATGTTCATGCGCCAGGCTCTACTTCTTTTTTCATATCCACATAGTTTGTTGCCTGTGAATATCCTGAATTATTCTAATATCTTTTCCCAAAAAAAAAAGTTTTGCTATCAACTTCATATAAATCTTCATCCACTGTACCTATTAAACATAGGTATACATCCTTCTTTTCTTGTATTGTTCACTCTGATATATTTTAAAAAAATTTTCACTGAGCAAATTTATAAAATTATTGATTACTTCTGATATTTAAATATAAAATACTTGTATCATCAACTCACTTTCAAGATGTAGTGCTGTGTTGGCAACTGTTAAAAGCTTAGTATATATTGATTATGCAAAATATGTAACTTTAATGGGACACAAATAATTTAAGACAGTAGTCACACAGGAAAGGTGGACAATTTACATTAGTGTGTTAAGGTATAATGTTCAGCAATAGCTGAACATTTGTTTAAAAACCAGCAGTGTACCCGATGTTATAGCCCAGATGTTCTCTGTGCTAAATCAGACCAGTACTGATTTAACACTTGAAGGTTTTTGAATTAGTATATATTAAGCCCTACCAACCATCTCTCTGTAAACAGAAGGAGTGGTTGGTGGGCTTAAAGGAAATTAAGTAATTAATGTTATATTTTTTGTTTGCATATAACATTAGTCTGGAGTTGTATATTTTTTATTTGCTGTGCACATTTTTTTTTTGTCCTCAATATTTGCTCTGATGAGAAAAGGCTGATAAACAAGGTTAGCTGTTTTCAATTGTTATATTTTGATATTACCAATTTACAGAAATATATATATATTTTTTTGTTACCATCCTGGGTATGACATTAAAGTACTTCCGGTAACAAGGACACTGTTTGAGAGGTTTTGAGGAACATGGAACCACCTCTTAATTGCTGTTGTTCCCAGGTCCACATTACCCCACAGTGGTAGAACTTGTTAGTGTCCCAGCTATGGGTAAATAGTTAATCCCCAAGATGGGGTCAAAATACTGAAAGTATAAAAAATTTTACAGTAAAAATATCAGCAATACATTTTTGTAAAAAAAAAAAAAATAAATAAATAAAAAGATTAAAAAAATTATCAGCAATACATTTTTGTGAAAAAAAAAATAAAAAAGATTAAAAAAATTACCATCAATACATTTTTGTAAAAAAATTAAAAAAAATTATTACTAATATATATTTTTTAAAAGAAATTTCCACTGCTCCCAAGAACATTAAATTTCAACATTAAATGACCTATAAGGAGTTGATGTGCCATTAAACAAACCATATTTTTCTTTACCACTTTTTTTTTTGGTATGAATTGTTTCTTTTTTCTAATGAATGGATTTTTAGTATGTCTGCTTTTTGACATTACAGATGTCTTCATATAAAATTGCCAAAGAAATTTATTTCTATATATTAAAGTATGCTATTTTAAGATAATTCAATTGTGCGGGCACAATTCTTAGTTGATAATGATTTTATAATCCAGTCATCACCTGAAATAATAATGTTGATGGCTATTTCTCACTTATTTTTTTTTTATTTATTTTCAGAATGTTAATGGCGTTGTTGAAAGTCTAAAAATCATTACAGCCCAAAATTCCACTCAGATTGCTGAATATGCATTTGACTATGCCGTTCGTCATGGCCGCAAAAAGGTGACTGCTATCCACAAAGCAAATATCATGTAAGTAGAAGAGGGTGTGTCTTTTGTACTTATATTTGCTTAAAAATCTTTACGTTTGTTTAAAAATCTTTTCAAACTTTCCATGAAGGATAGCATCTTGTGTCTGAGAGTTCCTTGGATGCTGAACTGGAAACATAAGTGAAGGAAAATTAGCAATTCATAACTTAGTTCTAAATGAAATAGAAAAAAGTGAAATATGAAAACAGAAAAGGTTACCAGATGTACAGTGCGACCCCTGAATTTTTTTTTCATAAAAAATCTGATTTTTTTTCATATAGCTTGTGAATAATGTGACCGCAGCTTCTGCGAAATACAAGTAGGTCGACTGTAGTCAAATATTGCAGTACTGGGCGTCATTTTGGACATATTTTATAGCAAATAGTCTTCATTCATTTTTTTTTGTACAAAGTTACCCCAAAGGGGTAAGAAAAAACACTTACCGTGAAATATCTGATATGAAGATTTAGATACCATACTTTTGTTTCCATTCATGCCTGACAACAGTAGCTCCTTTACTCTGAACCTACCTCATAAATACCTAAGTTTCTTCCCTTACATGAAGAGCAAAACTTCATCCACTATGTATGCCATTAAAAATGAACAAATCTCTATCTATAAAAGGCAGGATACGTGTGTGTGTGTAACGAATGTATGGCCGCAATTTTCAATGGATTTGCACCAAAATTTACATGCATATGCTCCAAGTTAGCGTGAAGGCCAAGACCAATTTTGCATTTCCCAACTCCCATCGATAGTGGAAATAATCAATTTTTTTCATGCTTCTACGGCAGTTTTCATGTAGTTTGCGGGCATTTTCTACTGGCCAGAGTGAGAGCCTATAGCTGGCTGCTACGAATAGGCAGGAAGATTCTATTGGCCAGCGTGAGAGCCAACAGCTGACTGACATGAATGTTAAGTAGCATGCTAGCATGCAAATAAATCAATAGCTGCATTCGTCACAAGTGGAAAAAATTTAAATCTGCATGGCACTTTACTCCAATTGTCTCATTCACTTGCTTAAACTCAACGTTGATTCTGATTCCGCAGAACTGGGTTGGGTGTGAAAAAGTATTTGTTGTTAACATTCTTTTTTCATTTGGTTTTTCCAGTTACGAGTCCTTTTTTAAAGCTGATCGTTTTGTGTTCATTTTGTTTAGTTCTTTTTTCATAGCAGATTTAATGTTTAGTATAGAGATTAGAAAAAATTCGCAGTGTGAGATAGGCAAGAAGTAAGGCATGTAGCAACATCAGCACGACAAAGGGCACTTCTTTAAAGGCAAGGAAGGACAAAAATATTTTAAGTCAAGTGATAGTGATTACTGTATGAGTCGTACGATTTTTTAACCAAGCACAGGCAACGCCGGGGCCATGCTGCTAGTACTTTATATAAATGAAGAATTAATAAATTTTTTTTTCCTCTTGCAAATTTGCATTCCTCTTCATTTCACAAGTGTTTACATCGCTGATGTATAACCTTTCCAATGATAACCGTTTTGTTAGGATTACTGGTATGTAATGCAGGGTGTTCCATGTGTTGATGTACATACTTCAGGTTATGATAATTAAAGTCATTCTGATACTCTATATACATATGGTGCCATTTTGCTTTATTTGGCTAGAAACTGAGGTTGCTTAAATATGTGCTGTAATGTATTGCCGCAACAGTTCTCTGCTGCTGCTGCTATCCAGCTGGTGCTGGTTAACCTATAAGGATAAACATTTCTTTGACTAATCTATGCACTCAAAACATGACAGAAAACTGTTATTAAATGACAGATTAAATTTTTATGCTTGTTAAATGAAAAGAATGTATGCTTAACACAACGATACCATAGTAGTTAAGTACTACATTTTAGGCACTGGCAACTCACCACAGCCAGCCACCCACTTACGATAGATGTAACAGAGAGCTACTAATTCTTCATTTATATAGTAAATTTGTAGTATTTAAGTGGCACACATAGTGAATGACATTCTGCTGTTCATGTAGAAACAAAAAGAACCTAATCAACAAGAGGCAGGCTAAAGGAGCTTACCTGTGTATAATGTAACTGGTCACTGAAAATGCATGATTTTTAACCTTTAAAAAAAAAAGGATTACTTGTGTATAGTGTGACACCCCCCCCCAATTTTGGCATAAAAGACGAACCATAAAAATATGCTATACGCAAGTATATTCAGTATTAGAAGAATCATCTAAAATCTTTTCTTTTCTCAAAAATACTTTCAAGCACTCTTAGAGGATTACAGCCATCCCACATTGAAAAAGTGTTTCTCATACTATCACTGAATTTAAGCAACATCAAGCCTGGTCAGTACCTAGATGGGTAACTGCTTGGGAATACCAGGTGCAGTAAGCTTGGATGTATGGGTTGTGTAATGGATAATGGCTCTGAATTGGAAATTGGAGAGCTAAGATCCAATTCCATTGTATCACTGTATTCATTTATTTGCAAATACCATTGGGAGAGGTATGAATCCACCTCTTCCCCACCCCAGCTATAAGTTAATTAGTAAGACTTGTATCAGTAAATCATTATTATCACCCAAAAAGTTTTTACAATCTAAAAATATTTTCTGGCTTTAACTAATCTGCAAAAGGTTGATAAACCATAAAAAATCAATCAATCAAGTACTCTTATAATAATTCATAGATATTAATGTATGGAGAATATCATATGCAAACTCTATATCTCTGACTAATAGTGAGTTATAATGCTGCGGAGCATCCTGCCTCCTATGCTACATGACAACACCATCCTGTCCTTGGTCACTGGTGTGTCCTTGATTGAATCTTGCAACTAACTGTGAAGTTGGTTACTTTCCCTGTCCCATGTTATGTTTGTTTTGATCACAAGGGAGACAAGGATTGAATCATCACCAGATATTACTGGATCAGTATCATTCAAGCAAGACAATGTTATGACAAAAGAAAGAAAGTTGTATAAATCAAGACAGTTTAGATAACTGAGGTTTATACAGTATTGATGGGGTTTTCCTTCCTAAATTTTTATTTGAAGTAGTGTGGAATGTCAGCATCTTTTCTCTGTCATTATTTTCTCTTCAACTTACATGTGGTTTCCATTTTAGTTGTTGCTGCTGTTAAAAGTCCTCAAGTGATGTGGTTTTTGTTATCTGATATAGTTTCTAAATTTGTGATTCTGTAATGACAGTCCACAATGTTCAAAGGAGGATGGCCTTCAGCAAGACCCACAGGTTTCACTTGCTCAAAGTCATTTGACTTGGCTTTTCTTGTTGTGCTTCACTGATTTTCCTGCTTCTCTACCACCTCCTCTCTTTCTCTACAACATTTTCTACATTAAGAAATTAAGCACAGTAGAAGTCCTCATATCCGAACTTCAAAGTAGTTCAGATAAGAGGTCAGGTTTGAATATAATGTGACTATAACTTAAGAAAACACAAGAACTTATCACAATATATAAAAAATTATGGACTTCACAAAAGTAAATATTACTTTTCAATGCTTAATGTTCAATAATTTTTATTTTCGATTGTCTTTCTTATTTCTTTTTTCATTTCGCTTACTTTTCACTGTTCTAGCTTTTTTAAAGTAAAGCATTTCTGCAAATTACGTGCACAGTGTACATTCTGTACGACTGAACAAAGATTTTTTCTCCATGAATTTGATGACCTCATCAATAGCTTTCTCTACTGAATCCCATCATTGTTCTTATTTTTACCATTATCGCAAGAATTTGATTCTCCCTCTATTTTTGACAATGCAAATCATTTTGAAGCAATTCTACTGTTGAATTCTTTTGTAATTCATCAGTAATCTCATTTATCCATTCTTTTAAGTCATCCAGTTTTAGTGTTTCATTCAAATTCTGCAATCATTGTTAAATTGCAAATTCAACAAATTAGCAGCTTTGTCCAGTTTTTCAATAATCTCTAATTTCTGACGTAACATGAAAGAATTTCTTTATCATTTTTCTTCCAGTTGAACTTTCTTCTATTGCAAGACATTATGGATGGAGAAATTTCAAGTTACTAACAATTATCTGCAAAGAAAAGAAAAATATTAAAATGTAGCATATTCCTACAATATCTAAATTGCAACATTGAGAAGTTTGGATAGTATATTCACGTGCCTGTGTGTGTATGTGAGGAAAAATGTATATTTATTTTTAGCATAAATTTTAGCTCTATAATTATACATTGAGGACTTTTATCGTGCATGGTGTGTGTGTGTGTGTATATATATATATATATATATATATATATAAACATTCAGATATGAGGACTTCTACTGTACTTTTTTTTTTTCTTAAATCAATTCACCCCCAGATAAGGTGATAATGTCACTAAGTTGTAAGGGGCTACTGGGACCATAAAAGATTGAGAAGACTTTAGAAGGAACCGGAAACCAAATCCTAAACAGGAAACAAGGGATAAACATCTACACTTCTTCAAAAGACCAGAAAGGAGTGTGGAAAAGTGGTAAAACTGAGAAAAAGACCAATTATTGCAATTTTTCTCATCAAATTTATTTTACCAGGATTTGGCACTCAGTCTGTGTATTGTGCATTGAAAATCAGGAATAAATTCAAGTGTTACTTGCATAACACTGTCGTTGTGATTCTCAGCACAAAAATGTATGCAATAAATGCCCTAATCTAAATATTTCAGCTAAATCCCTAAAAGAAATAACTCCTAAAATAATAATTAAATTTTGCTCATCTAATTCTCTTATATCACATGCAAATGCCCAAACATCTCACTCTCATCTCTTCTTCTCCTTTTCTTCCACCATCTTTACTAATGCTCCTCTCCCTACCAACCACACCTTTTTTTTTTGTTTGCTGGTTTTTCTCTCTTGCTTGTTTAGGCCACTAATCAACAGGCTGCTATTTGTGGATATCACCATGAAGATGAGTCAGGAAGGGTGGGGTACAGTTGTGCTTTGAACGTCTGCTGCAAATTATTTCTAGCTTCCCAGGAAGACATTATGCATGGTTTTCATTCAATGCTTTTCATTGTGCTTTGGTTTTTATGTCATCTGTCCCCAAGGGCTAAACAATAATAATTAAACTGGGAGGGATTACTAGTACTTCTCAATTTACTTGTAAAGAAAGTTTCTTATGAGAGAATGTGGCGGAAAGTGTTCATGTTTATACAACAGGAAGTTTGTTTGATTGGATGTGTTCCTGAAGAAATTTGATTTTATCATGGCGGGAAATGATGGTGATCACCTCCCAATAAATATTTAAATAAGTATTGCTCCTCGTCTTGTAGACGGTTAATATTGACTGATCTGTTATCCTGAAGATATTGATGACAATGATCATTAATCACTACAGTGCATAAGTGATTATTATTTATGAGGACACATAGCACAGTGGATAAAGGTGTTAGTTAGATCCAGTGACAGGACCCAAAGAGTGTGAGTTCAATACCTGGTTAAGGCAGTGGAGAACTTGGCGAGGGGAATTAACAGGAAATAACTAACATCCGTGAGACATGGCATGTGGAACTAGAACAGTTTACCCCAGTTCAACATTCCAACCAACTGAAGAAGGCCGGAATGTACAACAGCCAAAACGTTGTGATAAACATGGTGACAAAGATGAGGACAATAATTCGAATAATGTAAATAGTGTAAACAATTCCCTTCTAATTAATCAGCTTTTTATCAGTTTTGCTTAGGAAACCTTTTCCTTTTTCTGTGGATATTTGAAGACAACACTTAACTAAACATATTATTAATTCTTTATAACGATAAATGACATGTGGATATTGTAACAGATGTTGATTATCATGGAAAGTTGAATCAGCAAGCTGAGTTCTAATTCCAGGCTAGTCAGTTGAGTTTTGCATAAATGCCCTTGGGAAAGGTATGAATTGGTCTCTTCTTCTTCAAACTAAATAGCAGGGTAGATTGGGCTCTCTAATCTTTGATGGCAACCAATCAAAAAAGAAAAGGAAAATTTTAAACCTCTATACTATCTTTCCCAAGATGGTGTGACAATTCACAGATAATAAAGACAAATATGGCATCTCAACTGCAGTCATTTTCTCACCTATGTGATGTGGTTTCCCTCTCCCTCTTCTGCAAATATTTTCAGGGCAACTGTTCTGATGAGCTTTTTTTTTTTTACCTTTGTGCCTCAAATTTAAGTCTACTACTAAATTGGCAACTAAGTTGAATTAGCTCGATGCAACCATCTCTTCTATTCTAAAAGCTTCTTTTCTCATAATTCTTGCCTGTGGAACTCCCTTCTGATTTCTTACTTCCCTGCCACCTGCAATCTTCAAATATTTAAATGTAACATCAATTACCATCTTCTGTCTTCCTGAACTCTGTTTTTTTTTTTCTTTTTTTGTCCTTTTCCTTACTTCTCATTAAATTCTTCTCATTCTTTGTCACTCTATGTAATCCCCTTCATCCTAGTGGCATTAGTGCCTTGCTTGGGGTGCAATAATTAAAAAAAGCCTCCTCTACAGTATTTACATTAATCGGACTATTGTCCTCATCTTTGTCGCCATATTTGTCACAACGTTTTGGTCGTTTTACGCTCCGGCCTTCTTCAGGTGGTTGGAATTTCGAACTGAACCCTTTATTTCGATCACTGTTCTAGTTCCACGTGCCATGTTTGATGGATGTCAGTTATCAGTTATCTCCTGTTAATTTTCCCTCTGAAAGTTCTCCACTGCCTTAACCAGGTATTGAACTCACCTTCTTTGGGTCTGTCACTGGATCTAACCAATGCCTTTATCCACTGTGCCATGTGTCCTTGAGGACACATGGCACAGTGGATAAAGAACTAATGTAAATACTGTACATAATGCCTCATCTCAGAAATATAGACAGACTCTGAAAGCCTACTCTGTGGAGAATCATGATTGCTTACATCCTAAAGGGACATGATATTAAAAATAAAAAAAGAAAATGGCTATAAAAGTGTCATTTTCTCAAACATTAAAAATTCCATTAAGACTTAATAGCAAATGAAATAGGGGAGTGATGAGAAATTACTGGTAACCCCTGGAATAATTCTAGGCTTGAATCACCAAGTCTTGTAGCCATATTATATTGCAACATGGTTCCCATACTATCACAGAAGTGATGTCAAGCCTGGTCAGTACATTGATGGTTGACCACTTGAGAATACTAGTTGCTGTAAGTTTGGATGTGCAGGTGGTGTAATGGATAATGGCTTGAAATAGTTAATTGGAGAGCCAACTTCCAATTCCCGTTGCGTTTGTTATATTCACTTATGCACAAATACCTCTTCCTCTAAGCTATGGGTTAATTAGTAAAACATGTTGTGGAGTGAGTAGCCATGGTCAAATGCAAAGTAAGTAACAGAACTGTCCAACAAGCAGAATTGACAAAATTTGCAATAACAAGAGAAAGAAAAACAGGGTAAAAAATAATATAAAACAAACAAAAAATATATGAAAAACAAATTAACAGTAATAAAGCAAAGCAACAGTAATATGGCAAAAAGTTCACAAACTAAGAACTGGGGTCGATACACAAAAGCAAGTTTAGACAAGTGAATGTAGCATTCTGACTTCAAGACAAGACAGACCAGGACTGAGTCAGATGAAACTGAGAACCAGCCTATTTTATTGGCTAGGAAAAAAACCCAGCTTGCATTTATGCACTTCTGCCTATAAATTGGTGAGGGGCAGTCATTCCTACAAGGATTGAAACCAACACTTGTATCACTAATCATTATTGTCTCCAAAAAACAAAAATGTCTTACAATCTAAAAAATATTTTCTGGCCCTAAATAAACTGCAAAAGGGTTGATAAGCCATGGAAAATGAATGAATCAATCAATTGGATCAACAACTTAATCTTTCATTTTTTAAACTTTTTTTTTTATTTCATTCTTCCTTATTGTTCCTTGAGGCCTGTTGTGTCAAACACACACATGCACTGAATGTGATCTATGTAAATGTATGTACATTGCCTTGATCTATTGAATTTTTTCTGATTATTTTCTTTCAGGAAACTTGCAGATGGCTTGTTTCTTGAGTGTTGCCGAAAAGTGTCTGAGCGATATCCAGACATAGAATTCAATAACATGATAGTGGATAATGCTTGCATGCAAGTAAGTAAACTCTTCTTCTATGTGGCGTGTACCTACAGATTATGGGTGATCCCAGCTCTGCACTACTTCATGTCATTTGCAGCTCTCAATAAATGTCTTTTTGTTGTCTGTCTTAAACCTTGTTTTGCTAGGTAGGTTATGCATTGTTTTCTTCTGTCCTTTTTGCTTTCAGTCTGTCTTGTGAGTACCAAATTTACCAAGCCTTCTTTCCTTATTATGTACCCTAGAAATTTTAGCTATCTCTTTCTGATATTAAGTATAAATGTCCTTCTTTTCCCTTGTTTAGCATTGCTCACATGTTCAATCAATATAGAACCACATATCTGTTACTTCATGTCTCTTCAACGACTTTATTCATTTTCTGAAAATGCAGAAAAAGAACATTTTGGGAGGCTTGCCTGTAACAGTCTGAAAATAAATGAAAAACAGTATTGATAATTTTTTTTATTGTGTTGTTAGTCTCTTTATTCAATATTGTTAGTTTCTTTATGAAATACCAGCAAATAAAATTAAATGTTCACATATCTGCCCCTACTCTGTGTTTCATGGAGTTTTGCAGGTAAGTGAAAATTTCATTTTCTTTATGACTAATAATACTCTATATCTTGATATTGGGTACTTTAATTATAAAGACTGCTTACTTTAAAAGAGTTATCTTTCAGAAATATACTGGTCAATTGTTCCTTTCTTTCTTCCTTTTGATGAAACCGTCTTTGTTATTGTTATAAACTAACATATATGTAAAGAAAAAACAGAAATGTATTATAGACCGTAATTGTTAACTCTTAAGATGCTCCTATGAAACTGCAGAACAACACTGTATTTTCCCATCCTGTTGCTAGCAAGAAAAAAACTTGACAGGGTACCTCAACATGGTGTAATGTTTAGTAAGCTTGTCTTGCTATGACTTAGTAGTGAGTTCAGTCATCACTTGATGTCCCATACTTTCAGCCTTGTGCCATATCTAAGCTGTGCTTATAAAATCAGAAGCTTGGCATTTAAATGTGACAAATGATTGTTTGATAAGACCTATTCTTTCATTCTCTCTGAAAACATCTATTTGAATTTTGGAGATGACAAATTATCCTGATACATTCTCACTAATGTGCTGTTATTGACACGTTCTGACTAATGTGCTGTTATTGACACGTTCTCACTCATGTCCTGTTATTGACACGTTCTCACTCATGTGCTGTTATTGACACGTTCTCACTCATGTGCTGACTTATACTGTGTGGAAACATAGTGAGCAGCATTAAAAAGAACAAGACATCTCTAGACCTGGACAACAGAATGAGAACAGTCTCCTCCAGCAAATAATAAAATAATGTGTTGAGCTTCAAATTTCATGAAGGTTATTTGGAGCAATGGACACCTGAAGAAGGCCATAGGTCACAGTGATCGAAATGTTGTGAGAATAACAACAAAGATGAGGACATTAGTATGAATGTAAATCTCTGTAATTTGTTCCGTTTCTCATTTCACTCAAATTCCTTGTTTGATGCCATGTCTAAATGTATTTTTCAGATGGTGTCTTATCCTCAACAATTTGATGTTCTTGTTTTGCCTAACCTTTATGGCAATATCCTCAGCAATGTTGCTGCTGGAATGGTTGGTGGAGCTGGTCTGGTCTCAGGAATGAACGTTGGTGACGATTATGCTATCTTTGAAACGGTAAAATGATTTCTATATGCCTCATCACTAGTCATTCCATGTCAAATCAACAAGGGTCTGACCATCACAGATCTTTTTCAAATTTGGTACACTTATAGAGCTTCATGATACAAATTGAATGATACATATTTTACATCTCTAGGTCAAAGGCTTCCCAAGATATGACCTTTTGCCAAAAAGGTGAACTTTGGAAAATAATCACGTTTAAATATCAATATCTCAGTTGTTTTTTCATCTACAAAGCTAAATTATATACCATTTTAAAGTAAAAGATCTAAAATGTGATCTATTTATTTCTTTTTGCTTAAAGGTCAAATAAGATAATTTGACCATGATCTTAAACATTGACCTTTAATTTTATCAAAAAGCATATCCTTAATTGTTTTTAAATTTGACAACAAATTTGTCTGCCTTATGGCAAGATATGCACAAAATTTTGTGGTAGAATTTTGACTGTGGCTTGAGTTACAAGGGTTTTACAGAGTTGAGTCAAATTTAAAATGGTGAGTTTTTGTATTTACCACTGTTATATTAAACGTTTGGTAGCGAGAGAAAGGAATGAGGATTAGATTTGAACAATGTTTATTGTTGGCATGTCGTACAGAGATGTTGAAGGATGCGTGGGATGTCTGTTTCAGTGGCCGGTCGTCAGGCTGGCGGTTGGTGTAAGGGTAGCACTGAGAGTTGACATAATTCTTGTGTGGGTTTGGTGTGAAGTCACAGGATACAGTTGGTGCCCATGTTGGTTGAATGAGGTCACAATGGAGGGTAGTATATCATACAGATATGTTGAAGCTAGGTGAAATGACAGTTTCAGTGGGTAATCATCAGGATGGTGATTTGGTGTAAGTGTAGCACTGGAAGTTGACCTATTTCTTGTGCTAGCCTGATTGAGGTCACAAGATATGGTCCATGCATATTTGGTTGATCAAGGTCATGGTGGTAGGTCATTTTCATTGGTTGGTAGAGCTGTTGTATTGAAACAGGATGACATCAGATTGATGTAGTTTTGGTAGACCTGTTCCATGGAATGGTGGTTGCAGTATCAACTGTGAAGGGATTGCCTTGTCAATGATTTGAGGTAGGCCGAAGAGACAGCAGGACTTGGTAGGTCTGTTCTGTGGAACAGGTTGCTGGCATTGACTGCGAAAGGAATTCCTTGTAAATGAGTCAAGGTAGGCTAAGATGATAGTGGGGTTGGTAGGCCTGTTCTATGGAATGGAGGTCACCGTTTCAATTGAAAAGGGAATGCCTTGTAAACAAGTCGAGTTAGGCCGAGGTGACATTGGGAGCTGGTAGGCTTGTTCTATGGAATGGAGGTTTCTGATTGAGATCACAATGAAGAGTCAATTTCTGCTGGTTGATATTTGTCGAAGTGACAGCATTGTTGACGATGAAGGCTTGTAGCTTGGTGATGTCCAGGCTGGATAGTCGTCTGCTCGTGACTGATATTTGCCAAGGTGACGAGGTTGGCGTCAATGAAGGCGTGTAACTGGGAGGAGTCGAGGTTGAGATGTTTTCAAGTCGAAGCTGGAGAGCTGAGGTGGTTGGTCAAGCCTGGGAGTGCTAATGGTCATTGAGAGGTGCAGTCCTGTTGAATGGTGATGACAAAGGCAGCGTCACTGGTGACAGCAACAGCATTGCCTTGCATGACTGCTGGCAGCACACCAGGCTGCAATTACCTGTGTTGTTCTCAGACCTACTTTTAAGCAGGTCTGGTAATTCCCAGGGACATCTCTTTTACTGGTGACTACCTTCGTGATTGACCACTGCTGAAGCTTGCTTGGGATGCATGGGGCCTAATGTGTAGAAAACAACTTTTGTTATTTTGTTTTCTACCTTCGTGGTGTTCATATCCAGTTAGTGTACAGAATGAATCAGAAAGAGATATATTCTAATTGCAACAAAGTATATTGCCACTATATGCTAACATTTTCATATCTTCCAATATGGTCAAGTTGTATATCTTTGAAAAGTTCTTTGAATGATGATTAATACTCACATGAGAACTGTGATCATAAAATCAATAGAATTTGTGTTATTTGTAGTTAAATGTTGACCAATTCACTGGAAAATAAAGAACCTTATTTTTAGGTTTTGTTTACATTTTTATTATACAACAAATAGATTTTTATACGAAAAAGTGACATGATCAAAATTATTTAACAAATGATGTTAATGGTTAACAAAACTCTGTTGCATATTTTCATATTATTTTATGTTATCTTAACATTAATTCATGACACTTTTTTGGTTAACATTTAATCACATAACACATATTGGGAAATATGAAAATGTTAGTATATAGTGGCAAATACACCATTTTAAATTTGGCCCAACTCTGTAAAACCCTTGTAACTCAGGCCACAGTCAAAAGTCCACCACAAAATTTTGGACATATACAATAAGGCAGACAAATTTGTTGTCAAATTTTAAAAAAAAAAAAAATTAATGATGCACTTTTTGAGATGGTCAAATTATCTTATTTGAGCTTTAAACAAAAAAAATAAATAGATCACCTTTTAGATCCATCCAAATACTTTAAAATGGTATGTAATTTAGCTTTGACAGTGAAAAAACAACTGAGATATTGATATTTAAACATTGTGATTATTTTCCAAAGTTCACCTTTTTGGCAAAAGGTCATATCTTGGGAACCCTTTGACCTAGAGATGTAAAATAGGTACCATTCAATTTCTATCATGAAGCTCTATAAGTATACCAAATTTGAAAAAAAAAAAAGAAAGAAGTCTGTGTTGGTGATGGTCAGACCCTTGTTGATTTGACACTGAATGATTCACTGTTGATTCTGATATAGTTTCCTTCTGTTTATGTTACTAATATATTGATACACATCTTTATACCCTTTTTTAACTCAAATTCACCTAATACAAGGCTCAAGAGCCATTCAAGGTAGAGTTTTACAGTTAAAATGACAGTGAATGAGATTTGTGATATGTGTAGAAAAGGTGATAAGAAGTGAAGTTTATGAGGATAAGAAGGATAGATAACAATTCAGCTTGAAGTCTGTAGTGAACTCGAGTCCAAATAGATGTTCAAAGCATGAAATTTCATTGTGACTGCAACCGTTAATTATGATTGGGAAAAACTCATTTTCTGAATAGTGATGATGAAATGATACTAATTTAAATTTTTCTTTACTGCCACTAATTACTTTTCTACTCCTGGGTCCATTAACGATTATATTGGATTGGAAAAGAAGCTGTTTGAAAATCTAAGAAAGAAACAGAATTTCAACAAGCATTGTAAATTGTATGTGTTAACTGAAAGAATCAAGTAGAAAAGAAGTTAAGGAATGTTTTTCACAAAAAGTATTATCTTCACAAATTCCTGAAAATTGAAAGCTCTGGAATTTTTTTATCACCAAAGTTTGAACAGATAAGCTTTTTTTCTTTTTTTTTTTTCTCTCTTTCTCTCTCACATACTTTTTGTTCTAATGATACTCCAATTCAGCAAAAAATTTTCTTGAGTCTTCCAGTGCAAAAATTCTCAGTTATCTAATTCTGAAAGCTTAGTGAATAATTTTGTATGTATTACTGTTTTTATGTCTTTCCCTGATTCTTTTATTTGTCTATAAAGGCTCATATAAAAGCAGTGGAATATTAGTTTGAAAAATTTGGCATGTAGACTGTTAGTTTCAATGTTGGTAGGAATGGCAGCTAAAAAGATTCCCTCACCACATTTATAGATAAATCATACAGATGCATGATCTTCCTAGCCAATAAGATAGTCTCATTTCAGTCTCATCTGCCATATTTTTGTTCTTTCTTTCACTACAATACTTGTCTGTATCTTTTTTGTGAGTTAACACCATTCTTAATTTGTGAAACTTTTTGCCTTATTACTGTTACTTTGTCTAATTTTGTCTTGCACATATATATATATATATATATATATATATATGTGTGTGTCTGCTTAGTATTATTTTTTCCCTGTTCTTTTTTTTTTCTTTTCTTATTGTTTATTAGAAACATTGTCAGTTCTGTTTGTTGGGCATTTCTGCCAATTATAATTAAACATGGCCAGATATTCTACATAGACAACAAAATTCCATTTCTTCTTCATAATCCTTTATATGAAAAATTCTCACACAGTAGGTAACCATGAAGAAATGCTGAAAAAAGATTCTATTCAATCAGCTGAACAAAAAAAAACTTAAAAAATGGAGAAATCTTTATTGGTTGACAAATTACAGCAATGATGTGCAGAGGTTCAGTGATGTTTGGTGATGAAGAAAAAGAATATCCAGAAATAACTCAAAAGGCTTAAATTCAGGTTATAAAATGGCCTCCTACTAAGAAGGCAATGCTACTCTTTACTCCCACAAATTCAAATATTTTTCTTTTGTCTTTTAAATTCCGATGTCCAGCAACTTGTAATTCCACAAGTGAGACAAAGTAAAGTGTATATTTTTTTGGAAGGTAAACCTTTAAGGATTTCATTTCAGTTAAAATCTGTGTGCTTCTGTTATTGTATTGTAACCTTCACTGTGTTGATCCTGGTCAATGGCAACCAATTATGTAACCCTCAGCAGTAACAAATAATGTCATCCAGTCATCAGTCCTCAAGTTCCTTCAGACCCCTATGGTTAACATTTAGTTGGCTCTTCACTTATTAGCATGTAAATCGTTTTGTCGCTGGTATCATGATGGTGGCATGGTTCCACTCGACTTAGCTGACATTTGTCTGTTCATGACCATTCACTCCTCTGCTACATTGTGTTTTCAATCTCAGAGGGTGAGAAGATCACCGATGAAGCAGACTAGAGTGAGGATGGTTTGACAATTTGGGAGCTACACTAAAAAAAACAAGAATCCTTTGGAATAAAGATTTAACTCTGGTTAAAAATGTAACAATGATCTGGTTTATATAGGGTGACCCCAAAAAATGGGAATTTTTGAAATGCGTATTGCCAGATATGAGCAAGTGGCAACACTACGAGACAGTGACCTTGAGCAAGTAAACATTTCGCCATTTAAAATTCAAGATGAAATTCACAGTATCCCAGCTGAGATGTTACAGCAATCAACGAGGAATCTCAACAGCAGATTTCAAGAATGCATTCGCACAGGAGGACGCCATTTACAGGATGTCATTTTTAAAAAATGAAAATTCCATCATTGTTTGTTAAATGGCATGTTTTAAGGTTTCAATTACTATGAATAAAATATTTTTCTTCTGTCACTCTTGGTTTTATTGGATTGTTAAAAATTTTGAATCCTTTCCACTTGTTATTATAATCAAAAGACACTGGGATCCCCTTTGGAGTCTGAAGCTTGTTGTAGTAGTGACTTAAATTTCTAAATTCTGGTCTTCAGGTCTGGCACAAGGTCTTGGTCATGAGGTCTCAGCAAATGATGTGGATTCCAGTAACAGTAGTGTGAGGACTTTCTCTTCCTCTCTATGTCTCTTGTGTCTCGACTATCCAAAACCTCCAGTTTATATGGAGTCTTGTGTCCGTCAGGGGTGGGGTTGACTAGTTTCTGGGTTCAGTTTTCTTCTACCTTAAGCATCAACATTTTCTAAATTTCCATATATAAAATTATATTTACTCAAGTGGTTTTCCAAATTTGAGGATATCCACCCCCACTTTTGACAGTGATCAGAGGGATCAAGTCACCCCTTAATTCTAATTCTCTTTATGCCTCAACTCACACCAAAGCTTCATATAGGTGGTGCTAATCTCTCTCTCTCCTACTTTCTCGGCAGCCAATCTCAGCCCACTCCCTGGGCTGAAGTGAAAAATCCAACTTCTAGATGGCACAGTGAAATCAAAAGAGATTTTCAGTCATTAATCCTTATCTATCCACTTGCCCCATGCTGGGATCTATCAATCAACCAAACCACTCAAGAATTGAAAAAGGAAACAAAAATCTATTTTCACACTCCTTAAAACGAAAATTTATCTTTTCTCTGTCGTATGCATATTTTACAATTGAATAGACCACCCAGCATTCTTGTCCATGGTCACTTCAAAATAGTAATTAATTTTTCCTTACCACTTGTATCCAATGGAATCTGAATTAATGTTCAGATATAAAATTTTTCTGGGTGAATGTAACAGAAATTATAATGAAAGAATGTGCCAGGCTGGTCTATCTCTGTGAGAATACTTTTCTTCTGGGTGGCTGATTCAAACCAAATGGTTTTTCTTGGCTCTTTTTTGTCCAGAGGAATCATGAATGTTATTTATTTCAGCAACCGCCCTGGTTTCTTTATCATCAACGTTTTTATTTTATCTGATGTCTTCATGGATACCTTGATGGTCTCTTTCTTATCAGCAGGAAATGGGGAAGGACAGATTGGCTTGGTTTTGCTCAATCTTACTGAATTCTGTCTCGTTAAATTTGAGTTCAATTCTCCTTGGAATTATTTCAAAACTTGATTTTTCAATGCATTTCATTTTTAATTTTCTTCCCAACTTTTCAATCCATCTTCCTGCAATTTCAACAATTATCATCCAGTTAATAAACTCTCTCCTCTTCCTTCTTTCTTTCTTTCTCTGTTTGATCAATCTCTGGCAATCCCAATATTCTTTTCTCAAAGTTTTGCTACTGGCTGCCATTAAAACATATGATTATTTTAAGACAATAATAACCACCACAACTGTTATTGATCATCAGAAGACCCACCACCAGGCATTTCAAACAGAATTATCTGGCTTTATTTTTTTATGCCTTTTTATTTGTCCCATGGTGTGGTGACTTGTAAAATAAAACAGATATATAATAAACTACATATTTTTCTGGAATATAAACCCATAAAGATTTAATTTGAGCAAAAATTAGTTTGCTTCTTGTAGCAAATTCAACAGTGACTTTTTCCGTCTGAAAATGTCTGAACGCTGCAACGCATAAAGCAGTTCTGCCAATTTCTCCAAGCAACCTGCTTTTATGGAGCCCAGACACACCTCATTAGCACGTGTGTAACGCTAAATTTTAATCTTCACTTGATTTTGTGAATATTAAAGTCACGGACGCCAATCTTTAACCTTTCTCAACCTCAGGCCAGGCAGACGGTTAAACCATTTCTGCCTTCCCCATCATTAATCTTCACTTGATTTTTCTCTAATGCCACTGAAAAATGATCTATTTTTAAAAAAAATGATTATTTTAATACAATAGTAATAACAAAGAGTAATAATATTATTGATTTTTTTTTTTTTTTTTTTTTTTTAATCTTATTCCTTATCAAAGACACACGAGGAATTTCATACGGAAATATCATGCCTTGCAAATTTGAGCCCACTGTGTATTATGATGAAATGAATGTGGAGAAAAGAAATAAAAGAACGGATTTCAACAAAAAGAATAGACAAATATTTTTTCAGGCATCCTTCACTATTTCTAGAGGAAGATAAAGAAACAGATTTATGTCACAAATTTTAGCGGGAAATAAAATTTGTTTGTAAAAATGGTGTGTTAAATATGAGTGAAATGCAACAGAATTTTAACGCAGTTTCTCTTTTTCGTAAAATTGAAGGAAATAATAAACAGGCCATGTCAGGTCTGATCTACAGTTTAACCATGTCACACAAAAAAAAAAAAATGACTAAACCATGTCTGCTTAATTTCACTGTTATTGTTTTTTGTTTTTTTGTTTTTTTTTGTTTTCAAATTCAGGGAACTCGTAACTCAGGCCGTTCAATTCAAGGAAAAAATATTGCCAACCCCACAGGAATGTTGCTTGCAAGTTGTGATATGTTAGATTATCTTGGGTAAGGAGATTATCATTTTTTATTTTTTTTAAATAGATGTTTTTCTTCATTGTCTATGTGTAATCCGCAAGAGTAATCTTTGGGCTAAATTGTAATTCACTGTATAAATTTATTTTCTGATAATTCTGAATACCTAAAGATCTTTCTAACACCAAAACTTTGAACCTTAAAATAAAGAGAGAAACAAAAGGATGATTTGTATTGTCAATGCTAACAGTAATGTAGTTATCTCAATGTAAACTTGACTCTTTTCCATTTCCCTTAGTGATGAAAAAATTTATGCATTAAGTTATTGTTGACTTTATTGCAAAATCTATAAAGGGCAGATATGATATACAACTGTATATATCAGATGGATATTGGGTGATTGATTGATAAAATGGAAAAAATCTTAATCTAGGCATTTTTTGTCCTTTTGAAAGGACAGGACTTTTTCTGAAGAAGTCTTTTCGAAGATTGAAATATGTAATATAGATTATTTTTTTTTTTTTTTTTTTTCTAGATTTTTGGATTTGTCATTCAAAAATACATTGTCTATAACATGATTTATTTCCAGTCAAGAAGAAACGATGTTTCATGCAGGTCGTCATCAAAATTAATTTGTCTAACATTTTATATTTCATGATGTTTCAAACTGCAAAACTCTGTATCAAATGTATTCTCAAAGACGATGCCATGATTACTTTTTATTTTTAGTGTGTGATTAATATATGCAATGTTGGTGCATCTATGATTTTAATTCCTCAGAAACAAAGTTCCTCATGTTGATGATATTTTTAATTAAATTTATAAAAAATCAATTAAATATTTTTTAATATCTGAACTAATTTAAGTTTTCAATATCAAAATTGCTCTCTATTGAATTGTCATTAAGATTTTTTTTTAAAATCACCTTTTCACACTGAATTGTTCTTTCTTTCTCTTGCTATTGTGCTTTACCTCTTGTCTCCCTTTTCTCCAGCTGAGCTTCCCAGTTTTGGGTGAATAAAGAGGAAATTGCTATGACTATAAAGTCAGCAATTTCTCATGGTCTCTTGAAAATGCATATATACATCATCAGCAGGCAGATGTATAAGTATGTCCTCAGCAGCAGAAATGTTAACAAAGAGAATTTAATTTTAGCCTTTTTTTTTTTTTTTTTTTTTTAATTCACTTGGAAGAAATGGCATTTTTTTGTAATATGTAGCAAATATTATTCATTAATGATGAGAAAAATTGAAAGATTCAAATAATGCAGTGTTGTCAATCTCTGATTCATTATCAGGTGATTTGGTAACTTCTATTTGATAGGACATTCCAAACTTGTGTGTTTATGTTGAACCATACTGATAATGGTTGAAGGTGCAGTGGTGGAAGGGATAGTGGCTCAGAGTGAGAAATTGGAGAGCCGAGTTCAAATTCCAGTCTATTACATTCACTTACACACAAATACCCTTGGGAAAAGTATGAATCCATCTTTTCTCCAAGCTATGCTGTATATACCTGGATAGACGGAACTTTTATAGCCTTGATTGGCAACCACTTTAGGAGAAGGAAAACTCTGAATTCAAAGCAGCCTTAAGAGGATTGTGTTCAGGCAGGCTATCTTGCCCAAGACATCACCACTGCTGCTACAGCTGAACTATATGTAGTGCTCTTGCAACTCCAATGGATTACTGAGATCATGATTGTGATCCTGATAATAGCCATTAGTAATCACAAACAAGGTTTTTAAGGGAAGCAATAAATTGTGCTTAATCAAATTCCTATTCCAGTCTTCTGTGTTTAATTTTCAGCCATAATCATCATGCCACTTTGCTCAGAGAGTCTGTGATGAATGTCCTATCAAATGAAAAGGTAAGTTATCTCCCTTATTTCTCTGTAGTTTTTTTTTGGCAATATAATTTATATGCTTAGTACTTAAACTTTCTCAAGTCTTTCTTTTTATTTATTTTTACTTCTATAATTATTTAAATATTGTTACTAATTTATATGGTATGTGTCATATAAGAATAATATGAATTGTTGTATCAGTTATTAATTACAACAAAAGTTAATAAAAATGAACACTCTATCACCCCTTGTCTGAATGATTGGATTTCTCTGTATCCTTGGAAACAGTGAATTATGAATTTTTGTGTGCCTTTAAAACTCAGTAAATTTAAAAAAATAAATTACTCCAATATTCGCTTGAAGATGAAATGGAACTAATGTTTTTATTTTAATTACAAAATTAAATTTGAAGTTTTTAGCTTCCATTTTTGAAACATGGTTATTACTGTGTAGCAAAAAAAACATATTTTAAACCAGTTAATTTATAATATATATATATATGGGGGGTGGGGAATTAGTGGTATCTGACCAAGTATTGTTTTAAGGCATTACTATTATTCTCTGTGGTTTATAAAGTCTTTCCTACAAATGGGCATTATAAAAGTATGGTTTTCAGGCACTTCTCAACAGTGATGCATGCTGGGATCATCTCCCAAGTTGATATGACAAGAAATCACTTGTCAATTCAACTATGGTGGGATTTGAACCATATTTCATGGTTAGAATGCTAACCTCTGCACCAGACACCTATTAAAATATACATACACATATACATTGTTTTGGCTTATGGCTATATCACATTGAAACACCAGTTCCTGTATAATCACTAAAGTTAAGCAATGTCAAAACCTGGTCAGTACCTAGATGAGTGACTACTTGGGATTACCAGGTGCTTTAAGCTTGGATATGTGGGTGGTGTAATGGATAATGGCTCAGAATTTTTAATCCGAGAGCCTAATTCCAATTTCATGTGTGTTTGTTATATTCACTGACATACAAATACCCTTGGAAAAGGTATGAATCCACTTCTTCTTCCAGCTATGGGTTAATTAACAAGACTTGTATCACTAAATACTTATTTTTTTTCAAAAAAGAAACAAAAATTCTTACAATCTAAAAATATTTTCTGGCTTTAATAAATTGCAAAGAGTTAATAAGCCATAGAAAATGAATGAATGAATCTGTCAAATACATTATTTTATATCAGTGTGGATTATTATTATTATTAGTAGTAGTAGTAGTAGTAGTAGTACCCATTGTATTTGCATATGTCTTTTTTATTTGTCAGGTGCATACCCCTGACATTGGAGGTACAGCTACTACTAGTGATGTTATTCAGGCCATTATTGATAATCTCAAACCCAAAGCCAAAAGCTGGTAAGAAACAAATACCTCTTTTCATCTTTGTTGCATTGCATAAAAAGAATGCTCTAATCACTTCTCTTTTCAGGTTTTTACATTATTGGTGATGAACACAATATTAGCATCAAGATGAAAATTGTAATTATCAACTGCCAAGAACCATGTTTTAAAATGTTATTTGAACCGTTGCATGTCTGTTTTTTTTGTTTTTTTTTTTGTTTTTTTTTTTGTTTTTTTTTTGTTATTTCTCTCTTATGTCAATTTAACATTGCTTTTTGAAATGTTACAATTTCTAATCAAGATCATATTTTGGTCACTGTTTATTTTCAATGTTCTCAATTGAGATCTACAGTTGAGGAGAAAACTTTTAGACCCCTACATCCATGAAAATTGAATTGTTTTAAAATTATTTCTCACATGCTGTTTAACAGAACCAGGAATTGTTAACAGTATTTCTAAATGTATGAGTTTTATTTAGGAATCTTATATTGTTTTACTCTGCACACACAAACAAGATCAATTCACAAACTTCAAAAATATGGTCAAAATTATTAATTCCTTCATGTTGATGCTAAAAATTTGTGTATCGTTTTTGCTGATTAACAACCCATAATCACTTAATTTTCAATAAGTTTTAGGCCCATCTCTTGAGGAACACCAACCCATTTTCTTTGGTGAATCCTTCAAGGTTACTTTGGTAAAAGTATGTATCCAGTTTTTCTCCCTCCAGCTGTGGGTTGAATCGCAAAACAGACTGGGTCCTATAGCCTTAGTTGGCAACTCGTCTACTGCAGAAAGAAATGGCAACTTACTGCAGGAAAATCTTCTGCCTATTCAGTTGTGAATCAAAAGAGACATGTGTGTATCACGTATGGCACTTAATTGACTGATGGCATGGACTCTGGTTTTTGGTTCACCCCATATATTTTCTAATTCAGGGCTTTGAGCAGGCCAGTTAATAATATTCACTTTGGTCTTCTGGGTGTAGATCTTCACCAGAAGTGATATAGGCATTAGATGATTGTCATGCAGGAAGGCAAAACAATAACCCAGGCCAAGTTTTCCTGCTGTCTACTTTAGTTTTTTTTTTTTTTTTTTTTTTCCCCTCAGTCTTCCTACATACTTCTTTCTTTATGATTCCTTCCAGCCTCACACGATTCTCAGTTACAGATGCACTGAAATATTCCCATATCATTATACCTCTGTCAGTGTTTTTTAGTGTGGGTTTGACATTATACAACCCTCATTTCTTTCTCCAGAGATAGGAAACATCTCTATGGTGA
Source organism: Acanthosepion pharaonis (assembly GCA_903632075.3). Taxonomy (NCBI): domain Eukaryota; kingdom Metazoa; phylum Mollusca; class Cephalopoda; order Sepiida; family Sepiidae; genus Acanthosepion; species Acanthosepion pharaonis. The sequence continues at coordinate 2,721,428 of CAHIKZ030002445.1, read as the reverse complement.
AAAGAGCTCTTCTTTCATTTCATCAGACCAAATGACATGCTTCCAGTATGCATCATTATTTTTCCAGGCTGTCTTTAACATACTTCTGTCTGTTTTGGAAATATCTCTTCTGCCAGAGGAGTTTTTTTGTTTTATTTTGGTCTATGACTTTTGTACTCCCTTCCTGTGCAAGGGTTCTAATGAAACTTCAGTCTTAAGCTAATATCCAATGTCATGGCAGTTGGTGTAAGGTCTTTAGACCCACCTCTCACGAGTTTTCTTTGCAGAGTTTTTGAAATCTTTTGCTTCCCACCTTCACCAGTTTTATTCTATAAAGTGTGGCTCTCTTTGAAATTCTTCATAAAACTTCTCATTTCAGTTCTTAATACTTGAAAATACTTCGATAACTTTATGCTTCACCCACTTGGTGAACATCAACCATTCTGCTAATCATGTCGAATTTCTTTTATTTTTAACATGAGAATTTAACAAATAATAGCTGTGAAACTCTTACTAAAGTTGTTATACTGTGTTTATATTGGAAGATGAACCTCAATGGTAATTTCATTTCACAAGCTTAGAGCATTAAAAAATTAAAGCACATCAGTACATAATACTAGTTCGTGCTATGGCTCCACAAAAAAAAAAGTTCTTAAATGTGTGTGTATGGTGGCGGGGAAGTAATAATATTGACTCTGGTAAGTTTTGGTTTTGTTCAAAATAATTCTGTTATTCTATACAAATAAAAGTTTATTCTTTCTAAAGAAAATTGACATGCTTAGCAATGCCATGTTAAAATTTTACAATCTGTTAAAAAGTACTTGACGGGGGGAAAAATTTTAAATTCAATTTTTATGGTTCATGGGTGACTAATAATTTTGTCTTTATCTGTGTGCCTTTTTTGTCTGCCATAAAGAATAACAAAAAGAACCTTTTTTTACTATATTTATTTTTAAGTGGCATTATCTTTCATCCAACAGGTTCACTTTTGTGTTCTGGACATGTTGATAAATGAGAGAACCAAAAGCAATCTGGACATGTTGATAAATGAGAGAAAAAATCAATGGCAAAAGAAAACATTGTTTTTTCAGCAGTAAGCCTACAATTTTTAAAATTTAATCCCGAAAACCCCAGATCTTTAAGTCTTCTCAAAAATAACTGACATCCCAATTTAGGACAATAAAATTGTCCAAACACCCATAGCTCTTATCACATCTTTGAGGTGTGATATTTTAGTCATATGACCTTCATACACCCTTGTGCAAATTAATTGAAACAACCTCTTTAGTTTCAATCTAAGTATAATAAAAAATTCATTTTTTAGTCCCATATAATTCACTTTAATCATTTGGACAATGTTTTGCCTATAAATTGACACATTTAAAGTTTTGATCCACATTTTTAGTGAAAATACATTTTTGAAACCATTTCTAGTATTTGAGCAATATTCAATAGAAATCATGCAAGTTACTCAATTTTCTTTATTTTTGCCTCTAGATTCCTTCATTTAGGAACATGTCCTTTTCTTTATTCCTTCATTTGATCTCTGTAGCAGCAGTAAAGATATTCTTGCAAGTAATCTGTTTATTTCTATAAAGCTCTAACATTCAGCAGACTCAAACCCACCTCATAAATATTGTTAAAAAATGATAGTCTTTCACTGTGGCATATATTGATATGTTGAGTTCACCTTTGACATGATAACTAGACTCAGTGACTGCTCAAATTTATTTGCTATATTTTCCAGTCATTTTGTGAAAATGAAGGAAATGTTAGAAATAATTGTGATAACTGTAAGGGTTTTTTTGCAATATGGTACCACCTAAAAAAAATTTGATCTTTCACATTTTTCTTTTGTCTTTCTTCAAATTTGTATTTGTCCTTTTATTATTTTTTTTTTACCTTTTTCATTGCATGTTTGTGTGCGAGTGTTGATATGTAATCTATTCATCACCATGTTTTTTTGTACATCTCTCTGAATCTAATTTACTCCTCTTAACATTGCCATTGCCTCCATATCTTTTCCATGCGACAGCAGTTGTATTGACAAAAACAATGTGTTTGATTAATTTGCTTTTACCCCTCTTTTATTTTGTCAAAATTCTCTGACCTTTTGAACCCATTCTTAGCAGAAAGTGCATATGTGACATGACATAACAGCTCAGAAAATGAAATCTACAAAAAAAATTCATATTCAAGTTACCAAAACTAAAAAAAAAAAGTGTTTTTTTTTCTTTATTTTTGAATAATTTATTTATTAAATCTTCATTTTTAAGATAAGAACTTGTTCTTACTCTTGTACTTGATAAAATCCTTTATTTGGTAACTTTACAAAGATTGTTTGTTACAGTCAATTTTCATTGATTACAATACATTCTTCTTGTAACAGCTAATGTATTTTTATAATCAGTTGAGAAAAATTTCTGAAACAAAATGTCTTCACTACTTTAGTAAAATATCTAGACTTCTGAAGTATATTTTATTATTTTATACATTTTCCTTATATAATAATGTAATTTCCAGAAGAAAGAAACAATTCAAAATATTAGTAATTTCCATTTTGTGGGAACCAATTGTAATGACAAATCTATCATCCTAACTGCTAATCATATGTGTCCATTAAAAGTAAATTTAGAGTACATGAATATACTTTAGTTTTTGCATGACAGTGGCAGCATACATAGCGGATTAAAGGAAAATGTTGTTCTCCTCCATGACAATGCAAGATCATACACAGAAAGAATGACACAGGAAAAAAATTTGGTTTGTTCTACCCACCTGCCATGTTCACTTGACTTTTGCACCAGCCAATTAGTACCTTTCTTTCAGTCACTGCCAATGTTTTCATGGTGAAAACTTCCTCTAATGAAAACCAGATTCAAGAGTTTGGCAAACACTTTTTCACATCAAAACCTGTAGAATTTTATTCAAGTGTTATTGAAGAGCTGACTGATAAGTGGTAATAAGTCATTGCAAATAATGGTGAATATATTTTATTTTTTGTATAATAAAGTTGATAAACAAAAGTGGAAATTATTTATGACTCAACCTCCAAATTCAAATCCAGGGACTACTCACTCCTGTTGGAGGAACTTCTCTCTGATTGATCATGTCTTATGGCCATACAACCATACTTGACCATTTGTAGGTAGTTGAGGCTATTTAACCCATAGTTGGGGGTGGATAGCCAATTCTGAGGAGATCATCTGCACTTTAACAGTTCTTGTTTTTGTGCTGCTGGGGTTCCACTTAACCTCCTTACCAGAACAAGGTTTAGTTGGAGAGCCAGTTTAGTTGCCAACCACTCATATTTTTAATTCAGACTTGTCCTAGATCAGTTGCCACCCAAGGCTGTAGGACCAAGTCTGTCCTGCTCTTTGTCCATAGCGGGGTGGGTGGGGGGAGCAATGGATTCATACCTTTGTCAAGGCTATTTGCACATAAGTGGCTGTAACGACCTTGACTGGAATTCAAACACAGTTCTGCGATTCCTCAATCTGAGCCACTATCTATTACTCCACCACACTTTCCCAACCTAATATTATAAAATATTATTCTCTAGGAATAATATTGAACAAATTAAAAGAACAACCTTGTTGAGTAATTATTAATCCACCTTAATTAAAAATTAGTAATGATGATTCCTCTTAGTACCTTAAGAAAATCACATTGTAATTGTTAAAAGCAAAATATTTCAATGACTAAATAGTTGCAGTGATATTTTTACCCAGATCCCTATTTCCCAAACTAATTCTGACTAATGTTTTCTATTTGGCTGTTCTACTTGATTCTAGTTTTAGCCAGCTTTTGATGTTTTTTTTTTCCTTCAATCTCTTTCACCATCACAAGTTTTAATTTTTGCATTTTGTTAATGTTTTTATCATTTTGCTTTGCCTTTTTTTTTTCCAATTCTTTTAACTTTGCTCTTAAATGGGCTTTTTTGCCCTTTACAACACAGCCACACACTTCCTTTTAAAAAAGTAAAAAAAAAAAAAAAAAATCACCATTTTTTTTTTTATGTTTATTTGATAATTTTTCAGCATTGATGATCAAAACATTTAAATTTTCTCGTCACCAAATCAGCTCACTCCCTCATCGTGTTGGTTATCTGACTGGATCTATTTTTGGTCACTTGATTCTTCTGTCAGTTCTGAAAGAAACTGGTGAATAATTATTTTTGTAGATTAATATTTATTAGATCTTTCTCAAGCCATGACAATTGTCAGAATCAAAAAATATTGACTTTTTTCTTCTTTTTTTCATACTTTTCGAAGTGGGGAGGAGTCCTATTCATGATATAAATGCAGTATCACATAAACATTCTTCTTAAAGAAATATCTGTACTATGTTTCTATTTACAAATGTCAAATTGAACATTTTTTTTTTAATCAAATTCACACAATGCCAGGTTGTAAAGCCACTAAGACGAGTCGTTACTGTGTGTGAAAGAATTAGAAAACAAAATCGTTACTAAGGAGTGAGAACAATAGAAGTGTAATCAGGAAGACAGTTGATAATGATGAAGATTGCATTTAAATTTTTGCAGATCAAAATTGGCTGGAAAGCATGAAACCAGAAGAGTTTCACAAGTGAGAAGTGTGAGAAAAGAAACTGTTAGCATAGAACTTAGTTATATCTAGCCAATTCAACTTTAAATTGATGAGACCTTGTTGCTAATCTAGTACTGTACTTAAAATCATAAAGTCTAGGTACCGTAACAAAGAGCTTTTCCGAACAATTACCATTAAAAGTATTTACAGAAAAGACAAAGGGAAGCTAAATTATGGTGGTGGGAAAGTAACTGAAGCCGAGATACCAGATCAGGACCAATAATATTGCTGATTCTTCTTTGGATTTTATCAAGGATCTCTAAATATGTAGCAAGAGCACCAGACCATATACAAGAGCAATATTCAAAGCAAGGACAAATGGTAGACTTAAGATTGATTCTGCACAGTGAACGAACTTTCTTACCAGCAGACCTAGCAATGAATTCAGTATAGACTTTCCACTTCATGTCATTTGAGAACATTAACTCGAGAAGGTTCAACAAGTCAGTCTCCTGGGCGTTAACATCAGCCATGGTAATGGAAGGCAGAAAGTAAGTCTCTCAGTCTTTGATAACCATGTAGCTTTATGGATTGTGGAAAAGTCACAATTTCATTAGTACTCAGTTATCAATGATCAAAACACAGTTTCTAGCTTGACATTTGTAAATAAAAAGTATAAATAACTCTTTAAGAAATCAGGGTTTGATTTGAAATGGTATTTATATTATAAACAGGATCTTCTCCCTCCCCCAACTTCTAAAATGATAAAATATCAATGTTTTTTTAATTCTGACAAATGTTGGGGATAAATGAACGGCTAATAAATACTAAACAAAAACTACAAAAAAACTACCAAAAAAAAAGTTTTTCACTATTTTTTATGAGTGGACCACTCAATTTAAGTAGTACCAATTCTTCTGTCAGGTTTTTTTTTTTATTATATTGACTATCAAGGCTCTTCAGAAATGCAGTTTTCTTTTTTTCTTTCTCTGGCCATATTTACTGTTGTACTAATAAGATTCACTGATTCAAGGATAGGCTTTGTCTCTTTTGATCATGTATGGATAACTCTGGCTCAATTTATTATATTTTTGCAGAGTATTATTGTTTTTTTTTGGGGGGATGAAATGATTAAACAAACAATCAAGGCAATAAAAACCACTAAGATGCAAGGGGGTCTGAGTGTAAAAGAATATGGGAAAAAAGAAAAATATTAAGAAGAAAAAACAATAAATGAATAGCAATTAAGATGAAAAATGATAACGATTTAAATCTTTGAAGATCAATGTTGATTGGAAAGCAAGAAGCTGGAAGAGAGTTTCATGAAACTATTAGCATAGAACTTATGGTTACATTTTGCCATTTCATTAGTAAAATGATGACAGTTTGCCACCAATCTAGTACTGCACTTAAATTCATAAAGTCGACGTACCAAAGACACTAATTCCTCAGAACAAATGCCATGAAAATATTTATAGACAAGGCACAGGAAAGCTACATTACAATGGTGAGAAAGTGACTAAAGCCAAGTTACCAGGTCAGAACTGATAATATTGTAGATCCTTATCCATGTCAGACCTGTTTTTCTGAAATTTATATTTAAACAAAATCCTCCCATTAGGATTCATTTTCTTTTTTTTCTGATAAAAGTAGTTGTTTTAGAAGTAGATTAATTTTTTCTTTGTTATTCTCTGCATAAAAATTTGATTAATGTTCAGTGACTTTTCTTTATCGAGTTCTTAATTGTTTTTTCAGAAGACTTTTTATCAATGTTATTTAATTTGAAAGCTGAAGATCTAATCTTTCTCGCTGCTTATTTAATCCATAATGCATCTGATTATGTAAACTATAGATAATTCTATCAAACTTGCTGTCTTTTTAAAATATGTCATGGACCTGGAAACATCTGACATTTCAGGATGTCTCATTTTCAGCAGTTGTTGTGTCATTCAAAGTGAATCTGATAAAGTTGGCAACCTTTTTATTGACCTCATAGATATTTATGGATAGTGTCATGTCTCATCAGGTAAAGATTTCAATAGGTATTAAAACAAATTGGATAAGTTTAAGGATAATGGCATCACTTCATAATTTTCTTATTTTGATTCTTATCCTGAGTCAATAATTGTTTTCTTCTCTTCATCTCAAAACTTTTATTGTAACTCTGTTAGTTTGTTTAATATTGGAAATAGAATGGTCTTTTATAGTTGTTGTTCAAAATCTCCCAGTGAAGGTTACCGTTCTTTTATTGCCCAGCTGGGTACCGTCTCTACAAGGTATTTAAAAAAAAAAATGATAAAGACAACATGAAAGTTCTTGTCTCTTCTTGATTAATTAAATTGTTTCTTCGTGTGGTGTCTTACCACTGCCATCAACATTTTCCTCTGCATGCTTTGACATGACAAATTTTGATTCTTTCCTACCTCAGTCAAGTTTATTGCTCCACTTGTAAGACCAGCTGATACTGAAACATGACGACAGGGATTGTTCTTCTTAACATCAAGTTTCACTTTGAGCAAAGAAGGCTTCCTCAAAGATTTGGGCAAGTCTTAAATGTTCATCAATAAGAGAAGAAATTACCAATTGACTGAAAATAAAAAAGGTAAGCTTTACCAAAGTGATTGGAATGTATCAGTGATGAGTAATTTCTATCTATACAAAGAGGTTGAATGAGAAAACAGCAAATACGAAGATGATCATCTGAAGCAGCAATCCATATCTAATAATTTTGACAAAAAGAAGAAAACAAAGGTAATAAGATAGGGTATTTTCTTTTCTCTTTTGTAACAACATATCATAAATTGCTTTCTTTTTCTTTGACTTGAATATAACATTGAAGTTCTTGGTAAAACGTGATACTCTAAATAACCATGTGGAAAAGCAAGATATGTTTTCATCTCAATCTCCAAGTGTTTCTGTTTGATAGCCAGCAAATGGTTCCTTTTGAAGTTTTGTCTTCTAAGTGGCATCCATTTTGACTGAAGAGGAACAGGGAAGTGAAGACATGAATAAGGGTTTTTGGAGACCAAGTGACAACAAACCAGTTGCCAATCTATATTAACAGTCATGCTTGAAGTTTGAGGTTCAGTTCTGATCCACCGTTGGCAGAAGATATTGGTTTGTCTGATGTCACCCTTTTATATTGCCAACCATATGCCAGGATGTGTCGATGGCCAAGGAGTCGGTAGGGAGAAAAGCTGTGAGATTGACATAGTGCTCCAAAGTGTCACTACCTAAGGGCCAACTGGTAAATCTCTGAATAAAGCACCTATATATAATATGTGAAATGCTGTTCTTATTTCTTGACATGGTGTTTGTCTTTCAAACCCTTCCCAACTTTTGATGCATCAATGAGATTGAGGACAGTAATGCAATGTGGGGGTAATCACTGACCAATCAGTGGAAGCTTGGATGAGGGTTACATTGTATCCTTTTCTAATTCCCAACCAATCCAAGTAATAATTATTTTTTTCTCCAAATACTTTTTAAAAAAATGTCTAAAATGACAGAACTACAGTAAGAGTCTTCAAAAACTCTAATGATGTAGAGTGTTCATTTTGATTAGACAAGAGGCTAACTAACATTTAACAGTTAGAAACTGCAAAAGAGCCAAGATGTTAAAAACTGTTTTATTACTATATCTTCCAGGCAATGACAGAATTATTATATCCAAATGCAGTGAAAAGGTGAAAACTAAAGGCTCAATTTGAATAATGAGATGACTTATGTGATGTTGATGAACAGGAGTTGATTTAAAAAAAGAAAACAACAAAAATACTCTTGGCAATTACAGCACATGCATACGATCACAAGTCTCATAATTCATTAGATTCGTAGGTGCATCACATGTACTGCAGCTGCAGTAAAAGTGGTGTGTCTTGGGCAAGATAACTTGCCCAAGCACAACCCTCTCCAAGCTGGTTTGAATTCAAAGTTTTCTTTCACCTAGACTGGTTGCCATCCAAGTCTATAGAACTTAGTCTGTTGTGCTATTTATCCATAGCTGGGAGGAGAAGGATGGATTCATACCTTTCCCAAGGGTATTAGCATGTAAGTGAATTCGAATGGAATTTAAACTCAGCAGTTTGATTCCTCAGTCCAAGCCACAATTCATTACACCACCATGCCTCCTACATACATACATAAATAGCCATGTTTTTTGTTTTTTTTTTTTTTTTTTAAGGCAGAACTGGGATTAATCTCTTGCAAAGCAAAGTGGGTCCTGTCTGATAAAGGATTCGTCATAATGGTTTGGGACAAGTCTGTTTTTGTTTTTGGTTGTTTTTTTTAATCAATTCACTCTAGGCAAGGCAATAATGGCACTAAGACACAAGGAGGTAAAGGAAATGAAAAAGAATTAAAGGAACCAAAAACCCAATCCTGTTTAGAGAACAAGGGATAAACCTCCATTCCTGTTTAAAAGACCAAGGAGGAGTGTGAACCAGATGATAGGTGAACCTATTTACTAGGCTGGATGCTATTCCTGACACCCAACTCAGACAGTTATGTTAGTCCAAGTACACTGAGTGTTTTTATCAAAACACCATCTCTTGGGAGGTAGCCATTCAAGGCTTGGAACGCCCCCCCCCTATCATATATATATATATATATATATATATATATATATATATATATATATATATAAAGTTAAAAAGGCAATAGGAAAAAAAATTATTAGCAACATTTTCTCCAATGTGAACTTTTCAAGGCAAAAACAAAGTAACTATTAACAACAAGCAATATGTCCTTAGCAACTAGAAGAATTTAGAAAAAGCTATTGTATTCATATTGTCAACTGAAAATTACATCAGTTGACAACATGGCTACAATAGCGTTTTCTAAATTCTTCTAGTTGCTAAAGACTGGTTGAAAGGAATCATGAAGAAAGAAGAATAAGAGAATGTTTTCAAAGAACAAAAGACGTTCATCATTTTGAACCAACACTCAACCAGCCTTGAAATATGTGTGTCGCTCAAAAACCTGTGTTCAAAGAATGTCTGCCAAAAAGCCTGATAAATTATTTCAAGTGTCTTGGTGGCAATTTTGCTTAGATTCATACAAAAAGAAATAGAATTTGTAAAGCTCCCAGAGCTGTTCCAACACAATTTTACAAAACCTTGCATCATAAATGAACAGGAGTAGATAGGCTGGGTCTCAGTGAGATAGCTATGCCAGTATTTACATTGAACCATACAGTCACATCTACATAGAGCTTGAGTTCTTTCCAATGTCACCTTATAATTAAAACATTTTTTAATCATTTCACCCCAAGCAAGACGATAATACCACTAAGATGCAAGGGGTTACTGGAGGTGAAAGAAAATGAGAAGACTTTAGGAGAAGGAACCAGAGATCCAATCCTAAACCTCTTCTGTTCAAAAGACTCAGAAGCAGTGTGAACCAACAATAGGTGAACCTATCAACTCCTACTGAAAAAAACAAAAAAAATTACTAAATAACATTTCTGAATGTAGGCAGGGTTGTTAGAAGTATAGAGTTAAAAGCACCTGTTATTTATGTATTCCGATAGCAACAGTTAATTATGTAATTGTCATTCCTTAAAGAAATTTAATAATATATTAGGTTTTAACATAGTTTAAATTGTAAATTCACATGGAGATTTCCATTTCTTAAGAGATACTATTCAAAATCAAATTGACCATTTAGACAAATTTGCATGTAAAAAGGATGAAATGAATGTAAATACCTGAAAATTCTTGCTAAAATAGCAGAAAGAATTCTTTCAAAAGAACCAAAAATGGTGAGACAGACATTTGAAGCTGTGCTTCCAACCCAAACCAAATTGCCTTGCTGTGTTCATCTTTTATCCACCTTATTTTGTGTTCCATTCTTTTATTTTTTTTTTTTGGCTAATATCTTTTTTGATTTGTGCATCTGCTTGCTTTTCTTCACAGGTTGTTTTCATAGACCAGATTTGGTGAGTGCAGTCGCTTTCACACACAAGCTTTTCTTTTTCTTTTTTTTTTTTTACATTTATCTTTTATCTATATTTGATATATATTTCTAGTTCTATGTTCATAAACGGTTTTTAATCATCACTCCAAGCCCCTGATCATTTTAAACATGATCCACACATCTCTTTTTGCTAATTTTTTGCATGGCCTGATGTTATCTTTCAAAAAAAGTCGTCTCCACCAACTTTACTAATTTTGCCTTTAGGATTTATTAATTCTTCTTTCCTTCCTTTTCAACTAACATTTCCATATTTTAGAGCATCAAACAACTATAATGTTCAGAATAATATATATATATATATATATATATATATATATATATATATGATATGCTATATTTATGTAAAACAGTGGTCAATATCAGAGATTGAGTGTATGTAAATATAGAAGGGGACACTGTGGTCATCAGCAAGTTGCGACTATCTTTCATATTTGAATGGACTCTTCAGGCTTGAAGTTTACATTCAAGCCTGAAACAGATTATTGCTGCTCGGTGTTGACCACTGTGTGTATATATATATATATATATATATATATATATATATATATATATATTTTTTTTTTAATATATTATCATCACAACACCGAAATTCTTGTGTTTTAAAACTGAAACTTCAATTCGAATTCAATCATAAAAATTAAACTTAAAATTTATTTTAAGTTTAATTTTTATGATTGAATTTGAATTGAAATTTCAGTTTTGAAACATGGCAATTTTGTGTTGCGATGATAATACATTTAAAACATACAATTATAATATTATGCTCTGCTCTTGTATCAAGCACTGTTTATTAAAAAAAATAAATGCTAAGAACTCTAAATTATTAATCTCAATTTTCTTTCATATATTTATATATATATATATATATATATATATATATATATATATATATATATATATATATATATATAAAGACAAAAGAAGTATGACAAATTGGAAAAATTTTCATATCACAATTTAGTCCATTCAGACTGAATTAATTTATGTTTACGTTGATATGTGCATAAACACTGAGAATTTTTAATTAAAAGGTAATTTTTTTAATATATTTTGTTTATATAATCTAGCCAATTTAATTTACATTCTTTTTCTTTATATTTCTTTATATTTTCTATCACTTTGTTATTAAATATCCTACATTATGATAATAGATCTGCCACAGATGATGAAACAGTGTAATAAACTGGACACTAGTCAAGTTGCAAGTATACTCAAAGCACATATTAAAAAAAAAAAAAATTATTTTTAAATTTAAAATTCTTCTTTGGTCATATGCATGTGTAGTCGCATCAACTTAAACATAAACCAATGAAGTTTTAAAGGATGAAATACATCAAACAACAACTTTTCCCATTTTGCCATAATTCTTTCCCTTAAAATTGTTCTCAATATATGAAAATTTATATATCATATATATATATATATATATATATATATGTGAACATTGAAGTCAACATCCAGAGGTGACAGTCAAACAGAATTGTCAGTATATGTGTATGATAAAATATAGTTTTAAGATATGCTATATTTATGGGTTAAAGTGTTCAATATCAAGGATAGAGCGTATGTAAATAGAAAAGGTACAGAGAAGCTATATTATGGCAGTGGAAAAGTGGAAGAAGATGGGATATCAAATCAGGACCAATAACATTGCAGATTCTTTGGATTTTATCAAGAATCTCTTTTGCAAGAGCCAAAATCAGGCCTAAAATGGAGTATTGCCGTCATATTTGAGTGGGACCTACACAGTCTTCACTTTCAGTCTTGAGAGAGCTAAAAAAACGTCTCTGAGTCCTTGTGGGTGAGAAATTATTTCCCACCCTTCAACCTCTCTCCCACAGGTGGGATGTGGTATGCCTCTCACTTCTCTATCACTAATTCCATAGGATGTGCTCAGATGTATTACATTTCTTGGTTTCATTAGTTCTAACCTACTTGGCTAGGACCCACTATGCCACATGTTGCAGCAAACCACGCACATTTCCTCCATATTCCATTGGTGAAAAGTAAATTCCCACGAACCACTACTCTGCAGAACCAACTCCAAAGAGGATGTTTTCTTAATCATTACAATCTCAACCTGTTCAAGTTTAGGGTTAACTTTTATCTTCCCCTCCTATCATTATAATCTGTAATGTAACCCTCTACCTTGAATGACTCCCAGGCCTTCTACAGGTTGAAACCTACTGTAAAAAAAAAAATAAATAAATAAAATGTAAGCAGGAACACAAAACAAGATGTGGAACCAATATTCAAAGCATAGATGAATGGTAGACTTGTATACATGTAAGATAACTGTCTAGCATGAGACAGTGAACAAGAAAAATGTAATCATTTTGGAGAATTTTTTTCTCTCATACAATGCTTGTTTCAATGATTTTAAGAATGGCCTCTCTTTTTTTTTTTTTATCAAATTAATGGTGCACACACAGTGTAATAAAAATTATGCAACCGTCAAATGCAAGATGATATGCACTTCCCAGCAGTCATTGAAATATTTGCAAAGAAAATAATCTTCCAACCTTCGTGTCAAAAGAAAACTGAACAGGGGTTCATTTTTCATGACACATAAAACTGGCTACCATTCTCTGCATCCATCAGTACTTATATGATCATTATGTCATATTGTGCCTGCTAGATATAGGATGGATTGCTATTTTAGTATACTTAGGTGAATAATGGGAAATTTCCAAACAGATGAAGAGGAGACGAGGCAATGTTGTTCTACTGAAAGATGCTGAGAATACCCTGGATAGAAAATGTGAGTAACAACTAAGTTTTAAGGAAAATGGAAATGAAAAGGACACTTAGAATCGGTAAAAGACTATTGAAATTTTTCTGACACATAATGAGAAAAGAAGGCTTAGAGAATTTGACACTAACAGGACATTTTGAAGGCAAGAGGGAAAGTAGAGTAACTTAGAAAACAAGCTTCTGTAAATGAATGGCAGAACAGGAACTGTGAGGGATGGAAAGGGGATAAACATTTCTTAGAGCCACAAAGGATAGGAAGTTGTGAAGAGCTATGATCGCCCACATCCTGAAGGGACACTGCATATAAAAGAAGTGGTGAGAATCTACCACTTTTTTTTTAATTGAATAAGTGTTGGAAAAAAAATGTAAATTAAAGATCTTTCATGAATTATTGCATTTTGTTAAAAAGACTAACTTTTGGCAAATTTTAACTTGTTTCTGTTACATTTGTTTGGTATATTTTATTAGCATTCACATTTTTTTGAAGGATTTGCTTTAGAAATTTAACTAATGTCAATTCTTTATATTTTGTTTTCATTTTATTTATTTTTTTTGCCACATATTTATTTCTTCAAACTACTGTCAGGAACTTGTCATAGAAAGTAATGTCAATTGCTTTTGGTAAAACTTGATCTTCTAGCATATAATCAATGTAGATTAAACCAATTACTCAAAAAATAACATTACAGAGCTAGAAAACGTGAAAGTGTTCTTCTATTCAATTTTAGATTTCAAAGGAGACACCAAAAGAACATTCTTGTTCAATAAGTGTCATCGTTCATAGAACAGTAAAATATGTTAGTCTTACAAGCCATTGCTTGTGAGTTATTTCTTTATACATGACCTTGTGCCAAAATTAACACATTTCAACAAATCTTCATTTGTGAAGATAATTCTTTGCACTCTCTCATCCGTGTTAGATGTTAATCTGCCAAAAATGTCATTTATAGTTCATGAGTAATAGTAGTTAAGATTGTCTACCAACAGAAATTCTGATCAGTTCACAGCCGATATGACATCAGAATATAAGTGAAAGGAAAAAAATCCCCTAAAATAGAAAACCCTGTTTTTCTCTTCAATTTTTGCTTCGTTTTTTTTTTTTTTTTTTTCTTGCATGCTTTTTAATTATTAATATTTTTTTTTTTCCTGCCTAAAACATCATTCTATCATCCTCCATGCAACTCCATCTCGCTTCGAGTGTGGGATCTTTCAGGATTCCTTCAACATTGCACATGTGACAATTGTGTTTGTGTGCGTGTGGTGGTGTACTCAGATGTGTATATATATCTATATATGTGTATGGTCATTGTATAATCTACGCATCATTTAATGAAATTAACACTAATAAAATGGTGTCTGTTTCTTTTTTATCATTGGTGTTGTCTTTCTTTCTCATTTACTATTTGTTATGAAATAGGCACAAAGACCTTTACAAGGCATATAACACCATAATGAAAGGTCTGAACCATTGGAATACCAATCATTTGTCAAAACAATTTACCAAGCAGAACATCTTATATTACAATTCAACAGTTGACCTGGTCTCTTTGTATCTGATCTAATTTGTTTTTTCTTTTTGATATTTTTAATATTTGTCTTACTAATAAGAGTCAAAATGTCTCATTTGGAAAAAGTATCGAGATTTTGATCATAAAATAATATAATTAATTGAAAATCAAGTAAAAACTTAGTAGATGTAAATTGTCTCAAGAGATTGGTGCTTAAAACAAGATTATTAAAAAGGTAGGTCAACAAAATATTCTGACATTTGGCAATTTTATAATAAGTTTTCTTTTTTTTTGTATTCTTACTTGCCTTGCAAAATTTATAATTATCTAAACAAACAAGTTTCTGAGAATGAAAATGCTCAGGTAATCACTTTTCCACTGCATTTTCATTATGAGGCTTGTGTTGGCGTCCATTAATCATTTTTTTCTTTAAAGGTCTGCAACTCCCCCCCTCCAACCAAAACTACACAGGTGAGGATTTTTCTCCTTTGACTTTCAGTTTCTAGAACAGTTGCACTTCAAATGGTAACTGGTCAGCAGATCATTCAATCTGTTCATTTTTAGTTCTTCATGGTTTTTGAGTTGTATGTTTGTTTTTATTATTCTCTTTTTGTATGAATAAATTCTCTACTGTCAAATATTATTTAGGGCCAACATCTTCATATGTGTGACAACTGTTTTGCTTAATATTTGCCCTGGAAAAAAAAAAAAAACTTCAGAAAGTTGTTGTTATTCCTTATAATGATATCACCCAAACTTTCATCTGACTGAATTTTCAAAGCACTTCTCAAAAAAACAAGCTCTTCCTTCCTACGTACAATACTGAAATTTCTAAAAGAGATATTTTAATATGAAACCCAACTTTGATATGCATATATAAAAGATAGAATTTGGTGAAATAAAATAAAAGTATGGTAATTTTATATATAGAAAAATAAAAAGTTATTTTAACATTTTCCTATATATATAAATATCAAAAATTTTTTTTTTTTTTTTTTTTTTTTTTTTTAACAGTTCAAATTTTTTTTCAAAATTGTCATCGGAATGATTTTTTTCAGTTGCTCTGAGGATGTTCTTATAGAGTGAAATGTTGACAACAGAATAAAAACTTCTTAAACACCCAACTGGTTTTTCAAAATTCCAGCTTATATACTTTGGATACTTCATATCAGTCATTTTATCACACACACAAACACACACATATATATATATGAAGAAATATAGCACACCTTAAGACTATATTTCTTCATATATATATATATATATATATATATATATATATATATATGAAGAAATATAGTCTTAAGATGTGCTATATTTATGGGATAAAGTGCTCAATATCAGAGATAGAGCGTGTGTAAATATAAAAGTGAACATAGAAGTCAACACTTAGAGGTGACAGGCTGTTTCATGCGAGATGCAATTGCCAGGCCTGACATATGCATCTAACATTAAACAGACTGTCGCCGATAAGTGTTGACTTCTATGTTCACTTTTATACTTATATGTGTGTGTGTGTGTGTTTCTCATACCACATCATGATAAAACAAGTTTTAGAATATAATATTTAATGACCCACACAACTAAAGAAGGGTTATTCAACTGTAAAATGTGTTAACAATTTGAAACCATTTTTTTAGCCAGAATTCCAAAATTGGAGATATATTGGCTTCATTCATTCATTTTCAAACTCCCAGGGTATATTTTGTGTGTGTGTATGTATGTGTGCATATATATATATATATATATATATATATATATATATTTAATCCTTCTTTAATCTTTTTTGTGTATTGATGTCCTTTATATTTTTTTCAGGTAAACAAATCCAGGTAAGTATCATAATTCATATAATTTGTTTGTTTCATCAATAGAACTTTAGGATTTTAAGGTGCTTGTTATAGTTTAAATTCTTAGTAAAGAATATTTCTATTCTCCATATGCTCATAATCTTGACTTTCTCCTTCCACCTCTTATTTTCATATCATATACATCGTATTCAGTACTGACTATATTGAGTGGTTCTTGGGCTTTGTATTTGGGTGAATTTTATTAAAAAAAAAAAAACAAAATTAAGACTTTTCTCACAGTTCTCCTTCGGTTTTATATCATAAAACTCTGTCTTTCTAAAATAACTGTTCATCGACTGCTGTTAAGCCACTTGAGTTCTACTTACCCCACATGTGTCGCCACCCAACTCTTCAATTCACACTCCAGTTTAATGCTGATACCTGTCAACCCATCAGTTAACTGTATAGCATACACTGTTTTTCATTGGTTTCATCATCACCAACTAACAAGGCTACCATTATTGGCACCACAATATCAGTTACCTGTGGAAGATTGGTGACATCATACCTGCTCAAATGAGTCATATTTCCAGCTATTTCAAGCAAATTGTCATTTTCATATGTGGAGGAGTTTCTACAAGCCAGTAATGCCATATTTCCTGTGGTTGAAGGTTTGTTCCAGGCAAATTATGCAACCTCCTCCAATTATGTACGGGTGACATGATACTGATCTGAAGAACACCTGACCGACTTCTAAGTACTCCACTTGTTTCTATATTCGTCAGTTTAAACCCTATTACCCTGGTCAACTGATCTTTGTGTGTGTGTGTGTGTGTGTGTATATATATATATATATATATAATATATATTATTATAAGAATTCATTTTTCATTTATTAATCTAACATTTTTAGTGGATACCCATATTTGAGTAGATGTTCTGTTTATTTATTAAACAGTATATTTATTTATTTTCATCTGGCCTGAATATTCAAGAAATCTTTTTAGAAAAATGCTGGAAAACACATATTTTTTTCAGATATTCAGACCAGTAGATAGAAATAAATAAATAAATAAATACCATATATACTAATGTACCATGCGACTTTTGAAGATCTAACTTTTAAACTAATTTGACTACAGTAAATGGATACACAGGGTCAGCAATGTGTATGCTAATTTTATATCTTGTGTAAGGTGCTACCCCCTTAAAAAGTTCTATGATACACAAGTATATATGGTGTGTTGTTTAAGAAATAAAAAGAGCATCTACTCAGATATTGGTAGCCATTAAAAATAACATTTAAGGAATAAATTAAAATATATGGCAAAAGGAAAACTATTCTTTACCAATGTGTTTTGTCTTCTGATGGGCTTTAATTAAGGAAAAATGTTGCCTTGACACAGGACGAAACTTGTTGGTGAAGAATAGTTTTCTTTTTGCCTTTATTTATCTTATTTTTTTTTTTTTAAACTTATATCTGAATTTTTACAAACAAACAAACATGCACCCCCCACACATATGATTTGTTCAGCAGAGAAGGGGTATATTCAACAAAAAATCAACAATTGCTTTTTTCACTGCAAATTATTCATTGTATCATATCAAAGTATTTTACAAAAAAATAAGGGACAATTATACAATATCTCAAGTTGAATTTAGGTTTATGGTTCATAACCATGCAATTAGATGAGGTAACATAAACCATAGATTTGTCTGCAGAATATCATTACATTATTGTTACATAATTATAGTGAAATCATTATGGTTTTTTGTCAAAAGTATTTTTGGTCATATATTTAAAATATTCCTTTTTTACAGGCTTTATTTTTGAAATGGAATAAGATCATTCTAAATTTCAGAATTTCACTATTGCCCATCAAAATGACTAGAAGAAAGCATTCTAAAAACAACAATAGAAAAGATGTAACAAAGCATAAATGAAATCGCTCCTGTTTGTTCAACTTAGGAAACTTAGCATTGAGGCCAAAGTATTTTAAAATGTTGCCAATAACAAAGGAGAAAATGAAAAATACCTAACAACAAATCGAATATAGTATCAAAATTTATATTAATTTTATTTATTTGTTATGTAACTAAATACATAATTGTCAACAATGTTTCTGTAAAACTTGATATTTCCTTTCATAAATTCTTAATAAATATTATTGTTATTATTTTACTTAAGTGTAAGGTAGTCCTACATTTACAATTCCTTACGGCTAAGCATAAAAAGAAATGTTGATTAAAACTGTTTAAAACCTTTAAGCATGTATTGCCACAAAATTATTAAATGTTGAATATGCCCCCCTTCACCAAATGTGTCATTTAGACACACACACACATATATGTGTGTGTGTGTATATAACACAATCATAACGTGTTTGTGTATAACACCATCATAAGCATCAAGAATGATGCTTATAAGTTCTCAGTCAGACCTGCTTCTTAAAGTCAGTATTTCAATGGTCAAACATCAGAATCCAGAGAAGTGGGTCATATTGAGAAGTTTTCAGCACTTTTTCATACATATACATATCTACGTTTAAAATATTTAAAACAACTTGAAAATGATCTTTTTTCTTTTCTTTATTTTTTCCTTTTTTTTTTTTTTTTTTTTTTTTTTTTCTGGAAATCTGTTCTGATTTTCTAAAAGAACTTTCTTTTATTCTTAACAGATGATGACAGCTTTCTGCTCCAATACATTCTGGTGTTTGCATTGAGACTTGATCCATTTTAATCTAGTGCCCATGGCAGTAAAGTGTCCACTATTTACACATTGTTGGTGGCAGCGCAAAACCCCAAATTGCCTCATTCTTTTTCTCTTTGTTTTCTATTGCTGTTGGTAATATTATAATAAATATCTCCACATCTTGTATTTGTCATTGTTTTTCATTTATTAAGCAAAGTAGTGGAAATTCAGGAATAAATCAATCAATCAATCAATCAATCAATCAATCAATCAATGTACAAATTACATCACACTTTGTGATGTAAGATGTTTTGTACATGAAGAACCAAAACAGGAATAACAACTCTGCTCAGCTATTTGAACAGGGGTCATTAGTTTTACTCACATGTAAAACTAACAAACCGTTTCATTTACACATGGATTGCACATTTGTTTCCATTCCACTAAGTTGATTTTCCACAGACAGTAGCAGAGAATTCCTGCAGCAGCTTGAAAAGAACCCTTTCATACAGACACAATATTGCTACACCATCTCTATTTCCATGGCAAATGTTCAGACAAGCTACATTCCTTAGTTCTACCAGTTCAGATCTTTACAGTTAGGACCCACCATACAATGTACACAGGGTTAATTTATCTCCATCCATTGGTAGGAAGGAAGTTCCACTCAGACAGCTTTTTCCTGAGAACCACTAAAATGCTCAATCATTACTTATCATTCATACCCTCATAATATATACATCATACCCACTCTTAATAATACCCTTACAACAGACTCATTAGCAAACATGGATCTTCATACACTCAAAAAAAAATGGAGCATCAAAAGTACAGTTTTCCCCTTATCACTGCTATTATTTTAACTGCCTTCACTGCTCAGAAATGTTAAAAAGCGATGATTATAATTGTAACAAAACCTAAACATGATGAAATTGAATTTACACGTTTCTTTGCTCTTGAGGAGTTATAATAAAAATATTAAACACTATTAGATTATTTACAAGAATAATTTTATATTTGCAACATTCTAAAAATTAATACAATTATATTAAAACTAATGTAATGTAATATTTAACAATTACCAATTCATAAAGAAAAAATATGAACATTTTTTATTCATAAATTATAAACATTTACTAAATGATTAAAACGTGTGTACCAATGATAAGGAAATCCTTATTATTTACCATTTTATAAAGTTTGAATCAATTGTCAATTAGCTGATGTTTTGTTAACTATAATAAATAAATACTGTTTATTTTTGTTGTCAGTTTTCAAGAACAAAGAAAATGTATAAATTCACTTTTAGGTTTTATTACAATTCTAATGATCAGTTTTTAAAACAAACATTGCCAAAGAATGAAAATAGTTAAATATGCAGTGTCATGGGAAAACAGTACTTTTTACACTTTTTTTTTTCTTTGTTTGCCAATTCATTCAGTAAACTATCTTTAGTGTCTCTTAGGCCTTATATTGGGTGAACAATAGTATAAAAAAAAGACATAAATTGTAAGTGGAAATGAAACTTGGCTTTACCAGTATGATCCTGAAGACAAAGCTCAGTTGAAGCAATGGTTGTGAAATGTGAAAAGGGTTCAGTCAAAATAAAAACAAACTAGTCAAGAGGAAAGAAAAGGTTATAGCAACAATTTTCTTGAGGGCTTAGGGTGTTTTTTTTTTTTCTAGTTGACTTTTTAAAGGTGAGGGGAAAGAGAGTTAAATCTACTTATGATGATAGTGTTCTTGCATGGGATGTGGGGGTAACAAACTTGACAAGATTTGGCGCTTGAATCTTCCATCCTCCTTAAGAGAACAAACTTATCAAAACTGAATCAGTCTTACTGTATAGATCAGAAACTTGGCCATTATCTGTTCATTTTAAAAAATGACTGGATGGAGTATATATTCTGAAAAATCCAGAACATCAGTTTTAGATTCCATGTAACACTTAACACAATCTATGGAGAACTAAGACCAATCTCTCTTAAACTCAAACAAAAGCCACTAAAGTTTACCAGCCACTGAATGGACAGGGAAGTTATATTATGCTTACTCCTATGGCATCTTTCTGGAAGTGTCTTCTCACAAAAATTGACTTTCCCAGGCACCATAGTTCAAGACTCAGGGTCGGACATTGGGGATCTGGTGATATGACCAAACAGTGTGGAAAGGGATTGTCAATAGTGTTCCGACTAACCATAGGGAAGTCAAAGGATGACGATGATGATTATAGTGTTTTGATAAAATTAGCTGTACAGATTTATATATTCCTACCTAGCAGTCAGAGGACCCAGGTGAATTATCACTACACAGCCAGTTGGCTTTTTAGACATGGTAGAGATCAGACATATCCCAGTCAACATCAAGAAGTGGTGAATATGAAAAACTATACAATAACAAAGAAAAGATATTAAGTATTGTTCAGTGGCTTCACCTTGCCTTAAAGGTAGCTATTTTTTCTAACTATGAAAACTCCATTATTGTAAGTACTATATTCATATTCTATTGTGTTCTTTATATTTGTGTTAATAAAATAGTAAATGTTAATTTGCAGACCTCTTTATTTCTTTTGGTACCGTGAATGTATGTTTGGGAGTACCTTGAGATATGGAGATGTTATCCAATAATTCAACATAGCTAAAAATTAAAAAAAAAAACATGCCATCAAAGAATCTTTTTCCATGCCAGTAGTGACCCTGTTCATTCCTCTTGTCAAACAAGGGGAACATTGTGATAATTTTAATAATTTGTAAAAATTCACCTTACAACCCTGATTTAGCACCTTCTGGCTTTTTTATTTCCTAACCTTAAAAAAGATGTTGAAAGATACCTATTTTAAGACCATTAATGGCTGGCATAAAAAAAGGGAGCTTTGACAGTTTTCTTATGAGCTTCACATCTTCCAGGATTGTATAAATAGCTGTTATCATTGCTTAGAGCAGTGGTTACCAAACTTTTTTCTCTGGGCCATAATTTTTAAATGAAAATTTGCTCATGCCTCACCAAATTTTATGTGATAAAAAGTACATTTAAAAATAAATAAAAACAGTGAGAAGGTTTTAAAGGGAGGGAACTGCAGATTCAAAATCAGAATATTATCATTGATAACTTTCTCCTCCAATTTGTGGACCCTAGTTACTATATTCTTAATACTTGATATAATGCAAAAAATATCACAATGATAAAATCGCTCAATAATTATGTATAACTATTTATAGTAGGACTCATGCATACAATTACAAGTAATTCATAATAATATTCTAAATCATATTTATTTTTGGCATATATTTTTTAAAACTGTTTCTAAAGTTCATTCTGCCTCACCTGCTATCTTCTTCCGCCAAACCTATGAGGTGCACAGCACCGTTTGGGAACTACTGTCTTACAGAAATACTTTAATGTTGGTGGAACTTATGTGGAGAAATTAAGCCTATTTTTTAAAATGTTTATTTTTAATTACATTTTTTCCACAAACTATTTTAATCGCCTATGTATTACCGACTCTAATGTATTTAACAGAATATCACGGTTAAATGAATGTAAATTGTATTCAGACCGATAGAGAAATTTAAAACTAGTCACTAGAGACCATGGCTGCTTTATTTTTTTTTTTTTTTCTCTCCCTTAATGATCATCATAAGTAAACTTGATCTCAAAACATATTAAGCCATGTTTTCTTTGACTTTCAATTATATCCAAACTATTCAAAGGACTAATAAAACTAATAAGATAATCCAAAGCATTTGACAAGTGAATGATTTGGACGATGAAACCACGGAAAATAATGATTAAAAAAGCAAATGTATTTTCATTTATTAAATTTTAAAAATGATATATATTTTCATATAAAATGACAATAAATTTGATATTTCAAAAGTTGCAACAATGTTCTCACGGTTAAAAGAGAATATTCAAATGAAAATAGATCAAATATTTGTTTCTGCGCTTAAAAAAATACATCGTCTGTCATCAAATATTTTGAAGTCGTTTTATTCAGTACACCCTTTCCTTTTCTCTTAGAAAATGTTAACTGGTATAGTAAAAGAAGCATCAGAAATAATGGTTAAATTTTTAATCGCTCGAAATGGCCGAATTGATGTTTGAACATGGGGGCCATTTATTAGCGACACAAAAATATTTCAAGAAACTGTTTAGACGTGGTTTAATGAGAAAAGCAATAAAAATATATGAACACTCGTTTCTTGTTTTGTTTTAATTTTTTTTAATTTATTTTACTGATTTTCAAAATTAAATTAATATTGAATGAGACAAATGATAACCGGAATATAAAATATACTGAGCTTGTAAAATAAATGAAATAGTTTAAAATCTTTAAAAATAATAATGGCACTACTTGGAGAAAATGTGGTCGATTTAACCACTGAACAAGATTTTTAAACAGACAATATTTTCAGTCTATTTTTCAGATAAAGAGTTATTATATACAGTCGAAGTAATTGTTATCACGTTTCGACAATAGCTTAAAGCGTGAGTTCGTGAACTTGTGGCATAGTGAGTTCAATCCCTGGGCCTGCTAGTACTCAGTGAAAATAGAGTAAGCAACAACTGAGCAATCAAAAAAAGACAAGTTATGGACAGCAGAACGAAATCAATTTGCCCCGTAGATTAAATAAAGTGTTCAGTTCGAAACTCTCAGTTTATCAGGATCGACAGACAACTAAAGCCGGAGGGTGCAAACAGTGATGGCCCTAGGGTTGCTGGCACCCCAGGCAAGCTGAACTTCGGCGCCCTTACAAATATAATTTTTCACAAGGAGAAAAACTGAAAATTCAGAATAACGGATTTATTACAATGTGCAACTTAATACAAACTAAAGAAAACATTCATTATCCTACCTAAATCATTTTTTCTAGCCTTTAGATCGGCAAATCTTTTCATGGCATTTTCCACAACTATCTTCTTTACAAGATCATTTTCTATTGACAAAATAGACAATGAATTTAATCTGTCTTGAGTCATGGACGATCACAAGTATGTTTTTATAAGCTTTAGTTTTGGAAGATCCCAAACACATGACATGGCGGCATGATGGTACCCTCAGCTTTGATGGCGCCCTCATCTTTGATGCCGCCTGGATGATTTTAACTCAACTCTCCAAGTTTTTTGTTTTTTGTTCACCACTGCAGTAATCAGGTATTGAACTCACAACTCTTGAGGACATGGCCCAGTGTTCAATAAAGTTCAATACTTGGCTACTGCAGTGGTGAACATAAATCTTGGCGAGTAGAGATAACTGAGACATCCGGAAGAGGCATGGCGCGTGGAACTAGAACAATCTACCGCGGTGGACGAAGTAAAGGGTTCAGTTCGAAATTCCAATCACCTGAAGAAGGCCGGAGCCTACAACGGCCGAAACGGTTACTTAAAACCATTACATATATATATATATATATATATATATATATATATATATATATATATATTATGCTGGCACCCTGGGCAAGCTGAACTTCAACGCACTTACAAGTATATATTTTTTTTAATTTTCACAAGAAGAAAAATTGAAAATGCAGAATAACGGGTTTATTACAATATAAAACTTATCCTACCTAACTAAAACATTTTTTCTAGCCTTTAGATCAGCAATTCTTTTCACGGCATTTTCTACAACTATCTTCTTTACAAGATCATTTTCTCTTGACAAAATAGCCAGAGAATTTAATCTGTCTTGAGTCATTCATGAATGATCACAAGTAAGTTTTTTATAAGCTTTAGTTTTGGAAGATCCCTAACACATGACATGGCGGCTTGACTACCTGAATTGCCTGTACCTTGAGCCGGCTCTCGGTACAATGGCCGAAACATTGTGATAACAACAAAGTTCATGAGTTCGACTGTGAATAATGTCAATATTTTACACCAAAAGAACCATCAATAACCAGTTTTACTGAAACGTTGAACTAATAAGAACGCCGGGGTTCACTTTTTATTTCTATATAAGTTTTACAAAGAAAAACTTATTCTTAATAGTTTTTTTGAATGGTCAGTTGAAAAAAAAATTTAGCACTGATCAATTTAAACTTAAAGGTCGATTTTTATAGAAAATAAACTACATATTGACCATCTCTATCTATCAATATAGTCAATATCTACAGTATCAAACAGACTATATTTATATCTATTAATATCTATCACAATGTTAAAAATATATTGGGTAACTGAATGACAAAACGCGTTTCTTACCGAGAATAAAGTGTTTCGGATTATTGGTGGTTTTATTAGTGGTGTCTCATATATATATATATATATATATATATATGTATTAGCTGACCACGAGCATTCAAGGATACTCGTCTGCTAAGCGCGGTTAGCCAATCCTATTACAGACTCTCGCTCAGGCACTCTTGTGTCTGTGGGTATTGAACACCGTATTGGTATCGACGGCTAACAAACCCGTGGTATGGTTCTCAGGCACTTTTCCATCAGCCAGGCAGGTATTTAAGAGCTTTGATAATGTTTCATTTCATTTATATATATATATATATATATATATATATATATATATATATATATATATATATATATATATATATATATACCTACACATATTCGCTAACAAATGAGCATACCATGATGAGGAAATACCTCAAGCTTAATAAAAACGAAATTTTTATTGACAAAATCTTTGTTATTATTAAATATTATTTATTAGGATGTTTTGATTATTAAATTATAATTTTTATCCTTTTAGAACGTTCGAAATTTTAGTTTTTGCGTCAGCGGGGTTGGGGGCAAACATTATTATAGGAAATATTGGCGTCTTTTTTGCGGTGAAAAACATTGATTTTGAAATTCTTGCAAAAAATCAAATTGTCGGAATTCAATGAAACTTTCAGGACTTATATTAAAAATGAATGAAATTATTTTAGAAATATCTCTTTTTTTAGAAAATCTTAGAAAAACATTTTTTACATCTGTTACCCCCCCCCACACACACACACACACTTATTTAATTTTATGTAATTTCGAGAAAATTCATTTTTGTACCGCTTAATATTTAATTATACATTATATAATTATACGCAGAACTCTTTGAAGAATTTAAATAATCATAATTTTTTTTTTTGAAACACAACACAACTTATTGAAAATCTTCTCTGAATCATTTTTTTTTTAATTTTAAATCAATAAAATTATTATTTAATTATAAAAGCTTTTAATTGCTTTATGAATACGAAGGACTCTATCATTGTCTTTAGAAAAACGTTTTTCGATGAATAATGAATTATTACAAGAAATGTTTTCATTTTTTAAAATTTTAATTCGAATAATAAAGTTTTGAATCTTTTCAATTTCTGTATTAATTTGTGTCGGTTGGGTTATATTGTTATTAAGTAATAAAAGCTATATTTACTAATCATAAATGTAAAATAATTCAGCGACGCCAACATTTTTTTAAAAAAACTGAATTTTTGTGTGTTTGTGTATAAACGTGCTGATTTTTTTTTAAATACGTACGTACATACTGAACATTATCAGAAAATAAGAGTGATAACTAGAGTAAATGTAATAGCAAAGGACATAAAATTCATTAAAACATTAAATTACGGAGAATATTTAAATTTTAAATACTTAATATCTAAACGCTTAAGATTACAGGCTAGTTAAAAATTATATAAAAAAGGCGCTCACGTTATATTGCTTAAGTATTTTTACAGATATATCCGCCGTAGAAAAAAATTAGATAATTCCGGTTGTCGGTCCTGTTATTTACCTTAAATAAAAAATCCTACCTCCGTGTTAAAAATACATTTCTGCTATATTTTAAACTAAAAGTAATCAGATTAATTAAACATTAAATCAGCTAATATTCATGAAATAAAGATTCAGAAAAATATATTACATTTTTGAAAGATTTTTTCATAAAGTGAATTACATTGTGCTGAGAGATGACTACAAATGGCGCTAAAAGCAGAGATTTTTATGCAAAGCAAAAACTAACTCCCAGTCAATTTAAGTTATACAGAAAAATATTTTGCTTATCGGAAATATTGAACTTAATCCATTAGCTTGAAATTAAAACGAAAGAGCGTCAAGAAAAAATTTCCTTCTAAAAAATCATTTTAAACCTTAGGAATCGTGGTACTGTGGAAGTATCTGGTGTATATATATATATATATATATATATATATATATATATATATATATATATGTAAAATGTGTATGTATGTAACTATAAATATATATATATATATATATATATATATATATATATATGTATGTATGTATGTAAAATGTGTATGTATGTATATAACTATAACTATATATATATATGTATATGGAAAATGTGTATGTATATAAATATAAATTTATACATATGTATATAAATATATACATATATATATATATATATATATATATATATATATGCAATTTTTTATATATATTATATATTATATATGCACGGTACTTATTGCAAAGCGCTCAATATCAGTGATAGATCTAACATATTTAGTTGGATTGATGTGAGTTTGTGACCCTGGGTTTCACGCTATTTGCGATCGCCAGACAAACCCTAAGTTGGACGATCGCAGGTCACAAATTCACATCAATCCAACTATATATATATATATATATATATATATATATATATATATATATATATATATATTAGGTACCTCCCGCAGAAACGTGATATCCAAGGTTTAAATTGAGTTTTTACAAATTAAAATCTTTGTGTATATATATATATATATATATATATATATATATATATATATCTTAAGATATAGAAATCCCGGCAGAATTTTAAAATTTTGACAAATGGAAACGTTTCATGAAATAGATTAAAAAATACGTCATCAAATCTATTTTCAATTAAATCTATTTTATGTACCGTTTATATATATATATATATATATATATATATATATATATATATATATATATATATATATATATATATAGGGCAATAAAATGCAACAAATACCGGTCAGTTTTCACATACGGCTTATATAGATGCATAACCGAACTGAATTCAGTTAGAAAAAGTCACAGGAAAAAAGTCACAAGAAAAAAAAATAATCAGTATAATGTTCGCACTGTTTCTGCGTCTTTCTTTAACTAGACTTTTTTTTTAACCTTACCCTTATCCTAATATCCTTAACCCTCAACCTTTAACTATGAAGATATCGTGAATAGTGGAAATTATTGATAAAAATTTGCAGTATATGTATACCAAACACTTCACTCACAAAACTAAGTTGTGGCTTTTTTTCCTCGGAAAACCTGTGACTTTTTTTGTGACTTTATTACCAGCCGTGATCAGGAATTATCAATATCTATTTATATCTCTCAATATCTCTTGATATTAGTATCTATTTATACGTTGGGGAACTGAAAAAGTTTCAGATCGACGAAAATTTCTTCGAAATAATTCTGATGCTTGGTCATTTGGTCAGATTTTGGTTTACCAAATAGGTTCGGGACGAGAAATCTTTCAGTTCCTCTTTCTATCAATATTTATTTATTTTTATTGTTTGAAGCAAGAATAATAATTAAGTAGTTTTTATTTTCAATGAAAAAAAAAACAACGAACTGTGCCGTTTCTAGAAGACATTCGAAGGTTGTAATTGGAATTTCTATCAAATCTCTTGTTTTACTTATAAAACTGTGGATCCCAATGTATGCTGAGTAATTGGTTTCTGTTTAAGTTTTCATTCATTTAGCGTCGCCGATTCGCAGACAAAATTTTCTTTGCTATCTGCAAGTGTAAGAGAAATTAGTTTTTTGTTGTTTTGTTTGTGTTTTTTGTATTTTTTCTGTTTTCTTTCAATGGATAAGCCTTTAGTTAGTTTAAAAACATTTAATTTTTAATATATTCAGTCTTTATTACTGAACCAAATGGTAATCGTTTGCGGTTAATTTTTTTTCAGCACGAAAGCAAATTTCCTCAATGCTAAATATAGTAGCTTGCCACTAAAAATGGTGTGTATTGAAATTTTTGATGCGAAAAAGGTTCGTATTCGTTTACCAACATTTCAAAGTTTATTGAGAAACCGATTTAAATAAAGGATCTTGGAAATATAAATGTCGGGATTGGGAAACGGGAGACCATTATTAATGATGTGCAGTTTGAAGACAACAGGTTTTGTTTTTTTTTTTATTCGATGAAGCTTTCGTAATTTTCTTCGCTGGTGTTTCGCTCTTCGTCAGAATAACCTTCCTGGTTATATAAACTTTTTAATTCACCACTGGACTCTTCTGAATCGATCAACCTACGATTTTCAAGATCTTCTTCAATCAAATGATCTCGCCCTTTGAATTGACCACCAGTTTTGTCAGGAATACTGCCACGTTTGCGAAGTTCAGTTTCAAAGTTAGAACTGTGAATATGCGTCTCGAAATCCTCTATCTCGATATAGTCTTTATATTTGCTTTCTGTTCTGTTATCCGCCTTTACGCTTTCCTCTTCATTCTCTTTTTCTTCAATATCGTTATTTTCTTCTTTTTCTTTACCTCCTCCCGCTTTTCCTCCTCCGACTTCAGCTGTTTCATTTCCTACATGTTCCGCGTTTCCAGGTTTGGCCATAGCTTCTTCTCCCACTTCCACCTTTCTATCAACTCCTCCTCTTAAAATATCTTTTTCTGTCGCGGCGTTTTCTACTCCTACCGCGTTCCTCCCTTCGCCCACCGGTTTACCTTCCGTTTCTTCCAAAAGCTCTTTTGCGTCCTCTCCGTCGATTATTTTCTGATCAATGTCTTCATCTTCTCTTTCGCTCTCCACTCCCAGTTCAACGTTCTTTACTTCTACTCTTTCTAATTTATTTTCTTTCTCGTTATCTCTCACGAAGTCTTTTCCGACAAGAATTTTTTCGTCTTCATCTATATCACCTACTTTTTCAGCATCTCTTTCTTCGTCTCCCTCCACGTCTATATCATCTCCTCCCTTACGGTTCCTTTCCATTTTGACTTCCTCGTCAGCTTCGACAACGACATTTTCAATCTTAGCTTCATCGATGAAATCTTTGTCGTCTTTACTGTTCACTGATGTCGGCTTCATCGCCCAAGGCGCTTTCTTGAATTCTTCTTGGCTTATTTCCCCATCCGCTGTAAAGAAAAAAAAGAAAGACTTTAGTATTTACATATTGATAATTGTTCGGTAGCATCTCTACAAATATGCATGCTTACAAACATTCAATCATTACAAATTGTCTAGTTTCAATATACTCACTTGTATAAAGAAATTATTTTCAACTTGTTCACCAGTCTTCACTCGATGAACGAATACGTATCAAAACAAACAGCCGAACAATATAAAATACCGTAGTTATTCAAGTGGAACTCTTATATACATGTATGTAAAATGATCAGATCTCTGTACTGCTACAGTAAGTACCTGACTCCTTATACTATCCTCTACCTTTGTAAGAGCCAGATCAGCCCGAAAATGGAGTACTTCTGCCATCTTTGGGCGGGATCTGCCCAGTCCTCACTTTCCAGTTCAAAAGAGTCCTTCTTGGAGAAGACTTATTTTCCACCCTCCAACTTCTCTCTCACAGGCGGGATGTGGCGAGCCTTTCATTGCTCCATCGCTACTTCTAGGGAAAGTGCTCGCATGAACTATATTCCTTGGTTCCGCCGTAGGGCTAGGACCCGCCATACCGCTTATATAGTAACAAACCACCCACATTCCCTCTATATTCCATTGGTGAGAAGTAAGTTCTACTCAAACAGCTTCATCCTGCGAATCACTGCCCTGTGGAACCTGTTTAAGTCTAGAGTTAACCGTTATCTTCCCCTCTTATCCATATAAACTACCCCTTAACGTAACCCTCTACCTCGAGTGTCCCCCGGGCCTTGTACAGGGTGAACCTTACTGTAAATAAAATAAAATAAAATAATATAATAATATGCACATTCCTTCCACTATTTTAAACTTAAAATGATACGTGCATATATAAAGGTCTAAATATTACAAATCTCAAAGGGACTGAATTTTTCTTCTGACTATTTACGTTATTATATTCGGAAGGTTATGATCCAAAGTAAGGTATATCTGTGGTAACTTGACAAAAAAAAAAAAAGCTAAATTCAAATTTAATAAACAATTTTTTTAGAGCCAATAAGAAAAGTTTCTTTCGAAATAAAAGTTTCCAATTCGGATAAGTTGCTTGAGTTTGCAAAGAAACGCCTTTCTTAGATTTATGAACCAATCAGAACGACTCATATCGGCTTATCTGATCCAATGAACATTTATAAGAGGAACTCTTGTCTGCTAGTAGAATCTAAGTCTGTTCGTTCGATTCTCCGTGTCATAGACACACATATACACATACCAGTCAGCCAAGGAGAATGTATGCTTTGTAGATTTATTGATATATTTTTTAAGGCTTATCAAAATTTTTGTAGGTTATTTAAAGCCGAAACCCTAAATATAGGGATTTTAAAAATAAGTCTTTTTTTTTCTTTTTTGCGAGTGAATATTGTATTAAGACTTTTTTGCAGATAATAATTTTCAGATACAAGTTCTACTATTTAACCCATATCAGGGGGAGAAAAGGTGGATTCATACTTTCCCCAAGGGTATTTGCATGTAAGTGAATGTAAAGTACCCTACTGGAATTCGAATTCCGTTCTTCGATTTCTAATTCTAATTCCATTACACCACCCGCACATCCAAGCCTTCGCTACCTGGTATTCCAAAGCGATCACCCACCTCGATAGTAACCAGGATCCACGATATATATTGATATTAAAATGAAAGAATCTATACTATTATTCTGCTTGTTTGTATTTTCTGCCAAGGATCAGAGTGTAGTACCTGCTTGACCCCCGTCTCTTCGCAGCTAAAATTAGTATCTCTTTCTGAGCAAGAATCCTACATGATAATATTAAATGAAAAGGAGTTTAGAAAAGCGAAGGAGAGGAGAAGGAAAAGCGGGACATATGAAAGCGAGTAAAAAAAAAAAAAACAAGGTGAAAGGAAAAATGTACATAAAGATAAGGAAGATACAGTGTAACCCGGATATAAGAGACCCGGATATAAGAGAAACCCGGATATAAGAGAGATTTTCTCTGATCCCAAATTAGAGCCCATACTTACCTAAACAAAATAGACCAAACCCGGATATAAGAGAAACCCGGATATAAGATACTTCTTCTCCGGTCCCGACAACTCTCTTATATCCGGGTTACACTGTATAGAGATTTCAAAAAAAAAAAAAAACTTGAGAGATGAACTTGGTAAATGAATATCAAGAAGAAATGGTAATGTCGAATTTATAAGGAAACATTTGGCGTTCATTGACCGAACAGTTAGTGTTACTGTTGTTTGAAATTTATATATTTTGGTGGTACTTTGGTTGACTTGTCTTCCCCTAAAAAACATTTTAGAGCAAATAATTTTTGTAGATTAGCTTTCATTAGCATTCATTAGACCATCCTCAAGCTAAAAATAAAAAATAAAAATATTGGTGTTTTATATCATTTTAAAAGAAGGGGTCCTGTTCTTAATATAAGTAGCATGTCAAATTGATCCCTGACTTTTTGAAGAGTTATCTATACTTAATTTTTATTCACAAATGTCAAGTTTGAAACTAAAATTTCTAAAATATTTTCATTAAAAAAACATTTTGGTACTGTTATGATTGACTTGTCCATTCGTAAAAAAGAGGAAAAAAATTTCGCAGAATAATTTTTGTAGATTAGAATCCATTAGCATTCATTAGATCTTCAGACTACGATATGTACCAGAATCGAAAAGATTGATGTTCTTTATCATTTTAGAATGGTGGTCTTGTTCATAATATAAATAGAGTGTCAAATCGATAACTGACTTTTTAAAGAGTTATCTGTACTTAGTTTTTATTTACAAATATCAAGTTTGAAACTGTTTACGTCATTGATCAGCTGAATTTGCCTTTTTTTTTCCCAATCTTACCTTTAGGGATTCTCCTCCACCCACAATTTGCGATTTTTACTCAGTTTTTTAAATAATTTTTTTTTAAACCTTTTTACGTTTTGGAGCCTTTTTTCAGAGGCATTTGCACAAATATGAGTGATAATAATTATTTATCTTAAATTTCTTTTCTTTTTTTCCTAATAAATTGACGGACTTATATGAGAAGTTCTTAGAACACATCCCTCTCTTCACCAAAAGATCGTGAAAGATCAAAAATAAAGGCCCGTTCAGTGCTACCTAAATAAAGTAACCCGGTTACATTTTAATCTTTCGACCTGCATGTGGCTATATCTGGAATCTGCCATTGCTTGTCTGCCTCATTGTCATCCTGATGAGCTGTTTTTACACCGTAAATACCTCTTATCAGTCCTCTTCAAACTTCTCAAAATGAGTGTCATTCATTTAGGAGGACTGATATTACATAATAGTTCAGTACTCTTTTCTTTGTTTCTAACGAAGTTTTCTTGTTTCTTAGTACTTTACTTAGATTTTGGGAGGCATCTTTCGTTATCCTAATGCACCTTCGGATTTCAGTGTCACAAATTCCGTTCCCTGTTAAAACTTCCCAGGTATTTAAATTGCTGCACTTGGTTGATTTTGTTATCGCTAATTTGTAATTTGGGCTCTTCTTTTTGTTGACAATCATATATTCTGTCTTCTTGTAGTTGATGTTTAGTCCTTTCTTCTCGCTTTCCTTCTGTCGGATTTCTGGTAGCGTCCTTTCTGTCTCTGCTATCAACAGTGACATCGTCATATCTTGTGTTGTTTAGATTGTGGCCGCCAATAATGAATCCTGGTAGGACTTCTAATTCTCTCAAAATTGCCTCATTGTAAAGGTTGAATAAGTCTGGGGAGAAGACACATCTATGTTTTATATTCCTTTCTATTTTTGTATATTTATTGAATTCCTTTTCTGTCTGTATGCAGGAGGTTTGCTGCCAGTATAGGTTTTGGATTATCTTCATATCCTTCCCAAATATGTCATGGTTACCTATTCCAACAGTTCTGGGTGATGTACTCTATTAAATGCTTTTGCATAATATATAAAACATAGGCATACATCCTTTTACACTTGTATTACCCTTTCTGGTAACATTTTGAGTAAAAAAATTGCATTCCTTGTTCCGGTGTCTTAACCAACCTGCACAGTTCTTGGCTTATTTCCGGCTTAACCCCCAACATCACATTACCTAAAATAATTTTTGATACACAAAGGGCTATTTTTGCGACTCTTTCAAAAACAATCCTATTATAATTGTGCTTGTTCCTTCCAACGTTAGTTCGCACGACCTTTACGTCCTGTGAATAACTCATAAATAATGGACTACTCCATTTTGATAGACAACACACGTATCAGAGATGCTACTTGGGTTCAATGAGAAAATGAAGAAAGAAAGAAAGAAAGAAAGAAAGAAAGAAAGAAAGAAAGAAAGAAAGGCAAGTTAGAAGTATTTAGTGAAATGGAAAATATTGTCAATTTGAAATTTTTTTCATTTCTATCCACTTAACGACCAGCATTCATATTTTTTTTATTGTTATTGAAATATTTTGTTAAAGTAGTTACGCTCAAGTATTTAACGATGCGATAGGAGAATTTCAACGGATATTTTATTGTTGTAAAAATCGCCATGAGCTTATTCGATCATTAACTTCAGAATCATCAGTAAAACAGAAAAAACATGAAATTTTCACGGGTTAAAACTAGTTGTTGATTATTCCATAGACCAGCTTGTATTTGCTGGTTATGTTGCATTTTTGCAATTTTACACATTATTTAATAAAGGTTGTTTTCTTTTTTTTATATTTATGCTTTAAATCTACATCTGGACTTGAGTTATTGTTAAGTTTTTACCTACGCTATTTACAGGTTCCTGAAGAAAAGCCTTTATATCAGGTCATCCTATAAGTTCTGTCCGAATTTTAACTTTTTGTTAAAATGAACGAAATTTAAAGAGTATTTTATAATGTCTAATGGAGCTGAACATTATTTTTATGTTGAGATGCATTTAAACTGATCAAATTTTATTTCAAAGAACAATAAAATTAAATTTTGTTTGATTAAAACCCTGCTAACATGGAAGTACCCAAGAATCATTTGAGACACATAATGCTTTATGAGTTCAAGAAAGGAAACTCAGCAGCCGAAGCGGCTAGAAACATTCACTCAGTTTATGGAGAGGAATGTGAATGAAAGAACTTGCAGAAGATGGTTTGCAAAATTCAGAGGTGGAGATTTCACCTTGAAGATGAAGATTGAACCGGACGTCCAGTTGAGTTTGATGAAAAGCTTCTTGAAGCAGCCCTTGAAGAAAATCCTGCTTTATCAGTTGAGGAATTGGCAGTGGTTCTCAGTTCAAACCATACAACTGTTCATGGTCATCTTCAACAACATGGAAAAGTTCCTAAACTTGGAAAATGGGTGCCTCATGAATTGACTGTAAACAACCTCAAATCCCGAGTTGACATCTGCTCTTCTCTCCATTCTCACCAACTTGTTTCACCTTTTTTGGATAGACTTGTGACTGGCGACGAAAAATGGATCTTTTATCGAAATGTTAAGCGTCGTAGACAGTGGCTTGGTAAAGGGGAAGGACCCCAGCCACAGCCGAGAAGGGAACTTTATGGGCAAAAGGTTCTTCTTTCAATCTGGTGGGATTGCCAAGGAATAATCCACTTTGAATTCTTACCACCTACTACAACAATTAATGCTCAAATATACTGTCAGCAATTAGAGCGTTTGAACCAAGCTTTGAGGAAAAAAAGACCTGCTCTAGTGAATCGAAAAGAGGTGATGTTTCATCAGGACAATGCACGCCCCCACACAGCAAGAATCACGTCACAAAAGATCGAAGAACTTGGTTAGGAGAAAATTCCTCATCCACCTTATTCTCCCGATCTTGCTCCTTCAGACTACCATTTGTTTCGTAGCTTACAGAATCATTTGGAAGAAACAGCTTTTGTAACACAGGAAGAGGTTAAAACTGACATTTGTGAGTTCTTCAAATCAAAGCCAAAAGAATTTTACAGTAATGGAATTAGTAAGCTTGTTAATAGACGGAAGGAAGTCGTTGATAATCAGGGAAAATACATTGTTGATTGAATCTGTAATTAAATGTAACATTTGGTCACTTGTTTTCTTTATTCAAACTTCGGACAGAACTTATGGGATGACCTGATAGAAATCGGGTACAACTAGTGGCTTAAGAAGTATGATAAAAAAATAGTACTGGGACTGGTGCTACAGAAGAAAACTACAAACAAATATCAATCCGGCATTTAATCACCTTCGTAGTAGTCTGACACCAAACACTTTATCCAGCGTCGTTTCCACTGATGGAAGCATTCCTGGAGCTTCATTTTTGGGATAGCGAGCAGCTGCCCAGTCGCATTCGCTTGGATTTCCCCGGCGTCTTGAAATCTTGTTTCTTTCGAGTTGGATTTGATGTGTGGAAAGAGGGAAAAAAGGAGGCGAGATCTGCGGGAATATGGTGGTTGTCCGACCTGGGGAATGCTATGCTTGGCCAAAATACGCGGCATGGGAACGTGCGTTGTTATGGTGGAGTTGCCACTCACTGAACGCGTGCTGTTCTATCCCTTTTCCAACGAACAGTATCCCGAAAGCGCCGTAACACGTCCTTGTTTACTGTCTGACCAGGTGGAGCATATTCATGATGAAAAATGCTCTTGTAGTCAAAGAAAAACGTCAACAGTTTCTTCACGTTGCTTCGACTCGTTCGTACTTTCCTCGGTCTCCGAGAGGTTGGGGTCTTCCACTGCGAAAACTGAAACTTAGTTTCGGGGTCAGCACCATAGATCCACGACTCGTCACCTATTATGACCATTTTCAAAATGTTTTCTGTAATGTGATGAGACGACCACACTCTACACACTTTCCTTCCAAGCACTATTATAACTTAGTGTGTACGCGCGATAGAGTTCATGGTTAATCTGTGCCAAGCGGTTTCAAACTGTACACTTTAGCTTCGTTGCCATAGCAACAGCCCCGATACTTTTTGATCAGATATCGTATGAAAATTGTATACATAGTTATACGTTTGTTCAAGCTTAAAACACGAGCAAACTATTTTCTCCCCAATAACAGACAATATTTACAAATATGCCAAAAATATTTCCCAATACAACATCCACCGTTTAAATCAAAATGTTTCTTAATTAAAAATTGACGTCACCATGTGAAATATTTGACCAATCAGAGAAAACTAAAACTCTATTTTTCTCGTACCTAGTTTCGGGGAAAATCTCTTATAAAACCTCACAGTTTTCGATTTTCTGTGAGCAACGATCCCTCTATCTCCAAGCTGAAATGGAGACGTGGCTATTTAGCTTGTTTTTTTCCGCAGCTTTTTAGCTGAAAGAAATATGTGTCGGCGACTTCAAACGAATCAGCTACAACAACAACAGCTTGGACTGTCAGTGAATCTTTGCTTACGGCCAGTCGGCAACTTTAAACGAATTATTTCCAACAACAACAACAAAGACAGTCAGTGAAGTTTAAATGTCTCTAACGATAAAAAGCTTTTTCTCAACCACAGATTTTTTTACGGTGAGGCAACTATTTAAAAGCTTCTTACATAAAATTTTGTAGTTGATAAATAAAACGCCTCAGTAAGAAACTGGTAGATAACTGTTTAAAAAAAAAGATCATAAATACAGAAGTACTTTGGCAAATTAATATACAGCCGTTAAGTAAAGAGCATCCAAATAAGATGTTAATAATACCAACTATTCAATGTAAGATGTTAATAATATTAACTAAACACCTATATAAAATGTTAATAATACTAACTAAACATCAATACAGAGCTATATTAAATCAAAATAAATCTTACAAATAGAACAGTAATCAATACAAGGTACATTGCAGTTCATCTACCAATTATTACGATAAAAAAACAGTATTATAAAATTCAAAGTTTAAGTATATTGTAAGGTAAAAGGTAGACTATGCCTACAATTTACAGTCAAGTCACTTCTTTGGTTTAATAAGGAGTTTTTATCAGAAAATCTAATAATTTCTAATTTTTCATGTAAGCATAAAACCTGGGTTCATTTAAAAATCTACATGTTCTAGCTCTTTTTAAAATTTTCAATTTTACCTTAGGAGTTTTATTAGCTTCTTTTAAATTCAAAAAATATTTAGAAAGAGATGTATTATTTTTATAAGTACTGAAGGATGAGATATGTTGGTACCACCTAGTCTTAAAAGAATTCTTACTATTACCAACATAAAATTTTCAACAGTCGGATTCTCTATTAAACAGTAACTTAGATAAACAAGAGAGTTGGTTAAACTTTGGTTTCGTAATGGGCATTGGTATATTAACCAGTATTTATCTTGGAATGTGCATTATTATCTAAATTTTTAAATTCGTTTAAAATTTTATTATTGTGCTTCTTTATAATCATTTCAAGATTATCTGTGTAGCTATAACTTAATTTCAGTGTGTTCCTGTTAAATATTTTACTAAGAGGGTTACTTTTAGGCAAATGTTCATCAATTAAATGGTTAAACCCAATTCTAACCACCATCCATCTGTGATCAAACATATACCCTAATCCATAGAATATAAGATTAGCAACAACTCATCTGACTTTATTGCTATAATGCTTTTAAAAATAGTGCTTACAATTACGCTGAAATCAAGTATAGAAAATATGATAATATTGATCTAAGGAAAAGAAATAGGAATAGGAAATTCATTTCGTACACACTCCCACGCCTCACTTTAACTCTGATTCTTTGACATTTTGAAGAAATAAAATTCATTTCCTCAATTCACAAACTTCTGGAGATATTTGAAACTGAATTTAAAACAAAAAAAAATTAAATTAAATTTATCAAGTTTTTCTGTTACTTTAAACTCAATATAAATTAAAAACTTTTTTAAAAATCACTAATTAAAACTTTTAACTTTTCAAATCAATAATTTTTTTTCAGCTATTTTAAAATTTGAATTTTTAACTATTCCTTCCTCATCCAAGCACAAATCCCAATGCTGGATGTTCAAGCACCAGATGAAGAACAGATTTTCAATCCCGGGATCATCCTGATTCCAAAAAGGTATGTCAATGTAGAGCAAGTGTGGCCGGAGTTAGAGAATCTTCAGACACACGGACAGACAGACAGAATTTACAGTTTATTTATTTAGATAGAAGATGGAATGATCTGTGACGATATGTCTTTAATTTCTATTTAGATACATTGTATTTATTTTCAATTTTTCTAGTTGAATTGTTCACTTATATTGCATATGATCCATTATTGTACATAAGTAGGTTACAATAAAATTTGTATTTCATATGAATACTACCTTATGAAAATTGAGATGTATTAGAGTGGGGGGGCGTGTCATAGTTTGGAGGTGGAAGGCACAAGACTCTAACACCGACTCTGCATGGAATCATTGTTAATTTAGATTGATTTTATTTTTTTTATTTTTTCCGCTCATCCGATCAAGAGGAAGTATATAAAATGTTTACCGTCTTCATCAGCGGCTTGAAATGCATTTTGTGCATTGTACTCTGCCCCAGTGGTTTTAATCAGTTCTTTGAGTGTAATGTGTCCGTCTTGGTCAATGCTGTCATATCTGGAGAATTTGTCTGGAATTAGAACCTGAGTGAACTTGATTTCCTCCTTCGCTGGTTGAGACATTAACAATTTCACCTTCACAGGGTCCGTAATTGTTTCCACCTATCGAAAGACAGAAAAAAAAGATGGAAAAACATAATACGAAGGTAAATAAAAAATGATCTGCCTTTTTTGTAATATCTTTAGTTTTTCACACTGCCTTCTGCTCATGCGTGCTTATATTTGGTACTAGCAGTAGAGCCCGGCGTTGCCCGGGGATATAACAGTAAGAGATAGATCAAGTATCGACCATCATAAAGACTGAAAAATAAAATTGACAAAGATTATTGTTTAAGGTTGACGGACACGCATGTCTTAATTAGTTTTATTTTATTCTATTTTATTTTTTTTACGAATTGGTCAAACCCAAACTCAAACAAAAACATTGTTTTCAATCGTTATGAGTTTACCGATTGAATAGAATTTTATTATAAATAATTGTCTTGTAAATGGAATTTTTAAAGCATT
This sequence comes from Acanthosepion pharaonis, assembly GCA_903632075.3. NCBI lineage: Eukaryota > Metazoa > Mollusca > Cephalopoda > Sepiida > Sepiidae > Acanthosepion > Acanthosepion pharaonis. The sequence continues at coordinate 2,681,138 of CAHIKZ030002445.1, read as the reverse complement.
CTGAATGTAAAAATAAAGAAAAAAGTGTGCAAGACAATAAGAAACACTACCTGCAAAAAAAAAGTGAAGTTTTGTTGAAATCTGTTGAAAAATGTAGGAAATCCGATGCCATATATAAACGAACACACACACACACACACAAACAAACAGCCTGGGTTTTATAATAAGTATATCTCGATATGAATTGTCCCCCTTTCATTCTCACAGCGATGCCTCTTAATCGTGTTTTCAAATTGATTTCGTGCAAAAAACAATTGTGTTTTTCCCATTTTTGACGCTGTCAGAACCACTGCAAGGTGATTTTACGTAGTCCTGTGAAGTTTTGTTGAAATCGGTTGAAAAATGTAGGAAATCTGATCCAATATATAAACGTACAGACACACGCACACACACACAACTTGGGTTTTATAATAAGTATGATTATTATGGTCACGTGATCGAAGACTGACCTTGATCGCGCCAGTTTTTTTCTGCTGTTACAGAACGTTCAGCTGTGATGAGAGCAGACTAGTGACTGTCACCGTGCCTGACCGTAAAAGCAGCTGGTTTGATTGCAGGTTTTGCTCCATACATATATTGCATTTGCAGCTAAATGTTTAATATACATCAGAAATGTAAATGTATAATCAAAAATATAAACAAATTCGTATATAAAATATTGTAACTTGGCTTAATCGGTGTTCGAGGCGTTAAATCATCTTAATAACCTGTTAAAAATTATAGCCCCACCCCACGGCCCCATGCTGCACCCCTGAGAGTTGGTAGCGCCCCCATGCGTCTACATTGAAAATCACTGCTTTAAAGGAAGGAACTGAAGTTTATGGCAACATTTTGAAACAGAAACTCCGTAATCGACCCACTGCGTTTTACATTCGGTAAACGTGCGTTTGAAATCTAACAATACCAACGTATGTACGGTATATGATTGATTTGTTTAAAGGCACATCAACTCCCTATGGGTCATTTAATGCCGAAATTTAATTTTTTTTTGCTTTGAAGTAATAAAAATATGATATTTGTTATTCTGCTTTCACAGCTGAGTACACGGTAGATGATAGCCAGCTTTTGTACATATACATGTTTGGGTAAACGTAATTACTTGAGGCGATGATATATGCGTTTTATATTACAGTTGAAGTTATATTTTGGAATACAGTTTTGAGATTGTAGGACATTATATGGATTTTATATATATATATATATATATATATATATATATATATATATATATATATATATATATATATTCATAAAAGCAATTAAAATTAAAATTATATTTTATTTTTTGATTCAGGAAAGATTTTTCTACAACTGGGTGTCCCAAAATTTGATCCCCAAAATTTGATGATTTACATTTTTTTTTCAGAAGAAAATATAGATATTAACTACTACAAAAATTGAATTTATTGAATTTCATAAAAGTTAAGTGAGGGGGGGGGGTAACAGATGGTGAAAATATTTTTACAAAGATTTAAGTCTTAGTCTAAGTAAACCATAGCTGGGCGGGAGAGAAGAGTTGGGTTTATACCTTTCCCAAAGGTATTTTATGTAGTAGTTTTGTAGAAGCTATATTTTAGAATACAGTTTGATTTCTTTTGAATGCAGTCCGCTGACCTGAGATGGAACAATTGCATTGAATCAATAGCTATATCTACCGCAAGGAAAGTTGGTTCTCTGTGTCATGACAGAAACTTTTTTCTCACTTACCTTCAAATCTATAAATCAATCATTCGCCCTTGCATGGAATATTGATGTCATATATGGTCTGGAGATCCCGCTGTTCGTCTTAGGGTCTTCGACAAAATCCAGAGACGAATATGCAATCTGGTTCTCCCTGATCTGGCATCTCCTTAAACAGATGCTCTCTTACAGGCGTGCCGTCGACTCCCTCAAACTTTTCTACAGATACTTTCACATTAACTGTTCCGACGAGATATTTTCGCTAGTTCCCAAACTGCATGAATTTAAACGTGCCATTAGGTCGGCATCTCAGTCCCACCCTTTCAATATCGAAAGCGGTCTCTTCTACTCCAATAGCTTCATGTCTCGCACTTCCCGTCTGTGGAACTCCCTTCCTCTTACTTGCTTCCCAACTACAATCTCTAACTATTCAAATGCAATGTCAATCAACATCTCCAGATGCCTTGATCTATTCCCCGTCTTTCTCTTCATACTTTCCTCTTTCACGCCTCTTTAATCTTGCTCCCACTCTCTGTAATCCCTTGCGTGCTAGTGGCACTCCCGTCTTGCTTGGGGTGAAAAGTTTAAAAAAAAATTCTTTTAAGGTTAATGGATTGATGTCATGAAAGAACTCTTTCATGTTGATTGTTTCATTTTGTTTGGCGACACATCTATGGGTCATTTAATCCTCATGTATAGTGCAACCTCTGAACTCTTTTCTGTGAAAAACCTTATTTTTCATATCGCTCGTGTATAATGCGGCCCACCTCTGAGCAATACCAGTAGGCTTATCATAGTTAAATATTGCAGTATTGGGCATTATCCTCGACATATTTAATAGCAAGTAAAATGGTCCCCCCCCCCTTTTTGTACGAAGCTACCCTAAATGATGAGAAAAACCACTTACCGTAAAATATCTGATACGAAGATTTAGATACCGTACTTTTGTTTTCGTTCATGCCTGACTGCAGTTGCTCCTTTACTATGGGCCTGCCTCCTACGCAGCCTAAGTTTCTTCTCTTTTGTCGCTACATGAAGAGTAAAACCTCATCCCTTATATATGCCAATTAAAATCAACAAACATCTTATATCAATGAAGAATTAATAAAATTTTTCATGCCTCAAATTTGCATTTACTTTCGTTTCGCAAGTGTTTACATCGCTGAGGTATTGCCTTTCCAATGACAACCTTTTTGTCAAAGGTACTGTGAAAATGTAGACCTACTTGGTAGGTTATGGTCATCGAAAATGAATGAATTTTAACTACTACAGAAAAAAAATTACCTGCGTATAATGCAAACAGTCATCGAAAATGCATTCTTCAAAAAATTAACTGTTTCGTGCGAACCCTTATTTTTGCCTTAAAAAAAAAAACTAATCATAAAAACTCGTTCTATACACGAGTATATACGGTAAATAATGTTATATAAGACGTTTTCCGAATGAATAAAGACTTTCCTCACCTTTTCATATTCTCTTATCTTCTTTTTGTACCTGTGCTCCTTCAAGTAGAAAGCTGACGACAACTGAAGTAAAAGGCTAACAGACAGGAACGTCAAAATTGTACGAGGATCGAACATATTTTTTTTCTTTAATTAATCTGGAAAAGAAAGGAAAAATCATGTTATAACTATATATACTAGCATAGTACCCATCAAAAATGTCGAAATTAGTTTACATATGGATTGATTGAATTGGTTGGCATATCAAAATCTTAATACCGAAATTTAATTCTCTTGATAGCTTTGAAGTAATAAAAGTATGATACGTGTTATTCTACTTTCACAATAGTGTACATGTTAGCTGATACTCAGCTTTTGTGCATGTTGTGGATTCCGGGATGAAATCCGGTACCAATAAATAACAAACGCCAAGAAGGAATATAGGAAAATAAATGTATTAATGTAATAACACAAACTGGTAATACAGGTTAGTAGTTCCAGGAATGCGGGTTAGTAGCAAAATATATATACAGTCTTTGGTATCGACGTATCACTGTATGACTTTTTACTGAGTCTACGTGCTTGCTCACTGTGACTCTTGCTCGTTCGTCGCCCTTTTTCGTTCTTCTCCCGGGTATTCACTAGCAGTAGTATATGTATACGCTGGGTGAGTCCATTTGTGTAAAAAGGGGAGAACCCCTCAATAGTGCATATACATTGTTATGAACCAATTGTCGCAACACAAAATATAAAAAGAAAATGGTAAAAAATAACTTGTTGCCAAAAGATTTCCACTCCGTCAGTGGTGGATTCTCTCGCAGGGTCAAATAAACACGGATAAGGCGAACTAACCAATAGTGACAAACGACAAACACCGGAATAAGATTTAACAGGATTTAATTATATATTAGAGCAACATAGGAAATATGTCTGCATGTAAAAATGCGTGTGGTGTATGTAATCAAAAGAAACACATTTAGCTCTTGTTCATTGTCTGAAATAAAACTTTTTCTCCCCCCTCTCTCTCTCTTCTTCTTCTTCTTCTTTTTTATATTTCTCTTTTTTCCTTCTCTTTCAGTTCCGTCTATTGTTTCCGTATTCGGACGTGCTGAAATATCTTTTAAATTCTGTTTCTCTTTCTTTACGGTTGCAAGTTTTGACCCCAAGTGATCGTCGTTTCTTTTTCACGTCTTCAACAATTTCTCTTTCAGTTAGGAAGATTCGGCGTCGTGTCGATCGTTGCTTTCTCCAATTCAATAGTTGGATAAATCACACATGCTCTTGTCTTCGGTGATTAATACGTTAAGCAATTCACCATTGCAACTGGTCTAGGACTATTAGTTCGATCAAATTTATGTCCATATGCGGCATAGTGTGTGTGAGTTAGGACTAGACTTCATTATGCAATCCCCTTTGGTTGACGATAACAAAAGTAAGGGTGTTGATCACTCGAGCTCCGCAGTCCACCTAACTCTTCAGATATTTTTCCCGTTCAATTTTTCATATTAGATCACATGATTCCGCACGTGTGTGAGATGTTACTTTTTAGATCTCACCCGATTACGTTTCTAGGGTCATTCATTTATCTGCCCAATTGTTAAGAGAGATTGGTGAACATCACATTTAGAGAGAAAAAAAAAACAGAGATGGCTTGTAAAGTGTATGGATGGTTAAGGAATTGGCTGTGAAGAACCGTAACAACATATTGATGTGGACATCTTTGCTACAAGCGGTGATATGCATGTTTTATGTTGTGGTTTTGTTGAAGTTATATTTTTGAATACAGTTTTGAAATTGTAGGATATTATATGGATTTTTATTTTAAATATATATTTTACTAGCAGTAGAGTCTGGCGTTGCCCGGGGATGTAACAGTAAGAGATAGATCAAGTATCGACCATTATAAAGACTGAAAAATAAAATTGACAAAGATTATTGTTTAAGGTTGACGGACAAGCATGTCTGAAATTTGTTTTTTTACGAATTGGTCAAACCCAAACTTAAACAAAAACATTGTTTTCAATCGTTATGAGTCTACCGATTGAATAGAATTTTATTATAAACAATTGTCTTGTAAATGGAATTTTTAAAGCATTCTGAATGTAAAAATAAAGAAAAAATTGTGCAAGATAATAAGAAACACTACCTGCCAAAAAAAGTGAAGTTTTGTTGAAATCTGTTGAAAAATGTAGGAAATCCGATTCCATATATAAACGAACACACACAAACACACACACACATACACACACACACACACACACACACAAACAACCTGGGTTTTATAATAAGTATAACTCTATATGAGTTGTCCCTCTTTCATTCTCGACAGCGATGCCTCTTAATCGTGCTTTCAAATTGATTTTGTGCAAAAACAATTGTTTTTACAATTTTTGGCGCTGTCAGAACCACCACAAGGTAATTTTACGTAGCCCTGTGAAGTTTTGTTGAAACCGGTTTAAAAATGTAGGAAATCCGATCCAATATATAAACGAACAGACAGACAGACAGACAGACACACACACACACACACACACACAACCTGGGTTTTATAATAAGTATGATTCATAAAAGCAATTAAAGGTTTTTCTAATGAAAAATGTCTTAGTTTTATTGCATATTTTATGGTTCAGGGAAGACTTTCTACAACTGGGGGTCATGTTTGATCCTACTAAAATTTGATGATTTAAATTTTCTGAAGACAAATATAAACATTGAACATTACAAAAAATGAATTTATTGAAATTTCATAAAATTAAGTTGGCGGGGGTAACAGATGGAAAAAAAAAATTTACGAAGATTTAAGTTTTACTAAGTAATCCATAGTTGGGGGAGAATAGTTGGGATCATAATTTCCCCGAGGGTTATTTGCGCGTAAGTGACTATAACGAAGCATTACGTATGGACATTGTGAAAAAATGTTTCATACGTAAAATATCTATGAATAGATATGTACAATGCGATATTTAAAAACAAAAACGCGGGGAATAAAACCAAAAGGAATAAAAAGCTTAGATATCAGTCAGTTATGTGCCATGAGTGATACACGCCTAGGAGATCATATATCTTTCCATACATGACTGACGAAGCAGATTTCATTCCTCGGTAGGTTGGTATTTATTTCTTCGGATTCATACTTTCCCCAAAGGTAGCAGCACGTAAGTGAGTGGATTCGACTGGGATTCGAACTCGGCACTCCGATTCCTCAATCCGAGCCGCTATTCATTACTCCAACACACACACACACACACACACACACACACACATATATATATATATAATTATTTATTCGAAAATTATAACATAAATATGTTACACTACAAAAATAGCCATTTTATTTCAAAGCTATTTTTGTAGAGATTTTATAACATATTTATGTTATAATTTTCGAATAAATAATTGTATTTGCTCTACCCTGTATTGAGCACTCTTTTAAGAATAGTATTTGTTGGTTATTGGAATTTATTCCGTATATACCAATCCTATACTTATATATATATATATATATATATATATATATGTGTGTGTGTGTGTGTGTGTGTGTGTGTGTGTGTGTGTGTGTGTGTGTGTGTGTGTGTCCCAGAAATTCTCTTTTCAATCATCTGGATACATGATTTCGAATGTCGAACATCTGCCCCATCTTTCCCTATTTTCTCACGTAGCTTCTTCTTTTGGCCCTCATGTCCTTCTCTTTGTGCAGAACCAACCACACTTTTTGAACCCAAGGTCCCCAAACGAGTCTGTCCTGCAATTTACCCAGAGCTGGTGGGAGAAGATGAGGATTCATACCTTCCCCAAGGGTTATTTGCGCCTAAGTGACTATAACGAAGCATTACGTATGGACATTGTGAAAAAAGGTTTCATACGTAAAATATCTATAAATAGATATGTACAATGCGATATTTAAAAACAAAAAAACGAGGAAAATAAGACCAAAAGGAATAAAAAAACTTATTATGTATCTAGATATCAGTCAGTTATGTGCCATGCGTGATACACGCCTAGGAGATCATATATCTTTCCATACATGACTGACGAGGCAGATTTTTTTCCTGCATTAGGTTGCCATTTATTTCTGCGGTAGAACCCGATCTGTCCTGCTATTTGCCCATAGCTGGAAGGAGAAGAAGAGGATTCATGCCTTTCTGAAGGGTATTAGCACGTAAATGAATGTAATGGATTCGACTGGAATTCGAACTTGGCTCCCCGACTCCTCAATCCGTGCCTCTCCACCGTGCTTCCCATATAGATATACCGAATGTAAAAAATAATACCATTACTATATAGTTTGATGAAAGTCGGTGGTTGTGATCAATGCCAAAGTTGGTCGGTGGTTGTAGTGATTTGGTGGACAATGGAATACCATCGAGACCAGTCATTATTATTATTATTATTGCTTTGGTATTGTTTGCCGTAGCTTTGTGTAGTACAAGTTGAACCTAAGTCTTAACCAGAGACAAAAACTTGCAAACAGATGAAGTGACATAAAAAATGTAATGATGGTCACTGTAAGGGAAAAAAATCTATGCAACGTACCCGTGAATATGATTTTTTTACAATACCCATATTTAATGGCAAATTAAAAAGTTGATTCATATATTTGCATAATTTCCAGAGCCCTAATAACAGCAGGTAATGTTGCTGTTTAGATTATTATTATTATTATTATTATTATTATTATTGTTTCCTTCGATTTCTGTTGAATACCCATTTCTTCCGGATCCCAACTAGAGATCTAAGGTCAGAAATGACATCATGCCATTTTCCACTGAGCATTTTTATAGAAAAATAGAAATAAAATAACCGAAGATCACAGACACTTTACACAGATAAAGCTGTACTTGTGACCTGTACTTGTGACCTGTACTTGTGAGTACATTTTTTTGTATTTCTTTAAAGCAGTGTGTTTATCAGAACGTTTTCCAATCAATCCTAGGACGCAACTGGAATTATTGATGTGTTTTAGATTTCCACTTCAAGATCCTTGTATTTTGATAGTTTTTGAAGATCTTCAAAGATACATTGCCGTCTGCAGGAACTGTCATGTCAATTGAAAGAACATTCTGTTTTTGTAGTCTTTGATCGCGATGTCTTTGTTCTGATTGTGTGCAGAATTTAGAAAGTCTAAGGAAATGAGTCAATATCTGTGAAGAAAACTAGTTTAAACATTTAAAGTTTAAGGTGTCTTGTCTCTTGGAATAAACTCAATATACGGACGATCACCAAGATGTAGATTATCGTGGTGAAGAAGAGAACTTGATAACCGGTACTCGAAAATCTTCATAAGAGCCAGGATTATCGAAAGATATCTTAACTAGACCGTTACACAAGCTTAAAAATACAGTTGATTAGAGAAATAAAAATTAAATCATAAAAAAAAAGAAAATTATTTTGATCCCCTCGCAATATGAATAAAAGTTTTTGATTGGGTTACGTGAAAGTTGAATTTCACTGTAATCATTTACTAGACGTAAATCACACGTATATAATCAGATGTATATAAGCAGCAAACTGGATACCACAAAATAAAATCAGGTGTCCAGAAGTAAGGTAGGTTAAATCAGATGTAAAATTTTAAAGATTTTTTATTCCATATTTTTTTTAATTTTCTCATAAAATAAACATTTTAATATCTATTATCCTACTGTAAACTATTTCATTTTAATTCTAATTGGCTCTAAATACACATTTTTTTTACTTTTCGCTTGCATTTATGTTCTAGACTTTTTTTGCCTACAAAATTTATATATTAGGCTGCCAGAAAATTCATGCTGATTTTTAGTTATTCATGTTCCAACACGTTAGAACACGTCAAATTTATCGCCAAATTATCTCTTCAGAAAGAAAGATTAAAATTACTTAATTCGTGTCAATTTTGCATCCCTATGAAAATGGAAGATTTTAAGATGCATTTTAGACACTTGATGCTTTTTTTTACCGTAAAGGTAAAAATGCCTTTCAAGCAACAAAAAAGATATGTGTGAAGGTGCTCTATATATATATATATATATATATATATATATATTATTATTATTATTATTATTATTATTATTATTGTTATTATAAAAAGAAAGATCAGTAAGATATATAATCCGGTGTTCTTATTGATACTTTTTTATTTTTATTTTTTTTCATTTTTACAAAACAGTGCTCAATGTAAATTTACAGAGCATAAATATTATAAATTAACTAATTTAAAATATGGTTTTTTCGTTACATAGTAATAACCATGTTTCAAAAACTGAAGCTAAAAACTTCAAATTTAATTATATAATTGAATTAAAAGCATTAGTTCTGTTTCATCTTCAAGCAAATTTTAGAATAACTTATTTTTAAATTTACTGAGTTTTAAACGCAGATATAAATTCTTAATTTGCTGTTTCCAAGGATACAGAGAAATCCAATCATTCAGGCAGGGGCGGTAGCGTGTTCATTTTTATTAACTATTGTTGTATCAATTATGAGTTACGTTCGAAAAAGAGGTTAAGTTTAGAGAGAGTAGGGGTGTATTTTTTTCAACGAATTCTGACATCCGTTAAACGCATGTCGTCTGTGTTTTGTTTTTTTTCTTTTCTTTTTTTTTTTTTTTTTTTTTTGAACGGCAAAAATGTTTTTCGTCATTTTTTCGTACTTGTATACTTAAAGATTCTTTCTAAACGGGGTGTTTGGGTTAGAATACGTTTTATTTAACTACAATTTTAAAATATTTTTACTCTTAATTACTAATAGACTATATTTCTTTTTAAAACAAGTAAATGTAATAGAATTACTTAAATTATTTAAAGTTATTTTTTCATATCAAATATAAGTATGTGTATTACCAGCTCCCATTTTTTAATTTTATTTTTAAATATTATTTAAGGAAAATTTTTGACAATGACGGCAAAGAATAGCTATTTCATTTCTCTGATTCACTAATTTTTTATTTTTTAGAAACTTAGTAATATATAGTTTCTCATGTATGCACAAAGGACATGGGTCATTTAATGACCTACATAATCTAGCTTTTCTTATTAATTTCCATTTTACTGTAGGTGTTTTATTTGCCGTCATTGTCAAAAAACTTTTTGATTTAATGTATATTTTAATAGAGATTGTCTCTTATCTTTTTTTTCAGCAGTATGACAATATTTTACATCATTGTAACAGTGTAAGTATTTTTGTATTAGGATGTGATTATCGATTTTCCGAAATCCGAGGTGACTAACACAGGGTTAAATTAGCCCTCTTTGAGTAGATCTATACTTTTTTTTACTACTAGCATTGTGCTATTATTGCTTTTACAATGATCAATGTTAACATGCGTTGGTCCTGGTCTTAAATTTATTGTCGAGATTTGTTAGATTAAAGCGCTCTCAATGCATTTTCTTCTTAATGAATGTTTTTCTCTCCTGATTGGCATTTATTAAGTTGAAATTTTTATCAGATGTATTACGGTGCGTTTAAAGTGTTGTTATGCAACATATTTCTGCGATGCAGTCTTCTTTTTTTACTTCTTTTTTTTTGTGGTTTCTGGATGTTTCGCCGATGTAAATTCAATCTATTTTTTATATTCCTGGCTTCTGCTTTTGTTGTTATATCGTTTTAAAGATGGTGTTGATGAAATTTAGTTTAGGTAAGTAATTTTCAATGGTGGCCGCTGGTAGGTAGGATTATGTGCGTACTTTTCTTATTGTTGTTGTGGCTATTATTATCTGTAGATTTTTCTGTTTTTCTACTGTGGATTTTGTAGGCTTTGCGTTTGGCATTGTGCAAGAAATAAATCGGGTATTGGAGGAATTTGGAAGTGTTTTCAATTTATTGAAGTCATGTATAAAATTAAACATTAACAAATATTAGATCGGTGATCATAAACACATGAACAGAAACACATGCGATTTTAATTCAATGTCTTCTGAACAGAAACAATCACGGCAAAAAATCAAATAAAAAGGGTGAAGAAAAAAAGAAATGGAAGGGTAAAGAAAACAAAAGGAAGAAAATTAATTTAATGATATTGATTCGAACTCCTTATAGATTTTTTAATTACAGTAAACTATTTAATGGTATATGGAACACACTTGGAAAAATGAAAAAAAATCCACCAGTACTAAAATCGAAGATGAGATCAGTTCATTTTATAGACTTTGATACAGAGTTTTCTATGTAATTGTGAGATGAAAAAAAGAAACACACAGAAAATGACTATTCTACAAGCATTCAATATTGTACTAATAACATCGCCAGTAGCAAAAAATAATTACATTACCAACGATTGATGATAATTACATTATAAAAATTATATAAACAATTATATTGTCAATTTGATTAGATATATACTACCAATTTTAATTAATTATAAAAACATGTATTATCAATTTTAATCATTTATAAATATATATGTGTGTGTGTTTGTCTGTGTGTGTAAAATTTCAGATGGAATATATCTGTAAAAGGTCAATATGAATAAAGACAAAAAGAAAACTTATTTTAGCCGACGCTTTTCGTAGTTACAAAATAAAATCCTTGCATTTGCCTTGATAAAACCCCTCAGATGAGGAAACGCGTCTGCTAACATAAGTTTTTCTTTTGTTTTTATTCTCTCTCTCTCCCCTCTCCTCTCTCTCTCTCACACACACACACACACACACATATGCATACATACATATATATATATATATATATATATATATATATATATATATATATATATAAAAAATGAAACTCAATTGTACCCCATTTTAATGGCCATTTCATACCTGGATAATGTCCCTGGGGCTTGTCAAACGTTTTAGCAGACAAGCCCCAGGGAGTTTATCCTGGGGAATGGGGCGAAATGGCCATCAAACTGGGGTATAATTGAGTTTCATTTTTATTTAATTCATTTATATGCTTTATAATAAATATATTGAGCTCTCTTTTGTGGATCAGTTTTAATATTTTATGTTATTAGGATCTACTTACCTACGGATTTTTACCTATATATATATATATAATTTCAAATACTGTGTCTTACATCTATTGGCCGGAAGACTACAAAAGGCACCTTGAACAGTTATTTGCTGAAAATGTTTTTTAAAAGCTGTGCTGATGGAATCATGAAGTTGCCTGGAACATAACAAATCAAAAGCTATATGCTTTGTTTAATTAAATTACCTTTTTTTGGGGTGTGTGTGTGTGTGTGTGTGTGTGTGTGTGTGTGTGTGTGTGTGTGTGTGTGTGTGTGTGTAGTATTGAGTATAATATGAGCCTGTGTTTCTGAAGCTAAAAACAGGGAATAAATTACATCCTTTAAAAGAGAGGGTGGGAGAAGAGAGAACATCATCCCCCTTATCCTAAATATAGAAAAGCTGCCTACGAAAACAAACAAGAGTTGAAACTCCGATATGAATTTTCAAAAGGAAAATTTATTATAGTGACAAAGAAAATAAAAAAAAAACAATAGACAAAATAATATTTTTGCCAAAAAACTCACACATAAAGTTCCTTTTGTACACCTTATTATGAACAAGGCACGGTAGTCAGTTATGTGCCATGCGTGATACACACTTAGGCGATCATTTATCATTCGATACAGGACTGACAAGGAAGATTTTTTCCCACAGTAGGCTGCTATTTCTTTCTGCGGTAGACCATAGTCCTGCGATTTTACCCATAGCTGGGGGGAGAAGAAGAGGATTCATACCCTCCCCAAGGTAAGTGAATGTAATGGATTCGACTGGAATTCGAACTCAGCTTTCCGATTCCTTAATCCGAACCACTATCAATTACTCCACCGTGCCTCCTACGATAAGGCACGAAAACCAATTCAAAACATAGAATTATTGGCTAAAATTATACAAATTTTCAAACTTCCAATAATGTAAAAAATAAAACTTGAGAAGATAAAAAAAAGGTTAAAATTAGACTTTAAAATGGTTCAAAACACATTATTTCATACCTAATTTGAAAGACAAAAAGCAGAACAATGTTTCAACAACATTGGAATGTTTCAACAACATCGTCAGGATTTTTAATATTTTTTTTCTTTTTCAAGAAAACAGTTCGATTCATTTCACTTCAGGTCTGCATCTTTTTCGTTTACTTCTGTATGGAACAGACCAGTTCAACCAATAGTAACAAACCAAAAACAGTTTTTCCATCATTTATTCCTTCTGGACTTCCATACCTTCAGAAATTTTGTCACGTTCTCGCTTGTTCTAAACTCGTTACATTTTCGAAAACTGTCTGCTAGCTCGTCTTATATATCCTAGAAATAGGTTCCAGAATGATCTCAACTTTTAAATTTACGTGGTTGAAAGCCACCCTAGTGATTGGTCAGTAAATCCAAAGGTGTATATATTTTCCAAATTTGGGGGCACCTCAAGGCGGTGTAATGGTTAAGCAAGCTTGGCTCGCTAGAACAATTACGACTGAGTAGTGAGTTCGATCCTCACTGGGTGCGTCCTAATTTCGGCCTTGTGCCACATCTAAGCTACGCTTGGAAAATCACTATATTTTCCAAATTTGAAATTTAGATCGCAAACCGTCCGAACAAATGGATGGTTCTGAAGATGACATCCTTTGGTAAGAGAATGAAGAGGCCGAAGATAATTTTGAACAGGACGAAGATAATATTGTGAATAATAATTTGTTTTATGACAATTTACATATTGATTCTATAATAGAAAGTGGTGGTGGTGATGATGATGATGATGAAAATTAAAATTTCAATAAATTGTTAACTTGATAGCGTTCTTTTCTTTTTATAGAATTTTTATTTTTTTGCCAAATAAAAAATGCGGTTCTTGATAAACATAAATTTATTGACAAAAATGCTACAATTATTATTGTTGGATTTAAAATGAAAATTGGGATAATATCTTTCTTATTTTCGAACAAGTACGTATTTATTATTATAAATTAATAACGAAAAAATATTTTTGTTTAAACCTATTTATAATACGCACCCCTACTATCACCTGTAATTTACAATAAAAAATGCGTATTATTTTAGAGAAATTACGGTAATTACTAACACAATTACATAATTACATACATACGGACTTAAAACACGCCTAAACTTTATTTTCTACCCAATGACAGACAATATTTACAAACATGCCAAAAACATTCCACAATATAGCACATATCGTTTAAATCAATGTGTCTATTCGTCAGAAATTTACCTCACCCTATGAAATAGTTGACCAATGAGAGAAAACTAAAACCGTATTTTTCTCGAGCCTAGTTTCGGGAAACATTGCTTATAAAAACCCACAGATTTCGACTTTTCAGCGACCAGAGATGTGACTGTCTCAACGCCATTCAAACACAAGAGCAGACGTGGCTACATAACTCTCCGCAAAGCCCCACCTCCCAGCGCATGCTGAAAGAAACATATGTCGGCGAGTTCAAACGAATTATCCCAAATGACAACAGCAGGGGCAGTCAGTGAATCTTCGCTGACGATCAAAGCTTTTTTTCAATACCAAAAAATCTGAACAATTATCATGAAAATATTTATAGAAAAGGCACAGGGAAGCTGTGTTACGGCGGTGGTAAAGAGACTGAAGCCAAGATGCCCGGTCAGGACCAATAACATAAGTTGAGATCTTCACACTCCAAAAATTAATCTGTATAAAGATCTCTCCAACTTAACTGCAAAAATTTGTATAAAGAACTCTCCAACTTAACTGCTGAAAAGTTATTGGCCTGACTTATTTTCGAAAATCTGGCAAAACTTTTGGAGTGGAAGGGCTTCTAGATTGTGCAGAGAATTTTTCAGCATATCATGATCATTATCTGATCATTTTCAAACAAATCCTTTCTGGCCTTCTGTCATCCATCTTACTTTTTGTTTTCCCGTATCATCTTTGAGTTGATTACCACATTTTCTTTCCTACTACTTCTTGATCTTTTCCCAAGATTTGGATCCTATTTGTATAAGCGAAATGCACAACATCTTGTGTATGTCTCGAGCACCGACAGCCTTTCACAGACTGAGTCCATAGTCTTTGATAGATTCTAATAGAATCCTTCATTGGACATATGTTGTTTCCAGCTGATATTTAGCATGGCTCTCAATAGTTGAGTGTATGTACAATCTACGTTTTTGGCAAGTGATACTGTTAATATCCAACTGCTTGACTCATATAAGAGGACTGATTCGACTGTTGACATAAAGTGTTATACTTAAGGCTCTTTTCAACCATGATCAAAGATAACAAAATTATATATATATATATAATTTTAATTTGTGTCACTTACCTATTTCTTAAACTGAACTAAAGTATGAAACTTTATTACTACCAGAAACAGGGATTTAACTCACAATTAATAGAATTAATAATGTTATTATATATATATATATATATATATATATATATATATATATATATATATATATATATATAATTATTTATTCGAAAATTATAACATAAATATGCTATAAAATCACTACAAAAATAGCCATTTTGTTTCAACACTTCTGGTGATGGTGTTGAATGTAAATTCTACATTCAACATCATCAATTGATAAAACACCAGAAGTGTTGAAACAAAATGGCTATTCTTGTAGTGATTTTATAACATATTTAACGAATAAATAATTATATTTTCTCTACTCTGTATTGAGCACTCTTTTAAGAATAGTATTTTTTGGTTATTGGAATTTATTCCGTATACGCCAATCTTATACTTGCTATATATATATATATATATATATATATATATATATATATATATATATCGGACTAGCACACACGCAAATAGGGGAGAAGACTTACATCAGTGTTAAATGTGTCTAAAAAGAAAAATCGAAAGAATTTAAGCAGTCAATTGCTGATACCCCTCGAAAAAAAATCCGGAGTCGGGATGCTGAAGGTAACATCTATCAGCTAAGTGACAAATTTTAATCACATTAATCCGAGAAGTGGTGTTTTTCTTGGGCATGGTAGCCTGACAGAGTACATTCCTTTCCAGACCGTTTTAAATTCAGTTTTCTTGCCACCCAAGGTTATAGAACCCAGTCTGTCCTGCAATTTACCCATAGCTTAGAAGAACAGGATTCATACCTTTCCCAAGATTATCAGGTCGTAAGTTAATGTAATGGATGAACTCGAACTCAGCTGTCCTCAATCCGAGCCGCTATCCATTTACTCCATAGTCCATACTTACATTTAAATTTTCGCCGGAAATCAGAAGAATTGTTTAAACCTTAAAGACATTTAATAAAAAAAGTTTTAATCTCCAACCAAACCTGCAGTTACAATTTTGGGAAAAGATGCATGATAGAACTATAAGACTTGAACCCTTTTTTTTTCTGTCGTTTAAACGTCCTGCAGTTATGTTCATAGAAAACACACGCTCCATTTAACGGTGATAAAACGCAACAGCATTTGTGGAAATGACATTACCCTTTTTCATGAGTCGACTGAGATTTTAAAATTTGAAATGCTGTTCTCGGCTGCAAGTTAAAAATAGCTGGTGGCCTTGTAAGATACTCCCTGCCACCTCGCAATCCACTTCCATCTCGCCGACACTTCTGGAGCCCATCTGTTGTTTGGGGCATAAAACTCAAATAAAACGCCGACTATGTACCCTCCTATTTATAAAAAGGCAAGATAATAAAGACTCAAGCAATCGCACACACACACACAAACACATATATAAATAATATATATGATATACACAGAAATAAACACAGACTGTTTAGTATTAGAATATCAGTCTCTCATATTGTAATAATACCGGAAAATATGAAAGTGAAAACATTTAGTCTTTGCAGAAAACGGACTAAATCTATATAAATCTCTGCGGGTAAGTACTGTATATGACGGCATATAAGGCTCACTTTTTTTTTTTATTAAAAATATCTCTTAAAATTCCCCTGCGTCTTATATGTCATATGTAGGTTTAAAATTAACGACAGTCGGCTGAAATTAGCTACCTGGCAACTCCTAGACTTTAGTGTAACTTTCATATACCTATTGTCAAAATGCAGATTAAAATGCAGATTATTTAAAATACAGATTTAATGCAGATTAAAAGTTTTATTGATAATATTCATTATATTAATTTTATCACGTTTAATATTAGTACTTTGTTTCACTAAAATTATATGCAATAAATTCAAATTATTTATTTGTAAAATTTGTTTCATTAATATTTTTCTTGCAAAAACTTTCAGTTGCATTGATATAAATACAATCAGAATTTTTATATCCTAATTATTCCACTAAGACATTTACAAGACGCAGATTGTACAGATCATATAAAGGAAAATTTTTGACTGAATTTTAATGCTAAAACTGTACTGTTTTGCTCAATTGTAATAATTGCTTGATTTTTATTTTGTTTTCTTATCTTTGGATATAATAAAGTTTTTATAGGCTCGTGTTTTTCCCCTATTATTTTTCGTTTAATTGTAATCATGACTTGTTTAACCAAAATAATACCTCATAAATATAGTCTAGGCTATACCATTTACTAATAATTTTACTAATTTTACTAAATACTAATTTTTTCTTGATTTGTCCTGTGGAAATTGGAGTGCGTCTTATACACCCATGCGTCTTATATGCCGTCAAATATGGTAATAACAATTATCACCTCTGATATAGAACAAACAGGCGGATAGATACTCTCTTGCGTCTGGACATTGGAGGTTATAAGATGTTTAATTTAATTTCATTTCTGGTTACAATCTGATCCTCAGAGATACCAAGGCATTTTTCCTCACATAGTTTTGTCTTTCTTTCATTCTAACCTGAGGAAGTCAGAGGAAGCAGACTGCGCAGTCTCGGCGAAACGCGCCGTTAATAAATTTTCCACTTTGTCTGACCATCTTCATTTTTGTTTCGGATACTATTATACATGTTATCGGACTGGAGGGATCGATCCCAGCGTGCGATACATTTGGAAGGTGCTTGAAAACCATACTACGGGTTGACCCAAGCCTTGTAAGTGAAATTGGGTAGACAGAAGAGAATATATTATTAAATATAACAGACAATGAATGTTTGATCATGAGCTGTTCTAATGTCGGTAGCTGTGTTAGCCCGAAGTCACAAGTCATCGTGGCCGCTTGAGCGTGCTGGCCTTGTTCAAATTGCTGACCACGTTAGATAACACGCTATTTCCCAGAAACTGTAACTAAGGTCTGCTCAGCATAGTTGCAGTATAAACCACAGGTGAGCCTGAGCAAGCGTCTGCAATAGGGATTGGCGAGAATATGATTCGCCAGCTATATATATATATATATATATATATATATATATATATATATATAGTTTATAAAAAAAAATAGGTAATCTGTATGAGTAAACCTAAGGAGGATAAAATCCAGAGAGCTCAATGTAAATCCAGAGCAAATAATATAAATAAAAACAGACCACTTTAAGGTTCCATGGACCCTTAAAGTGGTCTGTTTTTATTTTATATATATATATATATATATATATATATATATTGAAGATAAATAAACATGATTTTCTGGTCATTTTGGTTCAGTTGCGTTGTCCTATAGACAGGAATCAGCTTTAGAACAGTCTACATTTT
>CAHIKZ030002445.1:2650000-2660000 GCA_903632075.3 Acanthosepion pharaonis | reverse complement strand
TGGCCTCTCGCTTGGTATGACGTCATAGAACCGCATCTTGAACCTACGGCCTGCGTCTGATATTCTGCGACCGTTATCGTCGCATAACAATCTTCTATGTCAACATAACAAAATATTATCTTCGATGGTGAATATCTTTGTTAAAATGTCCGTATAACCACTCTGAAGATGGTTCATGTGAGCCGAAAGTTTAGATCAAGGACCAACTTATTAAAAAATATCCAAATGTTGTACAAATTTGTCTTTATTTTCACCAGAAATTAAATATACAAACATTAGAACGGCTCATGATCAGACATAATAGACATTCGTTGTCTGTTATATTTAGCAATATATGTTTAAATAATGACCTGCTACCTAATACACAATATATATATATATATATATATATATATATATATATATATATAAATAAAAGGCTTAAACACTAATATTCCATGGTCATAATTTATTCCATTGAAATCGTAAATTATGACCATGGAATTATAGATAGATAGATAGATAGATAGATAGATAGATAGATAGATAACATTAGTGGAAAATATACATATATATGCAAAATATATATATTCCAATATATATATATATATATATATATAGATAGATAGATAGATAGATAGATAGATAGATATTTTAAAAATTTAACACCGACAGTAAGTCGATAATATAGATGAAAATAAGACTTACAATATATTTTATCCGCTCGTCTTGTAATTTTTATAATGTTGCAAATGAAACCTCGAGGCCCGCGTAAAACGGGTGGAAAAAAGTAAGTTTCTGACATCGCGACAAAAAGCAATTGACTTGGTTTACATTAGTCTAAAGTGAATTTAGAAAAATAAAAAAGAATGTTAAATAATTTCAGTGCAGCTGTTTAAAATAAGGATTTATAAATGACGTGGATGGGAGGTAGCGGTGACGTTTTGATAAGGTTTTGATACTTGGACACCGGGTGTGTTTGGGTGGGGGTATCAGCTCTGATATACTGACTCAGCAGAACCATCCACCCACCCATCTGATACTTGGAACACTTATACTGATTTTTTTTTATTACCTGTTCTAACTCCTCATTTTTCTTCTTTTAAGCACGCATACAAAGCACTTACATGCATACATATATATATATATATAAGAGCACACGCATATAAAAATCACACGTGCGTACGCGTAATAATTTTTAATTATTCCCCTTGGTTACTCTATCCTTCAAACTAAAAAGAACAACCCTCGATATCTGCTTATAATGTTCCTCCACTATTCCAGCCTATGAACCAAGATATTGTTGTTCATGATGACGGTCGTCTTCGAGTATAGAATCCAGAGGTTAGCAGTGAATATTTCGAAGACAGTAGGGAAGCGTATTTCAGGTTAGCAGTGGATATTTCGGTAAAAGTAGCAGAGCGTAGTTCGTCCTTCTGTTACTCTTCGCCTGACAAGCGGGAACTGGACATTCGTATAGAGTAAACAAAATGGCCGCCTTTATACACGACGGATTGAATATTCTACGTCTTCTGATTGGTTAACCTTCCATTGGTGGACTATAAAGTGAGTCAAGTCATTTGGACTGGCTCACTAGTAATATATATACAAAAAACTGCAACAGATATACCCTATGTGTCAGCCCCTAGGTTACATGCTTAACAGGTTCAGGTCAAGCAAACAATATGCATATCTTTTGCACTGAAAGGGATATTTGGTCTACATGCTTTCGAAACACTGAAAGAATTGGAGGAAATTGTTACCTTGATTATTGTATTTTGTAATGTGCCAGTATAAAAGGTCCAGTCTTATGCCAGTAAAAGAAAAAAATGATATAACTACACTAGTCTAATTTAAATGGGACATTTCTTTTTTTAAGAATACTGCCATACTAAGTT
The DNA here is from genome assembly GCA_903632075.3 of Acanthosepion pharaonis. NCBI lineage: Eukaryota > Metazoa > Mollusca > Cephalopoda > Sepiida > Sepiidae > Acanthosepion > Acanthosepion pharaonis. Next base: position 2,658,123 of record CAHIKZ030002445.1, on the reverse strand, counting down.
TTACTCTTAAGTTTACAATACATGTCTCTCACGATTACCAATAACAAGAAGTCAATAAAGTACTATACCGACCAAAGTGTGTATATTTGGGGGTAAGAGTCTATGTTTAAAACAAAAGTATCTTCGTGTCAAACAAAATTAAAAAATTATTATGCAAAAAGTAAGATCAAATGTGCCGGTAAAAAATACTTTTGTTTTTAAATGCGTAGAAAATGTCTGAATATAAAAACTAAAAAACAAGATCAATACAACATTATTAATGAAAATGAGATGACTTAACAAAAAAAAAAAAAAAATTTAAAAAAAAGTTCCTAATTTCTTAAATGCAAAGGAACTTTCTTTCCAACAACAGTAAATCAAAAATTAGATTTCAATATCAGATTAATTTACCAAGACAAAACGTGTACATCTTAATACCGCCAAACAGTTACGGTCAGAAGCCATGATAGCCTTACAGCATTATTATTATTATGTTCTCTTCTTCCGCGCGCTTTTCATCTTCAACCGGAACTCTTGAGTATTTCCTTCAAGTTGTACGGGCCTCAAACAGATCTCATCTTCCGCAGAATATTTGCAGAACCAAGCAACGCAGACTTCTGGAATGATGACATATCTATCCGGATTTTCTTAACGTAGGTTTTTAAGTTCGATGGTATGGACCCCCAACTCCCTAATGATAACTAGAGGGTAGCCTGAACGTCCACACAACGTGGGAACTTCAATCCGGGGGACAGTGTACTTTTTAAGTTTCCTAATTTCTTTGACCTTGATATGATGATCAACAGGAACAGATACAACGATGAGGAGTAATTGTATGTGTTTTTTTTTTGTTTTTTTTTGCTTTTTTTTTTTTCACAACGTTGGTTCCTGGCATGGTTGCCTCAAAGATGCGGTCTGTTTGGATGTTGAAATCCAATAAGATCTTGACTTGGTCGTTTTCGATCACCTTCCCCGATTCGTAGAGGTACCATTTTTGTTCCGAATTCAAGTTCATATTTCTTCTGTAGGTACCAATATGAGAGGCCAATTTATTATAGCGGGCTTTTTATTCTTTCTACGCAAGCATTCCACAAGCGCCAATGATATGTATGACATTCTCTACCTTCATGCCACACAGTCTTCACGAATGTCCGAATCTACTTTGTCGGTAGATGCTCTTCTGGACAGACTTAGTCTTCAGATCATGGTCTTGGGCGGCTACCAGTAAGTTTTCAGACTTACTTTTCAGTTCGCCTTTCGTCAACAAATCTTTTCTCTTAACTGGCATTGGAATCCCTCCCAAGGGATGTGCAGGTGGTGTAATAGATACCGGCTCGTAATGAGAAATCGGAGAGCCGATTTCGAATTCCAGTTGGGTTCCTTACATTCATTTGCACGCAAATACTTTTGGTGAAAGTTATGGAGCTATCTCTTCTCTACTTTAGTGTTGATTGGCCACCTGTCTAGAAAAAGAAAGAAACGGCAGCCTACTGCGAAAAAATCTTCTGCCTAGCCAGTCATGAATCAAAAGAGACATGATCGCCCAAACGTATGACACTTAACTGACAGACTGTCCCTCTCAGACTGTCCATGAAGCGGTATTACCTCCCTTGCTTTTAACCTCTCTTTCAGTATTCTTCTTTCTTTTTGATACTTTCTATTATAAGGTTTTTGAAATTCGACGCATATTTCAAGAATATCTCTTCACTCTTTACCAAGTACCAGCAAATCATCTAGCTCCTTTTTGAGGAGGGTAGAATTTTATCAGGTATGAATTTCGGTTCAGGGAACCATTCTCAAAAAACAATATTCGGTTCTTTCCGTTCAGGGTTTGTAACTCCTCCTTTGTCCATTCAACCAACCCATCGCTATACCGTAACACAGGTACAGCCCAGGTATTAATGGCAGTTATAAGATTACGGGCATTCAACATAGACTTCAGGAGATGCAGTGACCTTTTCATGTATGCCTCTGTTATTACTATTATTGTGTGTGATATCATCTTGCCAGAGAGGAATATTAAGTGCTTAATTACTAAGTCTTATAAGTGAGTTATCTATGCACATTGGTGACGTTTCGTTTAGATGAAGAGGATTTTGCGGATGATGTGTGCAGTTCCGCACAAAGTAATCTGTGGTAGCTCCGAGATGCTGATGTGTCCAGGAATTTTACTCACATGATTTTCGGGATGTCTACCAACCGCCCCATGCGGTTAGATGTGACACAAGGCCGAATTTAATGTAGGGTATCCGAGCCCGTACGCTCGTCCAAAAAAATCCCCGTAGATCCCTTATAAAACGGGGTTGGGTAGCCGTTTTCCGAGACGAGACTCTGCCCTTCGACATAGCCTCGTCTGAGGATCCTCTTCCCGGAGGCAGAGAGCTTGACCGGCACAGCTGGAGACAAATTTCCAACTGCTCACATGATTTTCGGTACCCTTCTTTATCATACCCAATACCTTTACCACAAAAGGGATAATGCAGTTTTAAGTTTATTTATTATTATTATTTCTATTTTCTTTGATTTCTGGCGTTTACACATTTCTTTCCGGGTCCCGCCCAGGAACCTAAGGTTAGAAATGGCATCATGAAACTTTCCACTGACAAAAAAAAAAAAAAAATTACATAGATAAAGCCCTTCGTAAAGTGTGGGCTGTACTTGTCAGAACAATTTTTTGTATCTCCTTGAGGCATGGACTTCCAGGAATCCCTTCAATTAGTCTACTGCAATCTTTTCCAACCAGTCCTAGGGCTCCAACTACAACTGGGATTGTTGATGTTCCCATATGCCACATTTTTGAGATTTCTATTTTGACAGCTTTTTGAATATTTTCATTATTATTATTATTATTATTATTATTATTATTATTATTATTATTATTTAATGCTTTTCTTTACACCAAAATTGTTTCACAATAATATAAACGTCAGTCAGCAACGTCATTCAATTTTGCCTATTTGGCACAAATGAGCTTGTAATTTATACGACTTTAATTAGCAATGAACGTCTAATCTGTGTTTTCGTTAACTAGGACCCCCGTTTAGCTTCGTCAATATTCAACATTTTTTAGAAATTTTTCACATTTTTAATTGCTATTGGGCGTGGCAAAATGGTTTTAGATTTCGCACATTGTTTTCTTTTCGTTATGACTCTATTTGTTTTATTCGCCTAGTGCCCTTTTTAAAAATTCGTTCATTTAGTATTTATGGAACCCCTATATATCCGGTTTGTCGTCCACTGACACTAATTCGGTCGCAGTATGTGGTATATGATGAAGCCGCGGCGTAGTCAAGAAAACGACACACACAAATACACACACACACGCGCGTGCGCACACACACATATATTTATAAAGAAGTAATGGTTTTTTTATTCATTAATCTGACATATCATTTTTTTAATTTATTGCTTAAACGTTACTTTTAGTAGATACCCATATTTGAGTAGACACCCTGTTTATTTATTAAACAGTATATTTATTTTCGCCTACCGGCCTGAATTTTTTGTTAAAGAAAAAAAGGTCCCTCTGGCAGGATTCGAGAGGGATGTGCTTAAAAGACAATGTAGAAATTTGTTATGTCAACGATGCTCTTCGTGGCCGGGTCGGTTAAAAGCACTTCGGATCTCCCGATGATTTTTCCGATAGTCGTGTGTTCGGATCCTACCGGAGGGCACATATTTTTTTTTTAACAAAATTTCTCGTATATTCAGGCTGTCAGACGAAAATAAATATACTATATATAACGTCTACTCAAATATAGGTATCCACTAAAAATAACGTTTAACCTGATTATATATATATATATATATATATATATATATATATATATATATATATATATAGCATAATGAGAAGCCACGTATATTTTTTTTTATATATATATAGAAAAAACAACTAAAAGTTGCAAATTAAAAAATAATGTTTTTTTCATGAAAGTATTTATTTATATATGAAATATCAAATATAAATACATACTTTCATAAAAAACATTATTATTTTTTTAATTTTCAACTTTTTAGTTATCATATATATATATATATATATATATATATATATATATATAATTTCATTTCAGCTTTTGGAAGTAAAAAGTTTCTGGAGTTATTCAGGTAAAACAATTCTGGGATCGCGCTATAAATTAAGTCAGTTTATATACGCTATATTTCGCTTATCCATGACTATTATTCCCTCTAAAACTAAAACTGATATTTAAACAGAACACTATTTAACCTCTTGTTACCATCTGTTATTACTTAATAAGTAAGTAGCATATCAACAACGAACATTTTGAGAGCTTAATGACATTTGATATTTTTTTAATCATATCACCCCATGCACGGCAATAAAGCCACTAAGGTGCATGGGGTTTACTGAATGCTAGAGAATATGAGAAAGAAACACTATTAAGGAGAGGGAACAATAAAAGAACAGGAATGATTCATTCTTTTCACAATCAGTCCATGGCTCTACGCAACAACTCTTTAACTCTTTTTAATTAATCCGTCCTCTTCCATCCAAATAAACTAATAAAAAAAATGTTGAACAACGTTTATCATTAGACTCTGTTCCCGCCTGTCGCAGATTGCGAACGGATATGATTTCTTTCTCGCCATTTATTACGATCTTCAGCAAGCTTTTTAGCGTCTGCCATTCAGTTGGCAGCCACAGAATTTTGTTATCCCTCTACCTCTATTTTGGTTTTCCATTACTTCCTTTTCCAGGCACCATACCCTGAAGACAAAATTTAGTGAACTTTGCACTAGATTCTTTAATGTGTTACAATGATGAATATATTATCTCGAATGGAAAAGCATATAATTATAAAAGAGAAGATATTTGCACATTGATGCATGGTCTAGAATACGGTTTAAGATTTTTTTTTTTAAGTGGAAACATACACACGTTTGTGCGTGAGTCGGTTGCAAATAACGCACGGTTCTGTTGCTATATTGCCATAGGCATCAGGGTGTGCCTATTAACACTGCGCCTTTTAATGCAACCAGAAACAGATCACAGGAAACTAAGCATTAATCAATTATGCCACTCTTGCCCGAAGGCGAAAAGGAAATAGAAGTTATTTTTTACGATACCCCTTTAATGGAGTCAGAGAATAATCCCTCAGATCCCAAAATGATTGGTTCATTATAACAGGAAAGCGAGATAGACAGGCTTTTATGGTCTTTTCAATGTAACTTAGGTGATTATAATTTATACACAGAAGTACTCTCTAACTCCTTCGAAGAGCAAAGAAAATCACACCGCGATCACACATGTACATAATGATATCTATAATGCATAATGACATCGGTACATGACGACATCTATAATTTGTGATGAAATGTTTACACGAAGATAGCTTTATTGAATGACATCTTTACACAATGACATCCATAATGCCTGATGGCTTCTATAACGTATAATGACATTTATGCATGTTAAAAAATATAATGTCTGATAATATCTTCCTTTTTTTTTCACCCCAACCAAGGCGAGAGTGCCGCTAGTACGCAAGGAGTTACAGAAAGTGAAAGTAAGACTAAAGAGGGGTGCTTGAGTAAAGAATAAAAATGAGGACGGGAATGAAGATCAAGGAATCAGCAGATGTCGATCGACATTACATTTTGAAGATTATAGTTATCAGAGAAGCAAGTAAGAAAAAAGAAGTTCCACTGCCGGGAATTGCGAGAGAAGAAGCTGTTGGGGTAGAAAAGGCGGTTACACTTAACTGTTTCGACAGTAAAATGGCGGGACGAGATGCAAACCTAGTAGCACGCTTAAATTCATGCAATTGGGGCACCAGTGAAAATAGCTCGTCAGAGCAGTCCAGAAAAGACAGTGAGAAGTCACATCACGTCGGTGAGCTGGAGAGATGCCATATTAGGAAAATTGCATTTGTTGTGGTAGAAAATTTGACCAACCATATAAATATGTGAGAAAGGAATCAAGAGATTCAATCCAGAGATGCCGACTATTCTCCAGGAACCTTCTCATATACAAAAAGACTTAAATATCCGTCTTGTTTCAATGTTCTAAGTACATTTTGATTTTATTCCATGCATTAGTCAAGTTTCAACAATATCCGTCTCTGGATTTTGTCTAAGACCTCGAGATGAACAACGGGAACACCAGACTATATATGGCAACAGTATTCAATGTTAGGACGAATGGTAGATTTGAAGACTAGACTCAGACGAGAAAAACTTTCTGGCGCAACACAGAGAACCAATTTTCCTTGCGGTAGGTAGATGTAGATATTGATTCAATGTAGTTGTTCCACCTCGGGCCAGCGGGAAACCTGAGAGCAAGAAGGCACAGAGAGACGCTCTTGTAAAGTTGAACAACAGCCATGCAGAGGAGTCAGGGCGGTTTCTCTATGATGGGTAAATGAAAGCAGTTTCGTTTGGGAGACATTAAAGTTTACAAGCCATTTCCTGTCCCAGTCAACCACAGATGGGAGGGCCTTTTCGGGACCAACGGCCAGGTTAACTTTGTCAACAATGTTGGGTTTACTATTGAGACAGGAGTTTGTAATGCATAATGACATATGTTGACATCTCTACATGATGATATCTATTATGCATAACGACATTTAAACATGATGACATTTAAAAATAATGACATCTATAATGCTTGATGACATCTTTACATGATGATATCTATAATGCATGATGACATTTAAATAGGATGGCATCTATAATGCATGGTGACATCTGGGCGTGATGAAACCTTCTATGCACGATGACATTTAAGCAAGATGACATATATAATGCATAATGACATCTTTACACAATGACATCTATAGTGCTTGATGATATCTACAATGCATGATAACATCTATGCATGTTGACATATATAATATATGATGATATCTATAATGCATAATGACATCTATATATGATGACATATACAGGGTGCGATGGGTAAATTGTCGCCATCTTATATTTTTATTTTCGCGCATGCGCGTTGTTTGTTTTTGATATTGTCGACTGTACAGTTTGGTCACCGTTTGTGAGAAAACGAGCACCGTGATGCAATTCACTCCGCCAGAAATTAGGAAACGGCATGCTGTACTACTTGGCATTCGCGCCGAAAACTCCAATACGAATATTTCAGAGTGTTTGGGTGTCAATCTGAGGATTCAGAAAGAGGATTCAGAAAGAGTTGGATGAGTCTAATGATGATTACGAAGGTACGGCAGCTCGGAAAACTCACTCTGATCATTCTGATAAGAAAATAACTTCCGAATATGTTGCCGAGGACCTCAGACTCAACACGAAGGCGTACATTAAGTGCCTTGAGGGGTTAGTGCTACCCTGGGTCAAGAGGGTGGCTGCTGGAAGACCCTATGTCTGGCAACAGGACTCTGCACCATGCCACACAAGCAGGAGAACCCAGTCATGACTGTCAGACAATTTCTGCGACCACATCACCCCTTACATCTGTCCATCTAACTCCCCAAACTGCAAGCCTCTTGGTTATGTGTGGGGCATAGTTGAGCGAGAGACTAACAAATCTACTTGTAACACCAAAGATGAACTGAAGGCAAGGATTATGGCAGCATTTACTAACTTAAACAAGGAGACCCCCTCCCAGAACCTCAAAAATGCAGGAGATTCCGAAGTCGACTGAGGGCTGTGGTTGAAGCCAATGGCGATATTATTTTGCCCTTTGGCATTTCAAGATATTTTTGCGCAATTTTGGTATATCTTTTAAAATTGCGATAACAGTGGTTTTTTTTTCATTTTGGTGTAATTTAGACGACAATTTATCCATCGCACTCTGTATAATGCTCGATGACATCTTTACACGATGACATCTATGATGCAAGATGACATTTAAACATGATGACATCTATATTGCATGATGACATCTATATTGCATGAATAAAATATTCAGCAATTAAATCATAACACCTTCAAGAAATACGATTGCCTTAGCAATTTTGATTCATGTATAAAAAATATATTTGGGGAAAAAAGTTTTCACTAATCAATGTTATTATCAAATTATCTTCATTTATTAAATTACGATCTTATACAGTCTTCTTTTTCTTCTTCTTCAACAGAACGCGTGTGAGAGTTAGTAAAAGACAGAGAGAGAATTACTTCGCCTATTCAACGAGCTAGTTACATCAGTCCAATTG
>CAHIKZ030002445.1:2635000-2645000 GCA_903632075.3 Acanthosepion pharaonis | reverse complement strand
TACATCTTTTCCTTTGACGCTCTGAGCAATTCCTGTCTGCTTACCATCCCTCTCAGTCTATGTTCTGCCATCCATTTTCCTGTCAGAATGAGCTAATGTCTTCGATTAAATAACTAGTCGGTGATTTATTCTAAAAGGGCGTAAGTTGATATACACGTCCCTTTTGTATTTCTTTCTTCATTTTTGAAATGAGCCAACTGATCTCTTTAAGATGACACAGACAATATACTGATACAAAAACGTTTTGTGAAGTCAGGCCCCAGTCTTTAAAAATATTGAATTATGCATTTTTATTCTGAATTATTTATAAGCATTATGGAACTAGTCCCTAATTTGTAAAGAATAAATCCAAAGTCTGTAGAATCTGTCCAAGAAAGTTTCGACTGATATGTACAAAAAGTTTATATAAACTTTCACATCTTAATTAAATAGAACTCTTTAACTAGTAACATTTTCTAACTGCTGTTTTAATGTGGTTTTAAATAAAGTTAAAACAAAACAAAAAACAGTGACTGTGTCGGAGTTAGCTCCTCCTTTAGTTCCTTAATCCTTCACCAGGAGTATTTCTCCCCTGGCTATAAATACTGGCTGACCCTTCACCACAATCTCTTTTTTCCTCAGACCTTGAACACTCACAGATACAGCGTTTCCCAAATTCTGGGAACACGCTAAGAACAATACACGTACGTCCGAACACTCATCACAACACACACACATAATATTCAGCACACACACTCTGTCCATGTAACTGTGCTTGTTACCTTTAACTTGTTATTAATACATATATTTGTTTACATATATTTATCCGTCTTGTGTTTGTTTTTCTTTGGACCTAATTAAAGTTCAACTTTCTCATGTAGTTGGACCGGCTAGCAGGAAATTCTACCCACATGTGTTCTTCACATCTTCACCCCACGGTCCGCTATAACTGTATTAGATATTCTCGTTGAAAGAAAAATAGTTAAGACATTCAACATTATCACTTTGATAAAGAGATTATTTTGTTGGTGTGATTATTAAAAGAGAATTACCATATAACTTTTTAAAGTGTTTTTCCATTTTTTAAATGAATAATCAGATTTTTTTGACATAGACAATATTCTGAAAGTAAAGTCTTTTTGCAACGTTAGTCGACAGTTTTTAAAAACTTATGAATTTTTATTCTGAATTATAATCTTTAAGGTGTTCTTTTGCGTTTCACAAAAATGTACTTAAAATCATTTAGCATCACACCCGTTATAAAGTTGTTTATTAATGTTAAACACAAAATGTCTGTACAAAGGAGAATTTTCAATGATGTAACATTACTTTATCTAAGAAAGATTTCTCGTTGTTTGAACTAAAATGCCAAAACCTTTGACTCAACAAGTTATCAGAGCAACAGATTTATTTAGCATTATGGAACTAGTCTGTGATTTGTGAGAAATACATCCTAATTCTATGGAATCTGGTCAAGGTTTCAACTAATATGTACAAATATTGTATATAAATCTAATATATAGAATAAGCTTTTAACTGGCGACATTTTCTAACTGCTGTTTTCATGTGATCCTAAATAAAGTTGAAAAGAATACAAAAGCAAAAACAGTGACTGTATAAGATAAAATGGTCTAGATATTCTTGTTGAAAGAAAAATAGTTATGAAACTCAACGTTATCACTTTGATAAAGAGTTTGTTTTGTTAGTGTGATTATAAAAGGGAATTGACATAGACACTATTTGCATGTTTTTGCATTTTTGAAACAGTGAAACTAATACAAAGACATTTTGCGACGTTAGACCTCAGTTTTTTTTTTAATCGCATTATGCAAGAGGGCGGATGAATTGTGGTTTTTCGTGTTCTTATCACGTCGGCAAATTGGACATTATTATTGTTTTTGTTGGGTTTTTTTTCGCGATTTCACATTGTTATTTGACATTTAATTTTTGCTGCATTTCCTAAAGAAATCTTTGCATGTTTAAAATTATCTGTGAAAAATATTTGGAAATAAATACTTTAAAATAAGCACCTCCATTTTGTCACTGAAGAAAAACAGCGTAACACGATGAATAAAGACCTTAATAAAAATAAAGTTTTAGCGTCAAAATGTTTATGTTATTATTAAGAGGAAAGACCAAAGTATTTTATCATTAATTTTTTTAATCCTTTCTAACAAGTTTGAAATTTTGATTTAAAATTTTATTAACATTTGGAAAAACGTTCATGGAAGTAAGTTTCGAAAATAATATCTGATAATGCATTTTGCCAATATGGCTTCATCTGATGAAGCCATAAAGTGTGAGAAAGAAAATGTGTGAGAAAGAAAAATGATTGACCTTTAAAAAATCGTTTAAAATTTTATATTCTCCGCATTAAGTGTCCGAGAATATAAAATGTTAAACAATTTTTAAAAGTTACACATTTTCTTTCTCTTTTTTAGTTTCGAATTTTTGGAGATTTTAGTCTCGAGTTTCCAGTTTGGGAAAAATAATATAAGATCTAATTATTTTAAACACACACAAATGCATACACACACAATACATTTTTCGCTATCCATCTGAGGAAGCCATACAGGCGAAATACATTATTGTTTTCGAAACATAATTTCATGAACGTTTTTACAAATGTCAATAACTAATAACTCTGCCGGGAATACACACCCAAATTTATTACATTAAAAATTTAAGTAATATTTGCGATTAGTATTTTAGCACATTTTTTCAGGTGAAAAACACATTGATTTGGAAATTCTTGCAAAAATCAAATAAGTGTTGGTTTTTAATGAAATTTTCAGAACTGAATTAAATTATTTTTGAAATTTTTCTTTATAGAAATTCTTAAAGAAGAATATTTTTACGTAGATTACCTTCCACACACACACACACACTTACTTAATTTCATTAAATTTCAAGAAATTGAATTTCAATCACAAAATTGTTTTTATTAGTTAAAAACACGACTCCTTGGAGAATTTAAATCTCTATTTTTTTTTTTTTCAAACTATTACTCAATTCCTGAAAATCTGTTCTGAATCGTAAAATGAAAAATGCAATAAAACTCTGAGATTATTTAATTAAAGTTTTAATTGCTTTTATAAATAAGATTTATTAAGAACACTATTGTCTTAAGAAAAAAGTATGTTCGATGAATAATGAATTTGAATTGTTTCCATTTTTTAAAATTTAATTATAATAATTTATAAAATCTGTAAATCTTTTAAAAATTCTGCGCTGTTTTAATCTGGTTAGGTGATATTGTTATTAAGTGAAAACTATATTTATGAATCAAAAATTGAAGAGCTTAATAAAAGTCCTCTTGCACCAAAACTGTTAAAATAATTTTTTATTTTTCTTATTATTTATAAACATTCCCATTTTTGTAAGTATGGTAGATCATCATGTGTTTTAAGAGTTGTCCTCCTTGGAAGAGTTTTCCTTACTGAAAAAATTGGCTGTCTGCAATTTTTTCATTATTTATTTCTGTGTTTCATCGTGTTTACGTCTCAACAGGCTTTGCAAATCATCCCTTCAAAATGTTGAACTTTGAAATTTAAAGTAATTTTTACTTTTTTCATTCCTATTTCATCAAATATTTTTATTTTATGTATTTATTTTAGTGTGGGTCATACTTCAATTAAGTATATTTTTTTTAAATTTCACTTAATTAAGAAAGAAACTAGAGACGAAACCTAATATAATACTACTAAAAAATAATTTTTACTTTAGCTTAAATTAAATTTTTCTTATTCAATTTTTATTTGAAGTTCTTATGTTTTAATTTACGTGTCATTTTGACATTTCCTTTCAAATTATTTTTACTTTAATGCCTATTTCCTAAAAAATAATGTTTTTAGTAGTTTTTCAGTTTTTTAAGTTTATTCTTTTTTGTGAGAGTTATTTTGATGAAAACGTAAGGCTAAAGTAATTAAAATTTAATAAAATAGTAGATAATTGCTAAAAATATGCTATTTTATTTAAGTTACTAGGTAGTTAAAAAACAAAAACAAAGCGTTCACTTAGATGTCAAATTTATGTCAATTCCTGGTCAACCATTCTTAGCTTTTCAACACGTCAGGTTGTCAATAAACCAATCAACACGTCAGAAAAACAAAACCCTGTGGTTAAGAAATACTTGTATACTACGTTTTATGAGTTTTATAAAATAAGTAATATTTGTTTCGAATCAGATTAATCTAACTTTAAATTCGTTGATTTTCCCCAAATAACGTGTTACAAATATATATTTTATTTTTGGAAGATTTTTAAAACCGAGAATTAAATTTTGTATAGAAATCTGTCAAAATGACCGATATTTATCGATTTTCTGAAAGTGACCAAATGTTGAGATTCCAATCAATATAATTTCTATTTGAAATAAACCAGAGTATTACTGGAAATTTAGCTTTCAATTAAAGCTGAAAAAAGAAAGCTTCAAGAATTTTTTTTTCATTTTTAAAAATTCATTTTAAACCTTAGGTATCGAAAATTTAGCGGAGGACCCTACTTTAAAACAATGATAGGAAGTTCTCCTAAAGGGAGGAGTCTATAAAAGTATAAAATATATGCCCAGTTAACTAGTTTTTTATCGCCAATTTATACATCTTCACCCCCCAGCTACGGGTTAAATAGTACGACTTGTATCAGGGAATTGGCATGACTCCTTGGGAAATAGAGTGGAGCAGTTTTCCGTTAATTCATTTAAGAAATCCTACTAAAAAGACATATACACATGTGTGCCAAATCGGCAATACGGGGACATTTATTTATTTTTAGAACAATTTTCGGCACCCCGAAATTGTTAAAATTAGTCTTTATAAATTTCGCACCTTTTATTAGGCACGTAATAGAAAATGCAAAAATCGATTTGCAGTTTTTTTTCTTATTTTTTATAACCCACCGAGGCTCGACTTGTTAATGAGTCTCGCTTGTTAGCTTCATGGCGAAATATTTCGATTTTTACAAGTATATTGTTGTCCTACCTTTACTTCCAATTTAATAATTTTATTTTAATTTTATAATTTTAATAAACAAGTACCAACTCTGGATTCAGACATTTCCTCTTTCGATTAAGTCATATCTGTTACATACATATATCTCTATCTATAAAAGGCAGGATGTGTGTGTGAGTGTAACGAATGCACGACCGCAATTTTCGACGGATTTGCACCAAAATTTACATGCACATGCTCCAAGTTAGCGGGAAGGCCAAGACCGACTTTGCATTCCCTAACTCCCATCGATAGTGGAAATAATCGTTTTTTTTTTTCATGCTTCTACGGCAGTTTTCATGTAGTTTGCGGCCATTTTCTACTGGCCTGAGTGAGAGCCTATAGCTGGCTGCCACGAACAGACAGGAAGATTGTTTTGGCCAGCGTGAGAGCCAACAGCTGAATGACACGAATGTTAACTAGCATGCAAAAAAAATCGATAGCTGCATTCGTCACAAGTGGGAAAAATTTAAATCTGCATGGCACTTTACTTCAATTGGCTCATTCGCTTGCTTAAACTCAACGTTGATTCTGATTCCGTAGAACTGGGTTGGGTGTGAAAAAGTATTTGTTGTTAACATTCTTTTTTTCATTCGGTTTTTCCAGTTACCAGTCCTTTTTTAAAGCTGATCGTTTTGTGTTCATTTTGTTTAGTTCTTTTTTCGTAACAGATTTAATGTTTAGTATAGAGCTTAGAAAAAATTCGCAGTGTGAGATAGGCGAGAAGTAAGGCATGTAGCAACATCAGCACGGCAAAGGGCACTCCTTTAAAGGCAAAGAAGGGCAAAAATATTTGAAGTCAAGTGATAGCGATTGTTGTATGTGTCGTACGATTTTTGAACCAAGCACGGGCAACGACGGGCCATGCTGCGAGTGTAATCTATATACAAGTTTTCTCAGATCGATGGTTTCAAGCAAATGAATCCTTTAGAGATCCCACCCAATAGACTGGCGCTACAAAATTACAAATATCCTTACTAAATAACAAAAAAGGGAAAATAACTGCTATAGCGATGCCTCCACTTGTATCCTTATGTCGTAATAAACTAAGCTTCATCAAACCTTATAGACTGGCGCTACAAAACCAGAAACAAAGATTTTTAACAAATAACAAAAACAACATTGCTTGAATACTTTCAATAGAAGCCACAACAAAAATGGATCGCCCATGCACGAGTAACTTGGAGGGAAAATAATCATACCAACAACATGTTGGTTTTCCACACTAACAAATCCAAAAGTTTGGAAATAAATTCTTATCGATACTAGAAAGAGCAGTAACAGTGAATGGAATTGAGATATCTAATTTCCTTAAAAAAAAAACTATTTTAAGAAGAATATTTTATAACTTTCAGCCTACAATAACGCTCACTCTTTGATCAATGAGTAGTGAATTCCTCTTATATGGATATGGTTAATTTTGCACATTACCATATTGTCAGATTTTATTCATTCATCTGAGACTGTGTTTGTGTTGAGCCTTATTGTTTGAAGCTTATGAATTCAGTGTTAGAAGCGTTGACATAGAATCCAGCATGGTTAGCAACATTTTCTAGATGATGTAGGAGAACTGTGGCATTGGTAATGGTCTCTGCTGTGACTGCTAGAGAATTTGCATAGTCAATATCGGTCTACTTCTTTTGCAGGATATCGACTTGAGACTCTTGGTGGTAAAGTAGAATCTAGATGATGTTTGTTGGGGGAAGTTCTCAAGACGTAGTCAACAAAGAGAAAAAGTGCAATGGTTGCTGCCTTGAAGCAGCCCTGCTTTGATGTCGAAAATCTAGTGGGTCCGTTTGCGGACCTAACCAATAATTTGGTATTGTTGTATAGCACATTATGGAAGCTACTGCCACATATGTGTATGTGTGTGTGTGTGTGGGGGGGGGGTCATATGCCAGAAGAATCTTTTCCATTATTCCCCTATGTACAGAATCGAAGGCTTTAGAGAAATCTACAAAAAGTAAGGCAACCTGTAGATTGTTTGTCCTGAATAATACGCCGAACCTTCAGGATTTGTCCAGCGGCTGATCTATTTTTTCGAAATGTTTTAAATCTTTTTGATATCTCAAATATCTGGCTCTAAGGAGCGTTTCGATGCGAATCTCATTAGTCGGATAACCAGATAAGTCACATTTATTGAATATTATAGTTCTAGTTATCTTTTGAGCGCTTTTTGGCATAAGTTCCGATAGCCTGAAGAAACAAGGTAGATTCTCGTCATTTTCATGTATTATTATTATTATTATTATTATTTTACTTTCTTTGATTTCTAGTGTATAATCATTTCTTTTCTGGTCCCAACTAGAGACCTAAGGTCAGAAATGACAGCATGAAATTTTCCACTGAGCATTTTTGGAGAAAAGAAAAAACGAAACAAAAGAAAACCCTAATATCAAACACATTTTACATAGATAATGCCATCCGTAAGATGTGGGCTGTACTTGTGAGTACAATTCTTTTGCATTCCTTTAAGGCATGGACTACCAGAAATCCCTTCATTGAATCTATCGGAACATTTTCCAATCAATCCGAGGGTTCCAACTACAAGTGGAATTGTGGATATCATCACGTGACAAGTTTGTGATATTTCGAATTCAAGGTCATTGTATCTTGATAGTTTTTTGATGACCTTCAAAGATACATTACAGTCTACAGGGACTTTCATGCCAATAAGAAGACACATTTCGATGTTGTGGTCTCTGATCATGATGTCTCCGTGATTAGCTTTGATTATCCTAGCCTAATTGTAGTAATTTACAATTTTCAAATTGGCGAAATTGAATTTTCTTTTTTAAATTTTACTTAACGCACGATTTTTGAAAAAAAAGTGTTCAGAATTTGGTTATGAAGAAGAAAAATTACTGAAATAAAAATGTGATTTTAAGTTGGGCAAGAATGGATAAAAGGAATACACTAAAAGGGACTTGAATTTCGCTGAAGAAGAAATGGAAAACCTGTCGCCGTCATCATCATCATTTATATTTTATTAGGTACCCATTATATTTTTCGGGACTATCTATTTTAAGGAACGCTCGCCCTTTATTCTAACTCCGGTTGTAAGCGTTGATTAGGTCCTTAAACACTTGATAAAGTTATTGATATTACGAAGACATCTCCCACAGATACTACCACAGGCTCTCTCGTCGCTGTTGCTATGATTTATTGATGTCGTTTTTCAAATATACCCAGGTTTATAGTTTAATGTACTTCTAACTAAAAGGGAAAATAACTGCTATAGCGATGGCTCCACTTGTATCCTTATGTCGTAATAAACTAAGCTTCATCAAACCTTATAGACTGGCGCTACAAAACCAGAAACAAAGATTTTTAACAAATAACAAAAACAACATCGCTTGAATACTTTCAATAGAAGCCACAACAAAAATGGATCGTCCATGTACGAGTAACTTGGAGGGAAAATAATCATACCAACAACATGTTGGTTTTCCACACTAGCAAATCCAAAAGTTTGGAAATAAATTCTTATCGATACTAGAAAGAGCAATAACAGTTACGTTTTCTCATTTTTTTTCACACTCAGTAACACCTTGAAATGATTGAAATAATAATAATAATAATATTTAAAATTAATATTTTAAAATGCGTAATATTTTTCATCATCAAATTATGCAGGTTAAATTTTTAAAAATAAGAACCTTTTAAAATGTTATTTCAAAGTTTATCTACTTGAATTCATATTTGTCCACCAAATCGCCATCTAATGCTATTAAATGAACAATAATACAACTGTCATGATTTAATAACCAAAACAAAAGGTAAAGGTTCATTAATGAAGTAGACATGCGGATAGACAACTAAATTGTCGTCAAATGAGACTGTAGCAAAGCCCAGCAGGGATTAAAATATTTAAGTATATGAAGTAATGAAAAGAGAAACATGAGACAATGAATTCGGTATGTCAGCTTATGGAAATTTGGCCTTTGTAGAATAAATAACTTTATTTTGCTTTCTAATTAAACTCTGCAGGTTTCGTCAATGAATGGACCAAGCCTCATTCCCAGCCTAGAAAGAAAGAAAGAAAGAAAGAAAGAAAGAAAGAAAGAAAGAAAGCGAGAAAGAGAGAAAGAGAAAAACGAAATAAGAAATGAAAAAAGTAAGAGAAAAAAGAAAGAAAGAAAGAATTAAAAGAGAAAAACGAAATAAGAAGGAAATGAAAAAAGAAAGAAGAAAGAAAGAAAGAAAGAGAAAGAAAGAAAGAATTAAAAGAGAAAAACGAAATAAGAAGGAAATGAAAAAAGAAAGAAGAAAGAAAGAAAGAAAGAAAGAAAGAGAAAGAAAGAAAGAATTAAAAGAGAAAAACGAAATAAGAAGGAAATGAAAAAAGAAAGAAAGAAAGAAAGAAAGAAAGAAAGAAAGAATTAAAAGAGAAAAACGAAAGAAAAGAAATAAAAAAGAAAGAAAAAGAAAGAAATAAAGAAAGAAATGAAAAAAGAAAAGAAGAAAAGAAAAAACGAAAGAAAGAAATGAAAAAAGAAGAAAGAAAGAAAAAAAGAATTAAAAATTAAAAGAAAAACGAAATAAGAAGGAAATGAAAAAAGAAAGAAGAAAGAAAGAAAGAAAGAAAGAAAGAAAGAAAGAAAGAAAGAAAGAAAGAGAAAGAAAGAAAGAATTTAAAGAGAAAAATGATGGAAGAAATGAAAAAGAAAGAAGAAAAGAAAAAAGAAAGAAAGAATTAAAAGAGAAAAACGAAATAAGAAGGAAATGAAAAAAGAAAGAGAAAGAAAGAAAGAAAGAAAGAAAGAAAGAAAGAAAGAGAAAGAAAGAAAGAATTAAAAGAGAAAAAAGAAGGAAGAAATGAAAAAGAAAGAAGAAAAGAAAGAAAGAAAGAAAGAATTAAAAGAGAAAAACGAAATAAGAAAGAAATGAAAAAAGAAAGAAGAGAAAAAAAAAGAAAGAAATAGAAGAAAAATGTGGAAAAAGAAAGAAAAAAGAAAGGAAGAAAGTCATACAGTGCGGCGTATCTTTTTGTATACTTTTACGCGTATCTGCACTAGACAATCTGTAACTTT
>CAHIKZ030002445.1:2617500-2630000 GCA_903632075.3 Acanthosepion pharaonis | reverse complement strand
CGAGATAGATAGATAGATAGATAGATAGATAGATAGATATGAATAAATTGAGATAGATAGATATGAATAGACTGAGATAGATATGAATAGACTGAGATAGATAGATATAGAGAATAAATGAATAGATAGATAGATAGATAGATATAGATAGATAGATATAGAATAATATTGAATAAAATTGATATAGATATGAATAGACTGAGATAGATAGATAGATAGATAGATAGATAGATAGATAGATAGATAGATAGATAGATAGATAGATAGATATGAACGGCCTGACAGGTGGCACAACAACTCACCGATTATAACAACGTTATTAATTACGTACATCGAAATTTTCTATTTAATTTATCTGAAGCAATCTTTTAAATTAGACCTTTAATTAAATCCATCGATCTTTCTGTACCCGTCTGTCGTAAGCATTTCTCCTCAACGATTTTAGATTAAAAAAAATAAACATACGTTTCTCTATATACAACTATACATCTGTGAACGTAAAATGCGCGTGCGTGTGTGCTCACATATACACACGTGATGAACATATCGAAGCCGACTGAATGATGGATATACACAAACCAGGTTCGATTTCCTGCGGTATCAAAAGTTAATAGATTCGTATACACACTGTCGATTTCTTTCTCTCTTTATCTTCATCTTCACCCAAACAATTACAGCGTACATTAGAAAGTTGTTTTGTCGTCTCCTGAATTACTACTAGTCATGACCAAGGCTGGTAAAGGTGACTGCCCACCACCCTCAGAAAATCATCCTCCCATAGCTCACACACGGTCAAAACGATATGAACTAATTTCAGTGCGAAAAATGGTTGCCCCCTACACAAAAGCACTAGCGATGGGCCTTGTGTGACAGAATAGTACTTTAGAAGAAGAAGAAGAAGAAGAAGAAGAAGAAGAAGAAGAAGAAGAAGAAAATAATAATAATAATAATAATTTTTGGAGGTGAGGAGAGTTGTTTTTTTGTTTTCTAATGTTAAGGTGGAGGCAGGGTGGGGTAATAGATAGCTGCTCGGATTGAGAAATCGAAGAGCAGAGTTCGAATTCCATTCGAATCCATTACATTCATTTACGTGCTAATACTCTTGGGAAAGGTATGAATCCTCCTCTTCTCCACCCCATCAGTAAAATAGCAGGACATACCTGGTTCTATAGCCAATGAATGGCAGCTGGTCTACCGCAGAAAGAAATGGCAACCTACTGCGGGAAAAATCTGCCTCGTCATTCATGTATCGAATGATACATGATCGCCTAAGCTTTTATCACACATAGCACATAACTGACTGAATGTTAAGATTATACTCGATGTAAATTTATGAAAAATAACCAGTAGTCCGGACAAAATATTTCAAAATATCGCTCATTCATTCTTTGTAGATATTTACTACGGTTTGTCAGATAGGGTAACAAATAAGAATAAATAGCGGTAGGAAGACTATGTTGCGCCAGTCTTCCAAGCCTACGGTGCTTTGAAAATGGGTATTCAGAATCCAGACCTTCGCCTAAGCGTTATACATTCAACTCTTTCCCTCACTAAGCAAACACTTTATCAATCAATTTATTCAATGAGCACTCATGCGTTTCTTTTCGTCTTTCTTACGCACATTACGAAAAAAAAAAAAAGACCTCCATATTAGAGTTAGTTAACATAGTAATGACTTCAATATACAAGTATCATCAGACACAACACACGTGTTACTCCACAGTAATCCGAGAAAAAAAAAAGGTTTTTAAAATGCCTACCTGTTGACAGTAATGTTTTAAACCTCAACCAGTATTTTCCACTTTAGACCACGTAGACAGACGCTTTTGAATATTATTTGTAAGTGTAATCAAATGTCAGCGACCGCCCGATTAAGAAAAAAAAATACTGGATCTCAGGGATTCTGAACAATGCTAGCGCTTTGAACAGATGCAGTTATTTGCTTACATAACGTCATATATGTGTATGCATGGATGTTTTCCGGGCCTACGTTAAAAAGAAGATGGCTTTTTAATTCAAGAGCTTCCAATAATAATGCTGCAAGCAGAGTTGATGCATATGTTGTGAGCAGTGCTTAAAGGAGACGCACAGTTGAAAGTCTCAGGAATAAAACTTCATATTCTTCTAATATTTTTTATCTTTTTTTTTCTTTCTGCAACTGTTTCTTCACGTCGGCTCCTGCCCTCTCGTTATTTTGTTCTGAGGCAAACACTGGAGGTAGTTAGTCGTTTGTGGGGTTAGCGGGGAGGAGATGATGTCGAAATCTTTGTTGAGTCGCGACAATGAGAAGTGTGTGGAAGTATTAAAACCTCGTGTGTACGTTGAATTATACGCATGTGTGTGTTTCTGCGTATATATGTATAGGAAGACAGTTTAAACTTTTTTTAGAGTAAGACAGTAATACTGTGGAAAGAGTTGGATCTTTGTCAATTTTTTAGGATCCTTTTTTGTTTGATATCGCCTGTTTATTTTTTAATTTCAGTAAATGTTTCAATAATATCGAAAATAAATTTCTTTTCATTCTTTCTTTTTAAGGAAAAGGAGAGAGTAATAAAAAGCGCTTTTCAATGCATTTTTTGCTTGTAAAATCTCTTGTGCATCAAATAAAATTGGCTGCACGATCAAATTTGTTCCCACCATCATGGCGGAATGCTTATTTAATACGGCTAGGGCCGGATTATGACAGTTTGGGGCCCTAGGCTAATAAAATTATTGGGTCCCTCTCAGCTGAAACTACCGTCTTGAATATTTTTTTACTTATTTTAGCCACACTTACATAGCTTGAAGTAAATTGTTTGCAAATTCTTTAAATAAACTAGAATAGCTATCTTTTGTTTGTCGATAAATATATTCTTTAAAAAATATCCTATTTTACTATGTTTTGCAGACTAAATTAGTCCATATTTTAACACAACCATAGCAAAAAAAAAAAAGAAAACCGATTTTTTTATAACCAGCAATATACCCAAGGTCCTGGGTAAGACGATAAACTACATCCGACAGCAAGGCCTCTGACCAGGAGGTTTTGAGGTGCGTGGAACCACCTCTTAATTGCTAGTATTCCCAGGTCCACCCTGACCCGGAGTGATAGTATCTGTTAGGGTCCCAGCTATGGGCAAATAGTTAACCCAGCACAAACTGGGGTCAAAACACTATGAAAGTGTAAAAATAGGTTTTAATACCAGAAATACCTTTTTGTAAAATATTATTACTAGCAATGAATTTTTGAAGGAAAAAATTATTACCAGCAATAAAAATCTTGTCGGCATTAAATAACTGATTAAGTTTTATATGCCATAAATCAAAACAAACCAGACCAACCAAGGTTAAGGGGTCCTGCGTTGCAGCCTATACTAGGCTATACGATAATCCGGCCTTGGGTACAGGACATTTCATATATATCAAATAATTTTCTCCGCGGCGCAGTTATTTTGTTCAAAATGTTTTCTTTTTCTGTATGTCATATCCCTTCAGGGCATGGGCAATCATGACTCTTCACAATTTCCTGTCCTTTGTAGCTTTTAGTATTTGTTTATCTTTTTTGCTATCTCTTCTAAACTCTGTTCGTCATCCATTTACACAAGCACGTTAGGTAGGTTAAGCGCTGCTTTCCTCCGGCCAGGTTGTCTACAATATGTCCTGTGAGTGTTAAATTTTCCAAACCCTCTTTCCTCATTATATGCCCTAGAAATTTCAGTTGTCTCTTTCTAATGTTAAGTTTCCGTTTTGTTTCTATTTTCTCTAAAACTATCATTCCTCCCATGTTCAGTCCATGGTATTCTCAGCATCTTTCTATCGAACGACATTTTCTTTTCTTTCAAGTCGCCTCTTGATTTTTGAGGAAACTACCCAGTACCGATACGCTTTTCTTTCTTTCTTTTTTTTTTTTTTTTTTTTTTTTGTTTCTAACGAAAGTAAACTTATATTAAAAAAAATTCCCAGGGTAACGTTTATTTAAACCAGCTTGCTTATTTTATAAATTGAAAAAGTGCAATTAGCATGATTTTCCAGACAGCACGTTTATTTGGTAGAAAATAGTACCTCTGTATGTGGAGTGAGTAGAGGCTTGTACATGTGCAAAAGCGTCACAAAATTTATGAAAAAATAAAGAAAGAAAGAAAGAAAGAAAGAAAGAAAGAAAGAAAGAAAGAAAGAAAGAAAGAAAAATGAGAGGTAGAAAAAAGACGGGGTTAAAGTGACGCGCGGTGGTGATGGGAGAATCTAATGTGATGCACGGGGGTGGAGGCGGGGGAGAAACTAACGTCAATTTTTGATCGTGTAAGTGATTGAGAAATATATTTTTCCTCGGTTAATGGTGTAAATAATTACTTCTTTTCTGGCTAAATCTGGCACAAAGCAGAAGATAGCTACTTTTTTATTTTTTTTTTTCTTTAACTTAAAACCCAAAGAAGAAACATTTTTTTTCTTTATTTATTTGTGTGTCTCTGTCCTTCGGCGTGTCTGTGTCTGTGTCTGTGTGTAAAATGAGAAACATCTGTAACACGTATTGGCATCAAAAACGCGTATTTTATTTATTTTGGGGATGGTCCATCAACACACATACGCACGCATACAAGTAGTATATATATATATATATATATATATATATATATATACACACACACATACACAGAGGAGGTTGCAAAATGAGGTATACATTAGTAATGAATATCAAAACAAGCCCGCAAAATATATTGTAATGATTATACAAAGATATATCAATAACAAACATATCAATAATAAACTTATCAATACCTGAAATGCTCAAATTGTTTGGTCCAAACTTATTATTATTTATTAAAAAAAAAAAAAATTATAATCAATATACTATAATAAAAATGATGAAAATAAAGATATTAAAAATGATTTTAATGAATCAAATGAATTCTATAACCACTATTATAATAATGGTAATACTGGTATAATACTTATAGTATACTTACTTTTGCAGTCCCATATATATATATATATATATATAATAATATATATATATATATATAGGCACCATACCTTCATTCAAGCATGCTTGGTCGAATAATGTAAACATATTATATCTATTTAATTTATTTTATTTTAATCCTCTCAAAGCCATAATAATCCATTTTTTCCCAAGTACTTTCAATCTCACCTAAAATCATATTTCGGGATGAATTTCTAAGACAAAGAATTAATCTAAGTTATAAATATGTGTGAGCATGAACGCAGTAAAATTCGAAAAAAATACCGCTATGTAAGGGAGGTAACTCAATTTATGAAATTCTTATTAAAAACTATAATTACGTGTTTTAAAAATATTGTTTTTATTGTAGATTTTAACAATTATACTTTAGATATTTTAAAACCTTGTTGTTATAAACATTTTAGAAATTTGTTGCTATATACATAATTGATTTTATTTATTTTTGGCTGTGTATATATATATATATATATATATATATATATATATATATATATATATATATATATATAGATCTGCTCTACTTTTGTATTGAGCACTTTTTTAGTTAGTTGATTACTCGTATCGGGGTTTTTTCTTTGGACTTTGGACCTGTATGCTGCGCGACTATTTTCGACAGACGTTCATGTTCCGAGCTCTTTCTCTTTTAAAAACCATTTTTTCCTTTGAAATTGATTTGATCATTTGCAAATCAAGAACCCGAAGGTTTTCCGAGACGAGTGTAGTTACATATTTATATATATATATATATATATATATAGAGAGAGAGAGAGAGTTTAACCCGGATATAAGAGGAACCCGGATACAAGAGAGATTTTATCCGGTCCCAAATTAGAGCCTGTGTTAATGTATATAAAATAGACCAAACCCGGATATAAGAGAAACCCGGAGATAAGAGACTTCTTCTCCGGTCCCGACAACTCTCTTATATCCGAGTTACACTGTATATAACATCAGTGGTCAATACATATATATATATACATAAATTTCAAGAGGATAGAATCCAGGTAGAACTCAGTGTCCAGGAGAGAGTAAGAATATAATATTTCATGGTCTATTAGTGTTTGTGCCTTTTATATATATATATATATATATATATATATATATATATATATATATATATATATATATATATATATATATATATATATATATATTGTCATCCACAGACAGACTGTTCCGCTATATAAATATATATATATATTGACCATTGAAGCATTGCTTTTATTTTTAGATAATAACTGATTTTTAAAAAAAAGTTTTTATTCAACTGCTTCAAAAGCAATAAGAGATTTAATTAATACGAAATAATTTTTTAAAAAAACTTAAACCTGAAAGAGGCATTTAATAAAATAAACGATAAAAATCTCCCAATAAATACATAGTCGAAACATGAAGGAATTTAAGTAAAAGATTATATGAATACAAAAAGGGGGTTTTACAAAAAATTATACTCAATGCATTAGCCGTTCACCGTCATAGTTCTAGCTATAATTTCGACTTAATGAATTCAGTTTTAATTAAAAGAAAAAGTGCACTAATTGCGTAATCTTTCACGTTAAATTTACGCTCAGAATGATAGATCCTTTCCTAACTACTGCTATTACAATGGGAGATAATAGCGATAAAACAAAAACATGAGAGATATAAAGTCGAAGTCATCTATCGGACGCCGAAAACAATTATTTTAAAGATGAATATCTCATTATCTTCAGGTTTTATCAATGTCAAATTGTAACCAGCTTTTCTTGTGTTTCTCCTCCGTTCTACAGGCTGCGGCAAAAGTAACGCCTTTTTTGTTTATTAACTTTTACTGAACAAAAAATAATTACAGTAGTTTAAGAAAATTTATAAGTATTGACACATCAAGAGAACATGAATTCTTATGGTTAACAAACTATTTAACATGTTTAAAATGAATTGCCTCAAGTCCAATACAACGCTGAAGTCCATCAGCAACACTTCTCCAACCCCGCTTGACACATTTCTACATTTAACTCGGAATTGTTTTCGGTTTGAGCCTGTAAACAAGATCTTTCAATACACCCCACAAATCTGGTGGTGTTAGGTCTGATGATCATGATGGCCAGTCAGCTGCTTCACATCGTTATACCGACCTCAGTTCGAAAAAAAAAGTGTTACTTTTGCAGCACCCTGTACATAAGACCACATCGATAAAAATATCATTTGCCTAAAGAAGTTCTTTTGAAGGGTGAAACAGGTGACATACGAGTTTTGTTTTTCCATTTTTTCGTTCAATTAAACACTACTAGCCTTATATATATATATATATATATATATATATATATATATATAGAGAGAGAGAGAGAGAGAGAGAGAGAGAGAGAGGTAGCTCGAACTAATGGCTTGGAGAGCCGAGTTCGAATTCCAGTCGAATCCATTAGTCACTTACGTGCTAATACTCTTGGGAAATGTATGGATCCTCTTCTTGGATGGCAACTGGTCTAGGAGGACAACTCTGAATTCAAAAGGTTGTTTGGGGACCGTGTGGCACTTAGCGCACCAGGTCTCCAAACAGGTCTCTGTATTCAGGCCTTCAAAAAGTGCGGTTGGCCTTCACCACTATAATCAAATCATATGTGCTGGTGTCCGGCTGTCGGTTCCTAGGAACTGAGTTGCTGACCCTGATACGTCGAATACGACCATGAGAGAGAGAGAGAGAGAGAGAGAGAGAGAGAGAGAGAGATTTAATAGGCCGCCTTATAAAATTTGAAGAATAAAAAGCCAACAAAATGATACCAATATTGTCAATAAAATTGATATTTATTATATATTAACCTTTTAACTGAATTAAAGCACGAAGAGATAGATTTTAATGTCGGAATTTTCGAACACGCTTGTGTTCTTCTTCAACGTTACGAGATATAAACAAAGAAGTGGGACTTATTCTTTCGGGGAATAATAATGGTTAGAGTTCTCCCTGAGGAAATTATTCACTCTATTAATTCCTCAATGTTTGAATTTAATTTGAAAATAAATTTCAACTCCGATCTGCATCTTTCTTCTCGGGTGTTGAATGAAAACGCTAAAAGCACGCATCTGATATCATCGATGCTATGAAATGATTGGTTGAAGTGTGTAGAGACAGAAATATTATTATTGTTTTCCCTGATGCTTTTTTTTATGGTTATTGAACAGATCGGAGTTGAAATTTATTTTCGAGATAATATAATGCTAAATAAGTTAGTAAGGTACAGGAACAGAATAAAAATTAGTAGTCATGTACGGAAAATAAAGGAAAAAATATTGAAATGGGATGTGTTGAGAAAAACCCGTTCATTTAACATTGGGAATAAGATTTGTAAATTATGTTAAGTGTAAAAATTGGCCAAAATACTATGCCCTGAACTATGGTGCTTAACAAAAGATCGGGGATCATGGCAGTATGCAAGGAAATAAGGAAATCCCTACTGGCAAATTATGAACCTGGGTAAGAGTATTTATATGAAAAATGTCAATTTCTTTTTCCCTTGAATGGAATACGGTAGAAGGAAGGTTAGTTTTCCAAATATTTTTATATCTTATATATATATATATATATATATATATATATATATATATATATATATATATATATATATTTATGAATAAAAATGACAATAGGAAAACTAGTAATTGCTGATGCGTTTCGTCCAATGTGGACTTTATCAAAGCAAAATACGAAATGAAATTGAACAAGGTAACTAATAAAAACAAAAACAGAATGTTCCTAGCAACTGTTTTTGTTTTTATTAATTACCTTGTTCAATTAAATTTATTTCGTATTTTTGCTTTGATAAAGTCCACATTGAACGAAAACGCATCAGCAATTACTAGTTTTCTTATTGTCATTTTATTCATAAATATTGTCTTCTGTACTGGTTAAATCGGAGAAATTCTCATATATATATATATATATATATATATATATATATATATATATATATATATATATATATATATATATATAATATTAGTAAAAAATATACATACATATGCAAAATATATAAATATATATATATATATATATATATATATATATATATATATATATATATACATACATATACAAGTATATTTTTTGAATAAAAAATTCCAAGAGGATGGAATCCAGGCAGAACTCAATGTCCAGGACAGAGTAAGGATATAATAAAAAGGCTTAAACACTAATATTCCATGGTCATAATTTATTCCATTGGAATCGTAAATACAATCCAATTCATCAGACCTACAAATTCAAAAAGAAAACAGAAAAAAACAACTCCGGAAATAAAAATAGAATTTAAAGAGAGTGTAAGTATAAGATTCCTCGAACATTCAAGCCGGTCGTCGTTTGGATACGAAACTGAGCAGATATGAAATACTTCGAGAGGTTCTATGACGGGAAACATTTAGCTTGAAAGCACTAAATTTGGCCTGAGCTGACCGGTTGCTCTTCGTTGCCATGTTCGTTCAAGTGTACCGGGCTGAACAGCATCTTCCTTTGCCCTGAAGGATTCTGATTCATATCCTGCCGGAGATTGTACATTTTTTCCTTTAATAAGATTTCTCAAACATTCAGGCCGGTAGACAAAAGTATATAAATATACTGTTTAATAAACGGAGCGCCTAACCAAACACGAGTAATACTAAAAAATAACGTTTTAAAGTCATAAACAAATACGGTGGACTCTCCTGTCGTATCGGACGTATGATGGTCAAGCAGCTCAGTTCCTAGGAACCGACAGCCCAGACATCCGCAAATATGATTTGATTATAGTGTTGATTATAGCGGTGAAGGCTTTATTCTGAATCAACCATTTTTGAAGGACCCAATACAGAGACCAGGTGCACTACGTGCCACAAGGTCCCTAAACGACCATCCGCAGGTTTTGAATTCAGGCTTGTCCGTCCTTCTCCTAGACTAGTTGCCACCCAAGACCATAGATCCCAGCTTGTCCTCCTATTTACCCATAGCTGGAGGGAGAAGAAGAGGAGTAATACCTTTCTTGTTGTGGTAGGATCCACCTAATTTGCATAGTGGAGTACCGACCATATAAATATGGTTGGTACCGGGAAGAGAGTGGGGGAATCAAGAGATTCAACCAGAGACTCTGCCCGACTGCGACTCAGTCAACACATTCTCCAGGAACGGTCTTACCAGGAATATACAAAAGACTATATGTAAATATTGTGTACACTTTCTTGTTTCAATACATTTTGTTCTAAGTACATTTTGTGTTGCATTATTATTCCATGCATTAGTTAAGTTTCAACATTTCTCAAGGGTATTAGCACGTAAGTGAATGTAATGGATTTAATAGATATATATATATATATATATATATATATATATATATATATATATATATGAGATAGTTGTCTATTCGGTTTCGAGCATGATCACATTCTTAAATTAACTGTTTCTTGGCTCTTTAATGAGTTCTTAAATGGCTTTTTCGACTTGCATTTGCTTTAACAACAAACAGGCAAATGCAACATGCAAGTTCAGTGTTATCCCTTAGTACATCTTGCCGTAGAATAGTCCACTTTTGAGAACGAAGATGACTTTTTAAGTCAGCAGCCCGGTATAAGGGTCTCGTGGGCCCCGCCTTGAGTTTTGATAAGGGGTCCCTCACCTTACTACATCGCAATTTTAATAAGTTAGTATTCATATAAAATACAAATTTTATTGTAACCTAATAAAGCACAATAATACATCATATGCAATACAGTTGAATAACTCAACTAGAAAATTTGAAAATATATACTATGCATCTAAATACAAATTATTATTATTATAATAAATCATTCCATCATAAATAAATCAACAATGTTTTCCGGCAATTTTTAACATCAACTTGAGATTTTTCTTATTAAAAAGTTGAATAATTTTAACACATTCAACATTGTGGATAAAAAATAGTGATTTTTAGTATTTTCCGAGACTTAGTATGAGCAAAACAAATTCACGGGTTTATAACAGAAAAAAATAGGAACAAACCTTAGAATGACGTCAAAATCCGCGAAGATTTATCATCGTTTAATAATCATTTGTGCTTAATTTAATTTCTAATGTATATAGAATAGAAAATGTTGATAGTATAGCCAGGGTCATAAAACATCTTTTATAATAATATATATATATATATATATATATATATATATATATATATATATATATATATATATATATATATATAATATGATCCTGACACTATGTTAACACATTATCAGGGTTTGTGTAAGGGTCACATGCCCTCACCCACTAATTTATGATACGGAGCTCCCCACTCTACTAAATCTCAATTTTTATAAGGTAATATTCATATAAAATACAAATTTTATTGTAACCTACTTATGTACAATAAAGGATCATATGCAAAATAGGTAAACAATTCAACTGGAAAAATTAAAAATAAATACTATGTATCTAAATACAAATTATTAGAGACATGTCATAATAAATCATTCCGTCTTAAATAAATCAACAATATTTTGCGAAAACTCTTGACGTGAACTTGAGGTTTTTCTTGTAACAAAGCTGAAGAATTTTAACATTATGCTTAAAAAATAATGAATTTTATATAACATGAGAAAAGCAATTTGGACGAAATAAAAAGTCAATTGTGTTGAGTTTAATTTGCAACGCATATAAATGTAGGGAGAAAAAGCAAATGTTAAGACAGCGTGGGTCACAAGCACTGCCTAGAGCATCCAATCAGGCTTATCCCTTCCCCCGGTCTTAGGGTTCGGGCGTTAGTACGCACCGGCCCTGCAAGTCAGCATATGATTTGGCATAAAGTGCACATGCGTGCATGCTAGTTTCCGTCAATATCACTGTTGATTATGGTGCTTCACACCGTTAACAAGACCGTCTCTGGGGGGAATAACCCCACTACACAGTGTACAGATGCATTTTCGAGCAAATTCTGGGTCAGAAATATTTCTCATTCTTCTGCTGTCACTTCTGATGGTTTTGTGCTAAGAGACCTGAAATTGATTATATATATATATATATATATATATATATATATATATATATATATATATATATATATATAAAAAAAAAGGCTTAAACACTAATATTCCATGGTCATAATTTATTCCATTGGAATCGTAAATACAATCCAATTCATCAGACCTACAAATTCAAAAAGAAAACAGAAAAAACAACTCCGGAATTAAAAAAAAATAAAATTTAGAGACAGTGTAAATATGAGAGTGTGGGACGAATGTTAGAGCTAAAGAGAGGGGTAACAGACGAGAGAAGGTGGGGGATTAAAATTTAACAGAGAGAAGTTTTAGAGAGGGGAGTCAAAGACGGTTTAAGTGAGAGAAATATGAATGTTCTCTGATGTCTAATACATTAAAGATGTAACCGGAAAGGATACATTTTGTGGTGACATACGCACACAATAGAAGATCTAATCTTAAAGATCAGAAGAAGATGGAGGGAGAGGAAAAGAAAAGAAAAAGGGGCGGGTGAGAGAGAAGGGGCGGGGGGAACTAAAACTGAAGGGCATTTATTAAAAGAGCCGCTGTGTAATTAAGAAAATTTGAC